>JAJKFI010000010.1:14858323-14910792 GCA_029204185.1 Lerista edwardsae
CCAGCGGGCGGGCTTTCACCATTACGCAACGGAACGCAGCGAGCGCGCTGCCGATCACCCAGAAGACCCGCCCAGCGTACCGGTAAGATGACACTACTGTCTATGGGGCTGCTCGAATCGTGGCCCACAGCACCACCCTGTTACGCCTCTGGCACGCCCTCAAGGCACTCCTGCCCTGGCCAAGCGACGCTGGCACTTGACTGGCACAGCTGATGGGCACGGCGGCACCCGACTGTCAGTGCTACTACTACTTGCGCTGGTCCAGCAACCAATTCTGCAGCATAGATGTGCCTTGCGACATGTTCGCCACAGCACTGGTTCGGTGTAAGAGCACTGTGCCGGTGCAACACCAGGTTAGGATTGCGCTCTGAGTGTCGGTGCCTAAAGAAAACAACCCGACCAGGTTTAGAAGCCTGCCGTGCTTCGAATCAACCAGGCCGTCTCATAAGGGCTCGCATGTTTTGTTTTTCCCCTAGTTTAGTTCAGTTCATGTTCCGTGTAGCATCGTGTACCCTACTGCTGATTTATTTGGCAGTGACTCATTTAAGATGCACCTAGAGAAGCAGCACATCAGGGGCTTTCAACTACATTCTTCAAGGTTAATTTGGTGTTACCGCCTCTGGTGCTGGTTGAGTCGAGCTCTTGAATATTTCATCAGTTATGTGTAAGGTTCTTCTGTGCTTTGGAGAAAGGAAGGGATGAAGGAACAAAAACAAGAGCCCCAACTGGTGTGCCAGAAGAGTTTTCTTGGCCAATATTCTGTGGCTCCTGTCATTTTCTAGTGGCATATTGAAGGAGGATAAAAACCCACAAGCACTTACCCACACCCAGTGATAAGATAGGGTAGGGTAACTGCTGGAGCACACAAAACTGGAGTGCACTAATAGCCCAAATAGTGCCAGACTAGGGCTGCAATCCTGTGCAAATTTTCCTGAGAGTGAGCACCACTGAGCACAATGGGACTTACCTCTGAGTAGACATGCACAGGGTGGTGCGGTAAGATGTGCATTTAACATCTGTATTGTAGAACTGATGAGAGGTGTTTGCACAGAGGTGTTTTGAGGATCAGAAAACTGGT
Source organism: Lerista edwardsae (assembly GCA_029204185.1). NCBI lineage: Eukaryota > Metazoa > Chordata > Lepidosauria > Squamata > Scincidae > Lerista > Lerista edwardsae. The sequence continues at coordinate 14,859,402 of JAJKFI010000010.1, forward strand.
GCTCAGTTTATATATTTACTGAATGTATACCCTGCTTTGACTCCCTGGAGGGCATTCAAAGTGGCATACAAGCATAAAATCACATTAAAACAATGTGAATATTAACATCTTCAAAAACAAGATGTGGTAAAAATATGATAAATACGATATGTTGTTTTAAAATCAAAAGACAAAAGAACAAGAAAAAAAGAATTGGCAGCAATCAATATTTAGGAAAAGGAGTCAAGCTCATAAAATTTGAACACCATCACACAAGCTCAAATATTAGAAAACCCTGGACTCAGAAGGCGAACCTAAACAAAAAAAGTCTTTAAGCCTCCTGAAAAGCATTTAAGAAGGGAGCAATTTGTAAGCGGAGATTTCCGTAAGGTTGGTGCCATTACTGAGAAGTAAAGGCCCTGTTTAAAACTTGCCTTAAATGGTGTATTTTTTTCACATGGCCAAAGATTGCTCCTCCCACACACAAAGGCATCCTACAAATCCATTGTGTGTTCTGTATTTGCCTTTGCTTTTCCCCCCATGTTCCTCTTTGCCCTCTCCTATCAATTTTCTCCTACACAGGCATTCCCAGAGTTCCCTGGCCCACTCTGCCTCCCCCCCCCCACACGGTGGATGGCTCCTAGAAGTAATAGGCAATGACATCATCACCATTGTTTGATTTGATTTGATTTGATTTGACTTACCTTGTTTACCTTCCCCCCCAAAAGAACCCAGTTACTTTTGAGTTCAGAGTCTGCGATGCTACAAACAGTTGTAAAAGGGTCTGGGCGCACAGGTGGGTTTTTTCAAGCGTGCAAAAACTATGTGCAGGAGCTCAGCATTGTTTGTAGCATTGCAGTTTTGCTACCAGCCAGCAGGTGTCCCACAACACCGCTCTGCTTTCGCCATGCTGCCAGGGGCATAGCTAATGAATGTGTAGCCCAATGCAGAGGGCAAAATGTTGTCCCAGGAGTGATGTCACAACAGGAAGTGATGTCACAGTTATATTGTTGTTTTCTCTGGTCTTCTGGCCATAACTTTTGACAGAGTAAAGATATTACACTCTGGTTTGTTTCATTGCATTCTGCATTAAGTGGCCTTTCTAATGATATATAACGTGATGGTATTATTCATACATACCAAGGTTTTCACACCTAATGTCACTAATGTCACATGCTAATGTCAAGCTCAGCTTGTTTCCTCCCTAAAGCTTGTTGCCGGGTGCAATTGCACCCCTGCATGCTGCCCTGGGAGTCGCGCCTCACAGATTGGGAACCTCTGCCCTACACACTCTTGGTTTTTTGAACACAGATTTTAAAGAGCACATTTCCAATGTCAGAGGCTGCACACTTAGTGTCCGTGGGTGTAGTTCATGGAACAGCTGTGCCATTTAGCTGCATCCAGTCACACATACCGATTCCTTCTCCACATGTAGCTGTGCCTGGCCGCAGATTCTTTGATGCATTGCATAGTGCAGAATCTTTGCAAAGCACATCCTCGGCACAACATTTTGCGGCTCCCGGGGTGTCAGTATGCTGAAAAGAAGAGGAAAGCTTACCACTGGGGTCAGAGTTCAGCACCAGTCAATGCAAAGCAAGCTTTGATCTTGCATACAAGCCAGAAGTCACATCTGTGGGCTTATTGTGTGTCCCAAATGAGAAGGAGGCTGTGTGCTATTCGTGTCTCCCAAATGATCACATCAGTATGCAACTTACCTACTACCTCAGAACTTTCCGCTATTAGTGCTCTTTATAATGGAGTAGGTAGCAAATGAGTAGAATTGCCAATTTGCATGAATGTCAGCCTTAGCCGACTCAATCCAATTACTGGAAGGAGGCTGGAACAGGTGGTGATCATAACTGACTAGGGGAGGAGACAGAAAAAGAGAACTGTCAGTAGTGAAGAGCATGAACTCTGAGCTGCAATCATGTCGTTTAAATGCCACCCATTCGTTCTCTGGTGTCTTTTTATGAATGGGAATCACTGAGCCAATCTCAGATCCTCTCCAGCTAAACTTTTTGATATGCAGCCAATCCTAGGGTTAGGTTACTGGAAATCTTGCAGATAGCCAATTCATATAATTTGATCTGATGGGATCAATGGGGTTAGGTGCAAGAGGTGCCTTATCTACCATCAGAAGAATCCAGCAGAGTACAGGAAGCCAGCAGAGTGCAGCAGGAAGTGCCAAAAAATCTCTGAATGCTGCGGAGACCTTCCAGAGGCTGCAGGGATCTTCAGAATGGCACGTGTCCAGCACAAACCCCTTAAACATGGCCGGCAGAAGCTTCTACAGGTCTATCAGGGGTCAGTGCAGGTTGCAGGTGCCATTCTGAAGGTCCCTCCAGCCTTTAGAAAGTCTCAGCATAGTGAATACCGAGGACAGAGGCAGAGATAATGAGGAAAGTAGCAATTCTGCCCCTCGCGGATAAGTGAGGTCACAGATAGCAAGGTCACATAAAAGGAGGACTGACTGTACACTCACAATACAGCATGGGAATGGCTTCCACTTCCTATGGACTTGTGCTATAGAGTCACCCGTATGAACACAATATAGATTGGGGGCAATCCTGTGGTCTTTCCCATCTTCCTTTCCAGTGGGGTGATAATTTGCATGGAAAAGATACATGCAAGCAAGCAGTCCTGCTCATAGATGCCCTTTATTCACCCTGTGCCCCCTATAGGATTTCACCATATTAATCACCTCTTACTTTTTGGGATCACTTATGGGTGGAACTCTGTTCCAGTGACTTGGGTCAGATTTATTTTATTTAAGGGAGAGGCATGTCAACATGAATTTCCTATTCCAGCTCAAATAAAGAACAAACTGCTCTCTACTTGATATCTTCCCCACTGTCAAAACTGAAACTGCAAGCTCCTTGGGACAGAGAACTGACTTTCTTGGTTTATGTTACTTTGGGCGCAATCCTAACCTGCGTTGGAACAGGCCAGCCGGCTGGATAGCTCAGTTTGGGAGCAGGCTGGAGCCTCCATGGGGCAAGGGCACATTCATCCCTTTACCCTGGGGTAGGCATTAGCCGCCCCTATGGGGCTGCTTGGATCTGCGCCTGCTTATACTGTAGCAGGTGCAAGTCTGAACACACTGAGCTGCCCGAACCAGGGCCATGTGGGCCAGGGAGGTGGGGGGGTGGATACAGCCCAACTCGGCTGGTGCAGGAGCAGCTTACCAGAGGCATGTTCCAGCGTTGCAGGGCTTACACAACTGCCTGCATTGGTCCTGTGCCAGAAGTGCTGGCGCAGATGTGCTTTACAGCACTCGGCCAACGCAAGTGGCTTGCATCAGCCAAAGGGTGAGTTAGGGTGCACCCTTTGCAAAGCACCAGATACACTGGTGGCATTACCTAGCTAACTCACAGCACAAGCCTGTGCATGTCTACTCAGAAGTAAGTCCCATTGCGTTCAATGGGGCTCACTCCCATGGAAGTGTGTATAGGTTGCATTCCAAGTGCTTATCAAGTAGCTTAGATTGTGCCCATGTCTGACCTACCTCTGGAGGGAAAAAAAATTGCAGATTTACAACGTATTAATTATTGTTACCTCATATCATGTTTTCTATCCTGGAAGCCCTTTGATGGAACTAGTTATTGTTGACCCAGAGGCAAGGCAAAGCCACTCTGCACATGCTCAAAGGCACTCTGTTCTTTGTACTCCTTCAGTCATTCAAAGGCTGAACAATGAATGGAAAACAGGTTCCATAGATAAACACCAAAATGAGCCGAGAAGGCTCATGTCAAATGAAATTCATTACAATTGCAGACATGGGAGCAACTCCCAGGGGCATTCCTTTGCTATAAAAGGTGTCGTGTATGAGGCAGTCCTGAGAAGCTTCAGAGTTCAAAGTTTGGAAGCCAGCCTGCTCTGGGTGCAGACCCAATTGGCAAAAAACAAATCCCAGTTCTGCACCTTCCCCCTGCTGTGTTCCACTCGAGTTCCTTGGTTCCAGCAGGTCAGTTTCCATGGCTGATGACCAGGGTCTGAGAGCATATGATGCAACCACTCCTCAGATGCAGTGGTGTACCTAACAGGGGGCAGAGGGTACATTGCCCCGGGTATAGGGCTGGCTCTAGGAGTGGTGGGGCCCAATGTGGAGCATTTCCACGGGGGGCCCCACCTTCCCCACAGGGCCCCCCACTCACCAAAAAGAGCACTTGTGGTGCCATGCGCAAAGGGCAGCACCTGGAAATGGTTGGTGGTGACATGATGATGTCACCGCCAACTGCTTCCAGGAGGCCTATTTTGGGCTGTTTGGAGGCAGGGGCAGGTGGTAGGGCCCAATGCAAAGCTGCTCTGCCTGTTCCACTGGCCTACAGCCCATAGAGATCCTGGCTGCAGCAGCAGACGCTATGCTCACAGCTCTGGTATGGGGGCCCCCAAAGAGCGGGGCCCAATGTGACAACATTGGTCACATTGGCCTAAGGCCGGCCCTGCCTGGGTACCACACCTTGTGGGGTGTCTTAGAGGCCTCTGAAAGGCGCTTCCAGGTTTCGCTTAAAATCAGCAGTGCCTTTCAGAGGCCTCTAAGACATCCCCTCAAGGCATCCCTTTCAGAAGCCTCTAAGGTGTTGTATGGAGAGGTGTTAAAAAATTGTGGGGGGGGGATGTCACGGGGGTATGAGTTATGGGGGTGTTAAAAATGTTGTGCCTCTGCGTTGCCGGATGCCTTAGTGTCACCACTACTCAGTTGGTGCTAAGCAGGTGTAGGTCGATCGGTTCCTGAATGGGAGACCACCAGGGAACACCCCGTACACCTTGAAGGAAGGTAAGGAACAGGCCTTTCCCTTGGCCAATCAGCCTTTCCCTGCCAGACTCTCAGGCAGGCAGGTCAGGTTGAAAGTCTTCCTGAGGGGCGGGGCTCCCTGTGCATCCCAGATTAGAAACGCCTCGAAGGCCCCTCCCCCGTTCCCAGTCCAGTTGCTATGAAGCGTATAGGTCAAGGCTCCTTTAATGCAGATACTCTCCAGGAACCTGTAAGACATTACTACAGAAAGGGGGAGCTGGGCCCCAACCCCATCTAGGTGAGAAGTGCTTTCAGCACTCTCTATGGTTTACCTTGATTAATGTTTGCTCCATCCTTAAGGGATATCCATCAATAATGGTATCATGTGTGTTTATACAACAGGCTAGGCCAGGCCTAAGAATCCTTATGCCAGGGACCTTCCTTCCGCTGCGTGATCAGCACAGACTGGGCCTCCAGATCTTACATTCAGTGCAGAATCTCTCCTTCTACCCCCCAATGCCGCGGCCACCTCCTTTTGCCGCTTGGTGACATGAGCATTCAGGTCAGATGTTATTTTATTCAAGGTTTGCATTCTCAGTGCTTGCATGCTGCTGCAAGGACGTGGGGAACATCAAGGTCTGGTTCAGGTAGTGATGCTCCGTTTTGCCTTGCAATGGCTTCCTAAAAGCCAGAAGACGGCAACTGGACAGTAGCCTCCAGGTGGCAGCTGCTGTATGTGGCACATAGAAAGATTAATTTTCGCAGGTGTACGGGCATGCCCTGCTATCCGCTGGGGTTCCGTTCCAGACCCCATCGTGGATACCTGAAACCGTGGATACTGGGGACGCCTTTCTAAAGATAGGGGCACATCAGTGGTTTTGCTGCAACAAAGTAAAAAAGATTTAATATCCCCCTATCTTTTCATAGGCATCCCAGCATCCATGGTATCTGTGGATAACTAAAATAGAGGATACCGAATCAGTGGATACCGGGGCATGCCTGTACCTTGCAATGCCTTAGAGCAGTGGTGTCAGATTCGGCCCTTGGGAGCTCTTTTTCTGGCCTTTAGTCTCTCCCAGGGCAACACTCAGCTGCTTTGCTGTGCTGAGATGTCACTGCTGAAAGGGTAGCCCGCATGACAATTGGGCTCTCCCATATCTTCCAAATATGATCAAGATTTAAGTATTTTCTTTTCTGTCATTTGCAGCTCATGAGTTCTTAAGTGAGAAAAAAAAGTGCTTATTTTTGGTCACTGACATAACTGCTTACTGACATAACTTCCTGTGTAATGGCATCACTTCCAGCCCTCAGCAGGCATAATGAAGTTATTCGGCCTTCTATATGAAACTAGTTTGACACACTTGCCTTAGGGCATTGTGGCACACTCACAGGGGCACCGCAGGATGTCCCTGGTGGCTCCACCTAGCTGTTCCCCTGGGCACTGACATCACTGATCTTTCATGAGATTTCATGAGATCCAAGATGGCAGTGCCCAAATCAGACAAGAGATTTGGGCACCACCATCTTGTGTCTCAAGAAATCTTGCGAGGTTTGGGTGCTGCCATCTTGGATCCTTATGCCAAGGATGAAATTCCATGAAAACGAGATGGCAGCACCTGGCTAGCAGAGCTGTGGGGGGGGGGCTCAGCTGTGGGGGGGCCTCATGACCCAGGTAAGTTTGGGAACCACTGCATTATATGGACCCCGCCCACATGACAAATCCCATCTGGAGTGTCTAGTGGTAATTCGAAACCCCTTCCATATCATGAGGCGAATGCCATATGGGAAGGCATTCTGGACATTATGGCCACTGTAGGAAGTATTTGCCACCTGAGGTCAGGTGTGTAGATTATCACTAAGAGATCTAGACTGGAACGGGGGCCAGACCAAAGCACAGTTCTTCTTGGTAGAAAGCTGTGGCTTGGACTCTACTGCAATACTTGGTGCAGGGCCTTGATCCCTGAGAACTAGTCTCTGTGTTGTGGCTGCCATATGTTGTGGAAGCCTGATGCTCAAGAGTGCAATTTCTTGGAAGGGGAGCAGAGCTCAGTGGTCGAGCACATGATGCTTTGCATGCAGAAGATCCCAGGTTCAATCCTTAGTATAAGTAGGGCTGGGAAAGATCTCTCACTTAGTAGCATCACTAAAGGGGTGCTGGGTGTATGAAATGCACCAGGTGACACCATAGGGAGGAGGTGCCAAAGGGGAGGAGCCAAACATTTCCTGGCCAAGCCGACCAGGAGGCCGGTTCTTTTGGGCATGTAGACTTGGGCTCTGCATCAGGAAACCCAGCAGACCTGGGCTCCAAATACTTCTCTAGCCATAGCTGCACTCCCCTGCCCCATTTTACCTCTTCCCTGACCCCATCACCATCCTCCTTCCATCTCACACTGGGGGACACCAACCTAGTGGAGGCACCGCTCTCACTAGAACCCTTGGGAGCCACTGTCAGCTCGTGCAAACCATACAGCATCAGCCTGCCAATCTGCCTGCTCCTGCCCAAGTTAGGATTGCATCGTGCAATTTGTGGAACTTCTGAACTTGACTGTGTCACTAAGTGTAGTGCTTGATTTACAATAAGTGGGCCCCTTCCAACACATATTCATTTTTATTCACCCTTCCTTCTTCTTACTTGATTGGAGTTGCTTCTCTAAAAATCAGATTAAGAAAATTCCCCTGGGGCCTATGGAATGAATAACCTTACTAAATCTTTGCCTATAACAGGTCTATTTTTTGTAGTGGCCAATTCTGAAGAATGGTTTCACATCAGTGAATAAAATGGCACCTTCAAAACATCCGTGACTGCAGATTTATTCCTATAAGCGCTCCATTGATTTATTAGGGGAAGAATATATGCGACTCACCTTTTTCTATAGGAAAAAAATCTGATTTTTCTATCCACAATATTTCTTGTGGTGGTTGTGTCAGGCATTGCTGTTCTCACCAGAGAAAATTTATTTGCATTGTTATCTTTTAATGAGCCTGCTGCAGAATATCATAATGAGTTTTTAACCTTCCCCCAAAATGCTTGCATGCTAATCTACAACATTGACTTTTACGGGTAGTCTCTGATAAAAGAGAACAGCTGAGCTTTCACGTCAGCTTGATGATCTGCAGAAATCAGCCAGCAATGCTTTCTCCTGAACAGAAATAAATCATCACATCTTGCTAGTAGTGTCTAGTGAAGTCGTTCCCAACTTTTTTAGCACTGGGACCCCCTTTTTAGGTATGACAGCCTGTCGGGACCCCCCCTAAGTGATGTCATTAAGCAGGAAGTGACATCATTGTGTCAACAGGGCCAGAAGTAATGACATTATGCAGGAAGTGATGTCATTGCTTCCATGCCAAGAAGCACATGCCAGTAAAAGGATTTAAGCGGTGCTCCAGGAAGGGGGGTCAACACAGCTCCCCCACAGCAACCAGGGAAGGATCATGCTGCTCCCTGGAGCCCCATTTTACCAGCACATACTTCTCAGCATGGAAGCATGTGCTGGTCAAAAGGGAATTTCAATAGTGAGCATTGCAATCCTTCTTGGTTGCTCTAGGGCAGCTGTGGTGGAGCTCCCTGGAGCACTGTTCAAATTCTCTTCTTGCCAGTGTGTGCTTCCATGTGTTCCCCCTTCCCAATATGGAGACATAGTAACGACACCACAGAATACCACAAAAACGTTAACTTTAACGAAAAATCAGTTTCTCACTCTCTCGCACCTCACGTTCTCAACCAGCGATCAAGCTATGCCTTTCAAGACGGTGGTAGATAATTCCGGAGCTTTCAAGTAGTTCTGGTGCCCAGCCCAGAACGGTGATGGCGGTGCCCAGCCCCCTGCAAACCGCTAAAAATCTGCTCGTGACCCCCTTGGGGGTTACAACCGCCCTGTTTGAGAACCAGTGGGAGTGTCACATTGAATTGCTAAAGGCGATAGCTACAGTGCCACCTCTGATCTTGGCAGCCCCAGTGACCACCACGCTAGTTGTGAAATGTGGCATCCCTAAATATAGTGTGCTGCTGGGTGGAGGAAAGCTGCGTTTGGGGCTGCGAGGAGTTGCACGGTGGCACTTGGCCCACAAGGCCCTGATTGCAGTGTTAGTGGCCCAAACCCAGAAATCCCCTCCATTGCAATTGGAGGAGGCTTTTCCAAGGCTGGCTCATTCATACTGACACCCTTGGTTTCACAATACTTGATTACTCAGCACTCAGTGGGTAGCAGCTAAATACCTGAACTAACTATGAGTGCAATCCTAACCTGGAGTTTGGCCAGCATAGTTAGGCCAGCAAAGTTTGGCCAGCACCAGGGACCTGTGTCCACACCATCTGTGTGCTGGCCTCCCTGACTGCAAGAGTGGTCCAAACATACTTTATGGTGTCCCTTGTGCCAGCCAAACTTTGCTGGCCTAACTGTGCCGGCCTAACTCCAGGATTGCACCCTCACCGGCATTCCTAAAGGGGGGCAAAATACCATAGGTAAGGCTTGCGCTCCACGTCTATTGGAAAATTTCAAGTTGCCCTGGACCGTACAGTGGCCCTCCTTGTCCACGCATTTGAGCACTCGTGAATGACAAGCCTGCAGTTTGAGGGCCTCAGAGGACCTCCTACAAGCAACCAGAAGTGACTTCTGGCCATGTCCAGGAGGCTTCTAAGGAGACCAGGAGGCCTCGCATGACCGCCGGAAGGCTGTGTGTGGCCCGTAGGTGCCATGCCAATCCCACTTCCCACAGGTTTCAGAAATCTGTCCAATCCCCTTTTAAAGGCACTTACGCCAGATACCATCACCACCTCCTGTGGCAAGGAGTTCCACAGATTAATTACCTTCTGGGTAAAAAAAGTATTTCCTTTTATCTGTTCTAACTCTCCCAACACTCAATTTTAGTGGACGTCCCTGGTCCTGGCATTGTGAGACAGGAAAAAGAACATGACTCTACTCACGGTATCCACACAATGCATAATTTTGTATGTCTCAGAGCACAATCCTAACCTGGAGTTAGGCAAGCACCATTAGGCCATCAACGTTTGACTGGCACAAGGGACACAGTCAATATGTTTGGACCACTCTCTGAGTCAGAAAGGCCAGCACACAGGCATGCGCCATCCTCCCTGACTCCAAGAGTGGTCCAAACGCACTTTAAGGTGGCCCTTGTGCCGGCCAAACTTTGCTGGCCTAAGTTATGCCGGCCTAACTCCAGGTTAGGATTGTGCTCTCAATCATGTCTGCCCTCAGGTGCCTTTTTACTAGACTGAAGAGCCCCAAACACTGTAGCCTTTCCTCTGTAGCACAAGGGAGGTTCATTCACAACCAAGTTGAACTTTGGAGCTCTGATGCCACAGCAGGCAGCCATCTGCTCTCCAACCGCAAGGCATCTGTGTGGACCAGGGCCATGAAATAAAACAGTGCGTTGGAAACAAAGCAAAAAATTAGCTGTCCATTCTCTTTTGGGGTCTGTGTGACAGATGTTTGCACCGTAGCTGCTTAATAATCTGTAAACAGGAACAAGCAATTGGGTGATGAAAAGCTTTGCAGAAGGGCTTGTTGTTTACACTTGGTTTGTAAAAGAAGTGAACAAAAACCACAAACAAGATGAACAAACACCAGACCCCCAAAGTAATATGTATCCACAGCAAAAGGGTGAAATCTACTGTTATGAGATGGCCAGTAAAAGAATAATACATAATGTAGCTTGGAGGATTTAATTTTCAGCATCTTAACTCCTATGACTGGGATTCTAAGCATACATGCCTAGCTGGCCTCTGCACTGGCAAAGTGTATGCTGCACCGGTGCTAGCTGTCAATAAAGTGCCGTAAAGCACTTTGTGAAGGCCTAGCAGTCTGGAACAACTTAGCAGGTGTGCTTCCTGCTTCCTGTTAGCGATCGCTGAGTCACGATCGCTGAGTCATCCCCTCTAGCTGCAGGCCGCCCGCCTGCTTGTCTTGCTATAAGCTTTCTGCTTATAGCGTCTGGTTAAAGCAAGCGCAGCAGACCCACATTATCCATGGGGGGTCCGTTTCTGGAACCTCCGCCGGTACTGAAATTGGTGGATGTTGGAATCAGTGGGTTCTTGGGGGCCCTTTAAACCTCTGGGCACATCCAGTGATGTCATGCAGGGGAAACGCGGGGGAACTCAGTTCCACTAGTTAAAATTAGGGCTGACTCCGCCCACTTCACTCTCCCTCCCCCCCTCCCAATTCCTCTGCAAAGAGCTTTTCTTCTTGGTTGGCCGGCACTCAGAGGGTTAAAGGGAGCGACTCCGGATTCCTAGGGGTGTGAAGGCAGTGATGTCATTCAGGGGGAATGGACCAGAACGGGCGTTCCGGATCCTAACTGGTTCTGTGGCTGGTTCCGGGTTCCCGACAAGTGCCAATCAAAAGTGAGTTCCTGTTCCTAAATCATTTGAATGACACCACTGGGCACATCTGTCCGTGGCCTCTGCGGGCTTCAGAAAGCAAACCAAAGCACTTTAAAGTGAACTACTGGTTATCACTGAAAGATGGATGTGTGCTTTAAAGCACTCCGGGCTTCATTCTGAAACCTGAAGAAGCCGCAGGCAGATGCGGGCAGTCTCTCTGGGCATCAGAAAGCGTCCAGACCCAACTGGAGCACAGTCCGATTTGGAGGGTGGGGGGCCAGTTCGGCACCTGCAGATTGTGAAATCCATGGATGCCAAACCCGAAGATAACACTGGCCCCCTGCACATAATTCCTTTGTAGAACTATAAATAAAGATAATTGGTGCAAGGGGGCTGCAGGGAACAACAGGTGACAGGATCTGCGGATTCCAGGGGACACCAACGTTTTTATAGTGCCATTTCTCCAAGAAGCTCAGGACAGTCTACATGATTCCTTCCCTCCTTTTGTCCTCACAACAAAACCCTGAACGGTAGTTGAGGCTGAGAGAAAGAGGGAGGGAGAGAGAGGCTGGCCCAAGATCACTCAGGAAGCTTTGTGGCTGAATGGAGATTTGAACCTGGATCTGCCAGGTCTAAGTCCAGCTGCCAAACCACTACACCATCCTGGCTCTCACACATGTGCACACACCTATGGTGTTTCTGCAATATTTGGAACTCCCTGTATAGCCTTCTGTCCAACAGGGAGAGCACTGCACTTGTATTATTTAAGAAGCAACAAAGTGCAGCATGGCCTGGATCCAACATCCTATGGATTATCCCATCAGCTTGGGTAAAGATTGGCTTGCTCTCCATCTCGTTCTGTATATAGTTAGTTCATTTCTTTCTAAAAATGTTCCTGATCAATAGAATGTCATCAAGGCCTGGTTGGGTGCCAAATGGCAACACATCTGGCAGCAGATAACTTTTCTTTAAAAAAATCCCAGTGCTAATTCAACGTATAGGGTAACGAAACATTAATAATAATTTCCACTCTTCAGTGGAGCATCTCAAATGATTGCTATGCCATCTTTAATTAAAATCTGGAAACACATCCGAGCCTGATAGTTTAAAACTGGAGCAGAGAAAAGGTCATCGTTAATTAAAGTTAGTGGTAGTTCTCCAATGCTAGAGCCTCCAGTTCAGGTGTAACTATGTAGAGTCAACTCATAAGAACATAAGAAGAGCCCTGCTGGATCAGGCCAAAGGCCCATCTAGTCCAGCTTCCTATATTTCACAGCGGCCCACCAGGTGCCCCAGGGAAGCATGAGACAACAAGATGCTTGCATCCTGTTGCCACTCCCTTGCACCCAGTACCAGTAGCCCAACACCTTTGTAAGGAGGTTGCACAATCCATCATTGCCTATAGCCCACGATGTACCTTTCCTCCAGAAATCCATCCAATCCCCTCTTAAAGGCATCAAGACCAGAGGCCATCACCACCTCCTGTGGCAAAGAGTTCCACAGATTAACTACCCGCTGGGTTAAAAAGTACTTCCTTTTATCTGTTTTAACTCTCCCAACCCTCAGTTTTAGCAGGCGCCCCCTGGTTCTAGTGTTTTGAGAGAGGGAAAAGAACATCCCTTTATGGACTCTATCCCTTCCATGCATAATTTTGCATGGAAAACTCCTTCAAGATCTCCTTCAAGATCCAGTAGTCTAATTCCTCCTTCCAGTTCTGTTCTGATGGCCTCTCATGCCTTAACCAGAAACTCATCTCCCATCACTGCGCAGCCATGTAATATCCAGTATCAAAGGTCTTTTTTTTTTCTTATTCTATGTCAAACAATCAGAAAGTCGACGTAGGCATTTCATGGAAACTCAGCGATTGTTATGGATCCTAACCTTTTTTTCCAGTGTTATCTTTAAGAAGAAGCTAACAGCTCTTGTTCACAAACCCGTGAAGTGGGAAGTCCTTGGGTCATCATTGATCTGGTCCCTTTGTCATCATGAAGGTTATATCATAGTCAGGCATAAATGGAGCCAGGGCTACCAACTGCAATTGTTTCCTGTTTCAATTAGAAGGGGGAGCCCTGGTGCTAGTGCTTCCCTTCTTTGTCCAGATTTCCCCCCCCCCTTACCCAGGGTCAACACAGTAGGTTCTGCTGGCACCAGGAAGACAAAACTGGGAAGCGTGCAAAAGGGGGGGGAGCACATCCTTGAGAGAGTGATGTGCATCTCTCGCGCATGTGTGACTTAATTACCTGTTCACAAGTATGCACACGTTTTAAGGCCATCATCCAACTGAGCTCCAGATCAGTGGGTTTCAACATTTTTCATGCCACAACCCTAATAAATAAGCAAGGTTTGAGACCGGAGACCCCACTGTCGATCCCACCCCCTCCCAAGATCCACTCAGCCCACCCCATCATCACCCACTGCCCCACTCCCAGCACTCTTCACTGTAACTAAATAGTCTTATTAGGAGGACATAAAAAGTAACCATTAAGCCTGGCACTAGTGAAAGCTATTTTAGCCCAATTTCTAAGAACCTGAGCAGGACTGAAACACAGTCTCCTGGATCCTGAGGGGGTAACCCAGATGCCTCCCCTTTTACCTGGTGGTGCTCTAGTCTTCAGCTTAATTCATTCCTGTAAGATGCCCGACCCCACAACTGAGGCTTCATGATCCCCCTGGAGTCCCGACCACAAGGCTGAAGAACACTGCTCTAAGCAGTGCAAGGTGAGGAAATGGTAACACTCCTGTGCGCTCAGTTCATGAAAGACAGAAGTCCAACTCACCCAAACCTGTTGAGTGTTGTTAACAAGCGAGTAACAGTGCAATCCTAACCTGGAGTTAGGCCAGCATAGTTAGGCCAGCAACGTTTGACTGGCACAAGGGACACCGTAATCTCCCAGTTAACAGACAGAATACGCATGCCTCTCATTTGGGAACGTGATCTGGAGACGTCAAGAGTCCTTGCACTCTCTCTGAGAGCACAGTCCTCACCTGGAGTTAAGCTGGCACAGTTAGGCCAGCAAAGTTTGGCCGGAAGAAGGGACATACGTAAAGCATGTTTGGACCACTCTCTGAGTCAGAGAGGCCAGCACACAGACGTGCGCCATCCTCCCTGACTCCGAAAGTGGTCCAAATGTGCTTTACGGTGGCCCTTGTGCCAGCCAAACTTTGCTGGCCTAACTCCAGGTTAGGACTGCGCTCTTAGAGTCATTGCATCTGTTTACTCCATTGCTCTGCCTGCAATACTTATTGAATATCTCGTTGTTGGTACGTCTCTTTCTTTTCTTCCACAGCCCAATGTAGGCAGAGTGATTTATATCGGTTCGGCTACACCTATTGGCTCTGCTCTCCAGAAGTATTTTGCCTATTCGTCTTCCAGCTGCAGGCTGCTGGCCCAGGTGTCTCTTATACCCAGTAACTTTCTCTAGCAGTGCACAGAGGATCAATGAATAGAATGGTGTTATTTTCAAAGCACTCTGCGGCAAAAATAAACAGTTGTGTGATTCATTGCTCCAGGAATAAGAAGATTTGGATCTTCGGTGTCATTCCAGACTTTGCATTTGATTTCTCCATAGATCAACATGTATCTGTTGCTAGCTCCTCTCATTAGTGAGTTTATCCATTGCTTTGTGTATTAGTACTAGAAGGTAACACCTTTGGAAACCAGCAATACAGCAGACTGGAGCTTTGAAGATCCGAGTACTTTGTTGGCTTCTGTGGGGCCTACCAGTAAATGTGGGTCTGAAGTCAGGTCATAGCCATAAGATATAGCTCACATACACACAAAGCTGTATGGGTCATCTGACCTGCGGACCTGTGCCCAATGATGGTGCTTCAATGCTACAAAAGTCGTTGAAGAAGCCTAATGGTGCGCAGGTCTACTGCTCTGGCCCCATAGAAACCATAAGCGTCATTGAAAAGCATGGGATATGCCCACCCACTTTGTTTAAAATATATATTGTGGATCTGTAGACATGAAGGGCAGTCCTGCCCAGTGTTCCAGTTCCCAACCTGAGTCCGTGGTCCTGGCGTGTATCGCTTGTGACCCACCAGTCGAGCGCTTTCCATCGACCCTGTTTTGTGGGCTGCGTTTGACCTGTGACTTGGCAAGTCGAAAGTTGTACAGGCCTGCTTGTACATCCTTTGATGAGCAAGAGTCAGATATTTTTTTCTTTTTGCCCCTGAATGGTAGTAGACTAAATCTGTTAATTGCTGATGGTGTTTGCGCTTGTTTCCCCTCCCCCTTCCTACTACCAGTACTGGTTCAATTGGTTTTATAGCTATGTGATAGCAAGACAACAGAAACGGCTGTGTACAGTGCAAGCAATGAGAGTTGTATTATACCCCGTCAGTCCTGGGAAAAACAATCATCTCCCACCATGGCAAGACAAAGCACCTCCTTGCCTTCCGCAAGGCACCACTCAGAACAAAACTCACATGGTGCCAAACTGTGTCAGCACAGCTTTGCTTCACCCAATTGTACAGTGGGCAATCAGGACAGATGGAAACAACTGCAGTTGCTTAAAAAGATACAGACAAAATGATGCACTTCTTTCGTCAGCCAGGTGCTTGTTTGACTTCTAAGTGCTGTCTTTTTGTGTTTGTGCACTATTTTTCTTTTCCTCTAGGACTTCTTTAGCTACATTGGTCATAGACAAATCTAAGGTTTGACTATGATTAGTCAAACTTTAGTCAAACTTCAATTAGTCAAACTTTATGATTAGTGACTTTAACACTAATACGGAAGTGCAGTAGGCCTTCGGTGTCCAGGAGGGATCCATTCCAAGAAACTCCGCGGATACCAAAATACGTGGATAATGAAATCCACAAGAGGGCCTAGGGCAGTGCCACAAAAACTTGAGGCCGCCCCCCAAAGCCACCTCAGAACACCTCCTGGACACAACTGGAAGCCACCAGAAGTAGCTTCTGGTTGTTTCTCGGAGGTGAGCCCGCAGATAAATAGATTGCTTGTCTGTAGCAGAAACCAACACTCAATCAGGATATTCTTGTTCATAATAAATGTCTCATTCAGCTTTTGGAAGTATAAATAGTTCTTTGTGGACAGAAGCAGCATTCTTGATCTCCCAGTTAACAGAAAGAATATGCGTGCCTCTCGTTTGGGGACGTCATCTGGAGACGTCAGAGTGCTTGCACTCTCTCTGAGAGCACAGTCCTAACCTGGAGTTAAGCCGGTTCAGTTAGGCCAGCAAAGTTTGGCTGGCACAAGGGACACCATAAAGCGCATTTGCAGCACTCTTGGAGTCAGGGAGGCTAGCACACAGGGTGCGCCATCCTCCCTGACTCCAGGAGTGGTCCAAATGTACCTTACGGTGGCCCTTGTGCCGGCCAAACTTTGCTGGCCTAACTGCCAGCCTAACTCCAGGTTGGGATTGTCAATCTCTTGCATGTTGAATCATATTTTATACTGTTTAGCCCATGCTCTTTCATGGATATTAATTTAAATCATTTTGAAGTCTTCACCATTCAGTATGTATATATGTATGGCTAGCATAAAAAAGCATTACAATTAAAATCCCATTTTCAAAATCTACATGAGTCCTTTTTTTTTTTTGCCCCTACTCATTTTTCTGCTTTAATATGTACCCATTACTTTCAGCACGCTGAATGTAGAAAAACTCAAGGATCCATTGAATGAATGAATTAAAGTGTGCTGAAATCTGTGCTGCATTGGGGTTAACTTGCATTCCAGTATCCCTCACTGGAGTTTGGAGGAGGAAAGGATCATCAACTGGAACAACAGAAACAATTCTGAGGAAAGAAAAGAAACAGTGGCACTAAAATGACTTTAGCTGGCCTGCACAAATGCACTGGGGTGTATAGATATATGAATGAGAGAACCAATGAAATCAGAGAGTAAGCAGATTTACACAATTTTACACAAATTTCCTGAACATACCACAGCACATAGAAAGCCAGAGTTCAACAGCAGGTATGCACCATAGAAGGTACAGTACAGTTTACAGGGCAGGTGGTGGAAGATCAGGAAAAAGACCCAGAATACTCTCCTGGAGAAAGAAAGATCAGCCCGCTTCAGCCATTGCACAGTAAGTCCCAGATTCTATCCAATTTTCCGGCACTGATGCAGCCATGCCAACATGACATTCACTTCATCCTGCAGTGGAGGAGAAGTAATGGAGGCCTCTTCAAGAAGAGGGAATATTTGTATCCTTGCCTTGGGGTTGTATTGTGGCTGCATCAGCCCTGGAAAGTTGGACAGGATTGGGCCCTAAGTCATCCAGAACCAAAGATGGCAGAATGCTGGATTCTACAGTTGCATGCAAGTGGAATAGACTAGTAATAGGAACTAGGTAACCTGAGAAGGCAGGGCTCGGATTGGAGGGGGACTCAACCAGCCCTCTTAGCCAGGGGCGTAGCTAATAAAAGTGTAGCCCAGTGCAGAGGGCAAAATATTGCCCCAGAAGTGACATCACAACAGGAAGTGATGTCACAATTGTGGTTTTTCATTTTCTCTGGTTTTTTTGGCAATAACTTTGATAAGGATATAACACTCTGGTTTGTTTCATTGCATTTCTGCTTAAATTACCTTTCCAATGATATGTAGCATGATGGTGTTATTCATATATACCAAGGTTTTCACCATTTTGGCCACTAGTGTCAAGCTCAGCTTGTTGCCCCTCTAAAGCTTGCACGTCTTTAGCTATGCCTCCACTCTTAGCTACCAAGGACTAACTTGTCAGAAATGACATTTTCTCCAGGGTTTTTTCTTTCTTAGGCAAAGGTTAAACTCAGGCTACTGTCGGATCCCATTGTAGTATCAAAATCTGATGTAGTATAACAGCCTAAGAGCTACACGAAGAATCAAGGGTTCTTTGGTGGAAATGTGCCTGTGTTGTGAACCCACAGGGTGGTCTTTGGCAAATACTTAGAAACCAGAAAAGGGAAACCTCAAAAAGGAGCGTTAAGTCCCCTTTGCAAAGATTATCCTACATTGTCCAGCCCTCAGCAGCAAGAGCTCGGTGCAGATATGAACCTTGCTGGGTGGCTGTTTCGCTGGCAAGACTGCCCCTTAGTGGCCAAATGCAGAGACATCTCGCCAAAGTACAGCTACTAGTTTGGCACCTGGTTGCTGTCCTGTTTCAAAGGCATCTGTTTCATCCATCCCTCAAACCGCAGGAAGAGGTGAATGTGCACGTTTCCAGCTTGCGACTGCATTTCTAATTTGGCAAGGGGGTGGGGGGAAGAGCTAACACCAGGACAAAGCATTACAGCATGCGTATATCACAAACACTGTGCAAAACAAGAGCCAACACTGTGGAATAATTCTCCTTCACGTCTGGCCCGTGATTTGTGGAAAGAACCATCTGTGCTCACTTATGGGGCGGGGGCAGGGCTTCTCTTGGTCACTGCTTCCTCCATAAGGTAAATAAAAATCAGTTCTGTGGAAAACGAGTCCTTAGCCAGAATGACAATTAGGGTAATTCTATGTGCATGAGAGTGCAATCCTAACCTGGAGTTAGGCTGGCACAGTTAGGTCAGCAAAGTTTGGCCGGCACAAGGGCCACCATAAAGTATGTTTGGACCACTCTCAGAGTCAGAGTCCAGCACACAGACGTGGGTCATCCTCCCTGACTCCAAGAGTGGTCCAAACATGCTTTACAGTGTCCCTTGTGCCAGCCAAACTTTGCTGGCCTAACTGTGCTGGCCTAAGTCCAGGATAGGATTGCGCTCTGAGGGGATATCAGGTACATAGGGGCATAGAGTTCCTTGCCAGAACCAGGGGCAAGGCACATATTGTGCCACTCAGCCTGCAAGGCCCTGCCTCTGAGGACAATACCTGCCAAGTCCCCCACAGAGAAGGGGCTTTGCTACGCCTCTGCTCCCCTGACATGTCTTTCTGCCTGCTGATTGGCCCAGCGGTTGCTTAACAACTACTGGAGTTTCACAGTG
Organism: Lerista edwardsae; assembly: GCA_029204185.1. NCBI lineage: Eukaryota > Metazoa > Chordata > Lepidosauria > Squamata > Scincidae > Lerista > Lerista edwardsae. The sequence continues at coordinate 14,878,379 of JAJKFI010000010.1, forward strand.
GACAAGGCTTTGTGTAGAGGAGGCAAGAGACCCACGCAAACCGCATGCGCAGGCTCCACCCCTCTCCCAGCAAGCAGGGAAACGAAAGAGCTATGTGGGCCGTAACAGTCCAATGAGGCTTCCAAGAGAAAAAAATGAATTCCTCTGTAAGCTCCCTCTCTTCTGCAGAGGGGAAAGACGACGACGACACAGAACCATCAGCATCAGGAAGCACACACCTGTCCTCCTCCACAACCATAAGAAAAGAGCCTTATTATGTGGGAGGAAAATCCAGTATCAAACAAGTGTAAGTAAATTTGTAAAGTGTGATACTCGATTGGGACAAAGATCCAAAATAGTTTCTGGAACTAAAGCATATGGAAACTTCTCCTATGTATACTACGCATACTGACAAGAACAACAAAGACAAGAACAAGTAACAAAACGAAGGAAAAAAAATTCCTCTTAAGTGCAGAGCCATTGCAAGTTCTGATGGGCAACGACATGACGCGTCACCGCACCTCATGTCTCCGCCACACGCCCTGCACAACTTTGCCAGGCCCCGGGTGCCAAATCACTTTGGAGCAAAACAGAGACAGGCAGGTAGGCCAGCTACGCCTCAGTGTTTTCATCATCTCCATTGCTGGAGTGCAAACGCCCCACGGCACCCATGGCAGGCACACCACCATGCCACATGGATGCTTTGCCTCTTATCTGCTTCTCAACTGCTATAGCTGCTCTGCCTTTTACTTGGCAACACATATCTGAGGTAGTTTTCAGATGTTTTCCGCAGACCCCTCAAAGAATCTCCACGGAACCCGCACACTGGCTAAGGAGAAAGACAAGAACTTGTGGGTTTTAGTGGGCAACCTTCTGTTGCCTGTATTGTAGTACAATTTGCTTTTTAAGCACTTTCCTTGCGACGGCACTGGGACCCGTCTTAGATGGCAGAGACTAAGAAAGAGCGTGCACCTAAGGCCTCCCAGCACCACATACACATCTCTGTCCTCAGAAGTCAGTCCTGGAACATCAGTAGGGCATATTGTTCACAGGGGATGGTGTGCAGAGGAGACTCTCTACGACCTCTCTGGCCAGGACCAATGACCGGTCATAAAATATTTCCGATGAGGAGACTTGGCACTCCAATCACTCGTCCTTTACTGACCATCTAAAATTCTCATTGAAGAAAGGGCAGAAGGACTGTTCAATGGTCCCATGTCATAGATAAGTGTCAGAGGTCCACAAACATTAATGGTGTTCCGGTGCTGTGGGCTGGCCAAAAACTGATTCTCTCCTCATGGCTGAGCTAATGCAGCAAAATGGGGGCACAGTGCCCTAAAGAGTAAAGCAGTTTCTCTTGTCTACGTGTTCTGCTTTGGTTCTGCAAATGGAAGCTGTAGCCCGGAACCACAAAGGCAGGGCATGTGCAACTCTCATCTGTCTCTAACTCACTGTATGACTCCTGCTCTTGGGGGGGGGGGGGAGGCCGTCCCAGGTCCGAGAGCACCAGAAACTGAACAGCTGCCTGTAACCACCTCTTGCTGTTCAGCACATTTGCCCCATTGAGCGGCCCAGTCCCTTTTGCATGCTCAATCCAGTAACCACAAAATATACGCGACCAGGAAATGTTTCATTTCTTAAAGGAGAGGTGATGGAGTCTGGCCTGCCTAAAAGACAACCCTCCTGAACTGGAATCCTGCATCCCCGATAGTGCAGTCTGGCTGTGATTACTCCATGGTGAGGAAAAGGCCACTTTCAAAGGTTCGCAATTCACTTTCCTTACTGTGGTATGGTTCGACATTCTGTTGTGGAGCTCGAGGATTTGTTAGATTACAGCTTGGAATCCCAGTGGCATCGCTAGGGGTAGTGCAGGGGTGCAGCCTGCACCAGGTGATGCACAGAGGGGGTGCAGCAGAGGGGGTGCATCACTCCCTCCCTGTGCGTCACCTGGTGCAGGCCGGGGTTTTTGTGTTTCTTAAAAAGATGTCCTCAGCCACCTCTGAATAGATCACCTAGATGCAAAAGTCTCTTGAGCACGAGGATGAAAGAAGCCTTCCCAAAGCTTTTTCACTCTTCCCATCACGTGAGGAACACTCGTTTGGAAAAGCCCAATGCAACTTCCCTGGGTCTCCACATGCACCATACTTCTGTCGCCTGGAATTGGGCCATGTTTGAACTTGGCCTCAGAAAACTGCTTCACACAGGATTTCATTCAAATGCAAGTCTGGGGAGAGACAGCAGAGAGGCTAATTAGGAAATGCCTGCCAAGCAGCCACAGCTGCCAAAGTGAACTTCAAATGAGACTGCTTTAGGAAAAAAAAGGTCTCACAAGCCATGATTGCTGGGCTGCCCAGCTGGCTTGAACAAGGGGAATAATTTATCCTGCAAAGATCAGTGGGCTGATGAAGTGGCACCTGCTTTTAAATAGAAGCTTGCTTGGAATTGCGGCGAATCATAGAGTGGCCCCACAACTCTCCGTTCAAGAGGGATCTTGAGATCAGCCTTGAAGAGGAAGGCAGTTGGCCCAAATGGAGAACTGAGTGAGAAGCAGCCATGCTCAACCCACTGGGGCACAGCTCAAGTTGCTGAAAACCTCAGGCTTTGACCATCAAACTAAGTTTCTAGACCTTGCAGCTGCTTGCTCAGGAAATCTCAGGGCCAAAACATTCATGACTGTGGCAAATACTGTTTGTGCATACATCCTGTTCACATTTAAAAGCTCGAGGGCTGGAGCTACCAGGCAAATGTGCTGAACCTTCCCTCTCCCTCCCCTCATCTGCTTGACCCCCTCAATACTAAAAGGCAAGCACACGGGATGCCCTTCTTAATTTTCAGAGAACCAGTTTTGGTTTTTAGAATTCCTACAAAAAACTGCCTCATGCAGAGATGTGGGGCCCATTAAAGCTAACACTATTTCAGCTAACAGCAGCTCTTCCAAGACGTCATGTGGAAGGTCTTCCTCAGCTTTGCTGCACAAGCTCCTTGAACTCGAGACTGAACTCAACAACCTTCTACAAGCACAGGCTGTGCTCTGCCATGGAGCTATGAGGGTCTCTAGCCTCATCTCCTCACCGTAAGGATTGGAGAAAGATTAGGATTCTTTGAAACTAACATTGCACTTGGGATAACAGTAGCCCTTCCACTATAGAAGCTAGGAGGTCCCTTATATCCAATAACAGTTTCGACTAGCATTCATACAGCTCTTTTGAGTGTGTAAAGCATTTCACATGCATGGTCTTGATGGAACTGGATTGGGTTGATGTAAAGAGAAGAATGTACTGTACAGTGGAACTTTCGTGTTTGTGGGGGAATCTGTTCCAGGACCTTCCACAGATAATGGAACCTGCAGGGGATCAGTGCTGCACCACAATTACAGATAGATTATGCCTTATCAGGAAATCCAAAATCAGGACTATTCTGAAAAGCAGACTTTAAAAAATTTTTGTAGTATGACACTAGAAGGCCTTGTGCTCATTCCCCCATACAGTGCACATGCTTGAACCCTTGGATCAAGGCTCTTCAAATTCAAAAAGAGGTGTATGCATAGGTATGCAGGAAAAAACCCCTCCTCCTCACAGCAGTGTAATTCTGGGGATCCACGATCCCCTTCCCTTTACTGGAACAGGGCCAAGTGCTTGCCTTGGGTCGCAAAATACCAGTTTGGGAAGCACTGTCCTAGGCTATACAGCCTGCCCCACTCGCCCCGCTCCGGCTGTATAACAAGTCAGTAATTCATTGTAACTTGTGGGATCCTGGATCATTCTCTGAACACATCTTTGAAACCTCCCCCCAGCAGTTTTTAAAGCCCCAGTCCTAAATAGGTCACAGAGACACAAAAGCAATTCTAAATTACAACACTTTATTGCAGCATTGGCAAAGATCAGATTTCTGAAGCTGGTGAAGATCGGGCGGCATTTCTGAGTGTGTTCGTGAAATGTTACAAGTTGTACAAGTCTCGTTTAAAATTCTACATGCAGAATTCAACAGTGGTAAAAATAATTTTTTAAAATAGTATGGGAAAAAAATTAGTAGCATACAGATGTGCTTTAACTGAATGTACTACACCTACTGTGGAAGCAAACGAAAGAAAAATAATCCCCCACAACTATACTAACAAACAAGATTGTCAGAAACTGACCAAGAAACCTCATTTCCATTTAGAAAAATAAAAATTCTACTTGTTGCCAACTAATTTTTTCCTTTTTTTTTTTAAATATATAGACACAGAGGCTTATCAATCCATGAAAGTCAACAGAACATTCAGCTCCACTTCTCGGCTCTGTCTGTCATGCTGACTGGCACATTTTGGTTTTCAATGATGCTTTCCCAAGCTCCACTAGATCCCTGTTCTTAGGCTGGTGTCAGGCTGTTCTAAGCAATTTCGGGTCAACACTCTTTACCTTCTCATCTATGCTATCCTTCTGCAGAGTATTCCACCTCCTCGGATCCGATTACCTCCCCAACCTTCATGTTGCTACCACCACCACCACCACCACCACCACCACCCCCTCCTCCTCCTCCTCCTCTCCCTCCTTGGAGAGCAGGTTCACCCCCTTAGAACAAAAGCCCCTTTCCTTGTGGAATAACTGATGTTTTGGTAAACCAGCTGCTGTCTTGCATATCCTATTACTGGAGTTCACTACGCGGTATTTACCTCTTGCTCTATCGCTTCGCTACTGCAGCCCTGGTGCCTTCAAATGAATATTCTCCTGACACGCCACGCTCAAATTCAGAGAAAACGCCACTTATTAGGTTTGATTTCCCCCCCATACTTAGCCATCAAAACCGTCTCTGTTCCAGCATAATCCATCTGATTTTAAGTTGTACTTTGTTGTAACTGAACTGCTCACTGGTAAAGTTAACCATCTCATTTATTTACTTCCATTCTCATGAGAAGATTAACCCTCACATGGTTCCACAACAAGATGCTTTTTGTTTGTTTGGTAGGCCATGACTGGAAGCTTCCGCCATTTCTGTTTTTTAGTGGAGGCTGGTGTAGGTGCTCTATGGCCCCAGCCTGCCCCAGGTTTTCGATTCTGAACTCTCTAGACTGACATGCTCAGATGTGTCCGCTGCTCTCGTTTAATTGTTGGAGGACTCCACTAATCCACAACATTGGAGATACAGGACCTAATGAAATGACGCTTGTTGCTGGATCAACGTCTCCTAAAAAGGAAAAACAACAAAAACCGAACTGATTAACAATGAAGAACCAATTCCTGTGGTTGGGTCAAATGCAACTGTCCGAGTCGGTCAACAAGTGTAGGCTAGGCATTTTAAACATACCCTACTGAACCAAAAGACAACCATCTGACAAGAAGAAGAATTAAAATTTTGTAGTTGAGATCAGCTATAATCAAGTGTAAGCTGCAAGTTTGCATGAGCACAGAAACATACCAGAAGGCTTTAGAATTCTGTTTTCTGAGAACCCCAGCTTAAACAACAACTACTACTTCTAACTCATGTAGCTGAGAAAGTGTCAGCAATTGCTGCCGAGATCTCAGAAGCCAGAAAAGAAGCTCAATAAGATTTTCAGTGAAGAGAGGCTGAGTCATCAGTGCCTTTACTCTTCCTAGCGACTAGGGCAGTGATGGCGCACCTATGACACGCGTGTCAAAGCTGACACACCACAACATTTGGGATGACACACCAGCATTTACCAATGCCTGACAAAAACTGAGTTTGTTTTACTCATTTTTCATTTTTGTAATTGTTTGATGCTTCTATATATAATACATAGCACCATACATGATTAGACTGTATTTTTTTGTTTAAATAAATGAATATAAAGAATTGTTTCTCTTTTGTATGAGAGGAGGGTTGACACACCAGCAGAGTCAAGTTAAGCATTTTCCTAAGTTTTCTGACACACTGAGCCCAAAAGGTTTGCCATCACTGGACTAGGAGAAGTAGAGTGATACAAAATACAGAAATGATGCAAATATATACACAATGTATCCAGGTAACAGCATACATATAGCTTTTCTCAGGTGTAGACATTAAGTTCCACATAGCACAGAGTAGACAGCCTCAGCTATGGTAAAAGTTGGTTCTTTAATTGTTATAAGGGCAGGACATCTAGAGCAGGGGTCTGGGAACTTTTTTACCTTTTACCCCAAAATATATTTAGATATGCTGACGTTACACACACACACACACCCCCGCCAGAACAAAAGAAAAAAATTACATATTGGAACCCATTGCTTTTTATTTGATTAATTAATGAGCTTAATTAATGCTATGTAAATATGAAGTTATAAAGGGTTTGGGAGAGTTAGGAAAGTTATTTAAATATTTTTTAATCTTACTCTTATTGTAAATATCTAACCTGCTAAGATTTTTTTTTGATTTGATTTTGTCATATATGCATGCCCGGCTGTGTCTCAGCAGCGCGACCATCCATTACCCCCAGGAATTTCATTTTTACCCCATTTGGGGTAATTTACCCCTGTTCCCAGACCACTGATCTAGAGTGTTTCTGACAGATCTACCTGCTTTTGGATGATCATTTACTTCCTGCCTCACTAGTGTCTTCATGTCCTCAATTCTTCCAGAGGAAGATGTCTTGGTAGATTGTGCCCTAAATTTTTCAAGCTGGTGCTGCTAACATTAGTGCTAGTTCCTTCACTTTTTTTTTTTAAATTATTTTTGCCATGGGATTCCGAAGCACTTCCAAAGCTCAGACTTTTTTCACGAGAGTCTATAAAAACCTTTGGGAACATTGAGAACCAAGTAACAGTCTTATTCCATTTCCGGCATACCCACCTTCCACCAGTTTTAAAGATTAGATCAGCATTAGGTGCTCCCTTTGGATGCTGATAACGAGGCCGTCGTTCTCGGTTGGTATTTGCGGGAGCTGGCCGCTGGGCCAGGGACTGCATCATTTCTGCACATTAAAAAAAGGTTAAGAGGCTATGTAGACACTACACAGTCAAAGGCATTTCAGATTCAATGGTCAAAGAAACCTCAGAAATACATTCTGGAAAAAAAATTAGGCCTTGGACAAACGATCATCTACATGAAAAATCATCTACAATCTACATGAATCATCTACGAATTCTAGGGTTTTTTGGAACACGCCTTGGCTACAGAACCATTTTCAAACTGATTTACATATGTAGCATATAAATAACCCAAAATAAGACAGTAGATGCAAAGAGCACACAAGTATACATCCCAGAAAGTTTTGAATTGCACATATTTTGGGTTAAGCATTATTCCAGCTAGGCAGAGACTACAACTGTCCTTGCTGTAAAAGTGTCAGCTGTAACACTGTACGTGGGCAGCTGAGATATTCATACATCTGCCGAGTGAAACAGCCATAATCTTTTGGGACTGAGGAAAAATAGACCTGTGCAACAAGTGGCAACTATTAATGATTGCAGGTGGCTAGCTCTTGGTACCTTTTAATTATACAGGTGAAACTTCAGGATCCATGGATACCAGGATCTGAATTTAAAGCGCTTTTTAAAAAGCACACCAAAATTGTGTTTCCTGCCTTCGTGTGGCGAAGCTGCATTGTTTCCCAGCCTCTAGATCTAGGTTTAGGCTTGGAAGACCCACTTACTCCTCCTAGCATCTCTCTAGGGGCTGGGACACAGTGTGGTCTTGCTGTGCAAAGGCAGGAAACTTGATTATGCTTCGCTTTTTTTAAAAAGCGCTTTAATGTGGACCCCGGTATCCACAGGCATTTGCGGTGAGTGAAATCCACAGGTCCACTATACTGAAGCCCCTCCAAATGATTCTCATACCCTGATAGTCTTCTTGTTCCTGCCGTTCATTGATATCCAGCGTCAGTTTTTTCATCCTCATCCTCTCCTCTTGTTCAGCTTGCTGCTGATTCCAGTGATTTGCAGCCAGTTGGGAAGACATCGGCACATTCAGGATCTTAAACTTAAGGACACAAGACATCTCTAAGAATCCACCAAAAGGGACAGAGGTGCTACATGCCATCTGGAGTCAGAGAGATGCGATTCAGATTGGAACTTGCCCATTTATTGCTCTGTCTTAGCTACTGCCCAACACCAACAAGCCTGCATCACACTAATTTCTAAATGAATGGCAAGTGGTAGGTCTTCAGTGTGGTGCCTCTTATACATTATTCAACCAACAGCAATGCCACAATGTTCATGGATTGCCCACAGCTAAAATGGGGCTAAAAACTCATAAATGGCCACTGCTTGAGAAGAAACCAGTTTTGAAATTGTTTTCTGTTTTAGGACAATTTTGATAACAATGGAAATGGATCAGCAGCTATTTAGAAATGGATCAGCAGCTATTCACTCAACTCAAGGCTATTTCCTTTAGTAAAGGCCTTGTATTCAAATCTAGGCAAAGCAGAACTGGCACAGTTCCTTGTGATAGACGAAGACCTGAGATGGCACTGTCCCATTTTTAAATGAGGGAAGTCTACCCAACACTTAACAGAGAACATGTCTGATCCATGAAGCACCTTAGCAAAATACACTTTGGTGCTGTCTCATGCATCAATCTCTTATCTCCCTGTAATAGTAGTCACTGAAGAATAGAAGACGGACATTAAGAACGAAGTGCAAATAAAGGCAGCAGAAATTCATTCACACTAAATAGTCCCTCACCTGCTGCTTGTTGCCTTTTCGAGTTAGCATAACGAAAGGCATGGTGTCTCCAGACTCAGACTCTCCTTCCCCACCACCCAGCGGTGGGCCCTTTTTCAGCTGGCTCTTGAGATGCAAGGGAATCGCAACATCTAACTGATGGACTTTCACCGACTCACCACTCCTCTGCTGAAAATTTAAGCCAATATAAACTGTATAAGAACTAAGACAAAACACCTACATTTGCAAAAGAGTTTCCAGATCATACATAATGTACATTTACTCCTGGACTGATTCACTCATTACTACTGTTTCTTCAAAGCGGTGCTCACGCCGAGTCCCATCTTAGCCTGTGGCGGAGTGCAGCTCTGTCAGTGGAAACTTCCTTCTTGACCAGGAGAGCCCCACATGCCCAAGCAGTCCGTTCACGAGCTGAGAGACCCTTTGCACAAGCGGAATGATTCTTACGATTATAGAGGGGGTGTCCAACCAAGGACCTGTGCTCCATTAGAGATCTGGATGCAACTCGACAGCTCTGAGAGTGGGTGTGTGCGAGCGTGTGTACACTTCAGTTGGCAAACGTGTATTTTAACAGGGGTGGGCTGCTGGTCCAGGCCAGGACTACAGTCTGTAGCATACCAGAGTATTGCATGTGAAATGCCACCCCCAAAAGCAGAGAATTGTGGTTCATCTCAAATGACTCTGCATCAGTTTCTCTTTTCTATATTTATCATGCTCAGCCCTAACATGCAGACACAACTAGAATATCTTCTACTTTTGAAAGCAGTTGGAATCTTTTTTTCTTCTCAAATTTGAAAGTACCATTTGCAGTTTGGCAAGGTAAAGTCCAGTATGGAATAACTGTTAATTTAAGAGGATTATTGGCAAGAGAGATGCATCATTCTGGAGTTTGATTTTCTGGGTGAAAATCTTTAGTCAATAATGCGGCACAATATTCTATCTTAGGCATCTTAAGCAATTACTGAAACTGCACATCAAATCAAGTAAGTCACGTGGGTCTAAATAAGTTAGACCCACATAAGTCTAACCCAGACTTACGTGGGTTAGAAGTTTGACTAACTTTATCCCTGCTAATCGGGCAATGAGGAACCTTAAATTATGGTGCTCCTCAGGGAAAAACAACTGGTATATAAATATTAATAACTTCACAGAAATAATTAGAATACCCTAAATGGAATAATAGGGTCACTACCATTTGGGAGAATGGCAAGGGAAGGAATATGTTAAGTAGTATCTACTCAGGAATAAGATGTGTTACCCGAGCTCACCAAGCTTCAATTCAAGGCAGCAAGACACTTAGGGTAGTGCGAAAGCAAGAGTATTATTAAATCAAACACAGTGGGGTGGGGCAGCACAAGGGTAACTCAATGAATTCAAGGTACTACAAACCAAGCAATACCTGTAAGTTTTCCAACATCATTTTATCTAGAGCCTGAACGAAGTCTTCATCTTCAGCACAGGGGACACGCTTAAGTCCACCTCCTTTGATCATTACCTCCTGACAAAGGAAAAAAAAAGGAGGGGGACCCAATGTTATTTGAAATTTCCACAAAGAAAAATTCTGTGCTATTGCCAAACTTCTCTTCACTGTATTGGTAATGGTGAGCATCAGTGGGCAGCTGTCAAGAAACTCTAATGGCTTAGTAACAGCTGCTGAGATAACATCAATGTTTGTAGCTTTGTACAGTAATGATGGCAGAGCCACTACGGCAGTGGTTCCTGAACTTATGTGAGTCACAACACCCCCGCAGCTTCTTTGTCTTGGTTTGGCCAGGACCTGCCATCTTGGATCTCACAAAATCCAAGATGGCAGCACCCAAATATCACAAGGTTTTGCCACCAGGGATATCCAGTGGTACCCCTATGAATGTGCCATGACACCTTAAGGCTTTCTAAAGTCACAGCTTCAGATCATGTGGCTATATGGTGCCTCCTACCCCACAACTCCTTAAAGTTCAAAATAATTCAAGTTATGGAAAAAAGTAGCCCCAGGGTCTTCTTTTTTTTTAGGCCTAGAGAATGATTATATTTAACCAGGTTTTGCTTAAAGACTAATGCCAAAGGAAACCATTACATGATGCTTAGGCTGACACATAAGAAGGAGTTCCTGGTATAAAAAGTACAGTGTTAACCTGTCCTAAGAGAAACAGGTGACACAGAAATGGACATTAAAGCTTCAAGGGGTTAAGATAATTGAGGAGCAGGCATTATATTAGGACTTGTGGGAGTTAAGAAGCCATTATAATTTAGCGACTGATGTTTTCATGTATGCTTTATAGCCAATTGATTACTGAATGCCAATTGGACTAAGATGATATAGCCAAGGAATGATACGCTGAAAAGTGCACTTAACCTCATGCAGCTTCTTGCTTTATTTATTAAGTCTCTGCTGACAATATAGCTGTTTAGTAAGCAGGGCTCCCTGTGTAATGTTACCCTGAAGAAATTTCTCAGTGTGTTCTTTAAAGAAATTCCAGTCAAGTCTCTTATTTAAAAATTCCCTCCACATAGTGCAATATGAAGAATTTTGCTAGGTAGTATCTATCTCCATGTATTATTTTTTCAAGGCAGGACTTTTATTGTAGGTCATTATATATTTTGTAAACCCAGTCTGCAGTCTAAATATAAACAATATTTCAGGTGAATCCTATTGAAACAGCAAGTGAATTAATTCTAGGGCATAATCCATCTGAATGTGGGCACAGTAGCAGCATGTAGGATCCAGTAGCAGGCTCAAAAGAACCCTACTTGCCCCACTCAAAGCAGGGGGCTTTATAGGAAAGGGATTTCAGAACACGCATTCTCTTCAACACAACTTGCTGGCCCAGTTCAGGACGGGGGGGGGGGGGAGAGGAGTGGCGGCTCACACCTTCTGTATTTCTAGTCTTCCCTTTCATCCGGGTGCAGCTTCCTTGAGCTTTCAGCATACAGAGCTCTATTCGAATCCCACTGTGTGTGGGTGTGGACTGTACTGCTAGCTACCATACCACTGCTACTTGGTAAGTCACATGAATTGAAAAACCAAAACAAAATATTAAGACCATATACTTAAAAGACCATATGCCACGGTTTTGTTAGTATCATCTTAAAACAGCCATACATACAGTATTCTCTTCATCTGTTTCATTCTCCTTATTGGAGTCTGTCAGGTAATCTGTGTTTTCCTCCTCTTCTTCCTCTCCTTCTTCATCATCATTGTCAGAGCCCTCCTGAAATGTAAAAATTTTATTTATAGCAATATCAGCAAGTCATATTCTGACACAACCACTACAAACTCAGTAGTTTAATGATGGGAAGAGAATTACCTCTTCCTCTGGCTCATTTATTTCGCTTTCATTCCCAGATTGTTCTTCTATCTCTACTCCAACTTCCTCTTCCTCTTCATCCTCCTCCAGAGTCTCCCCTTCAGTCATTGAATCTTTAGAGTCTTTGTCATTCACAAGGCCTAAGGAAGAAAACAGACAAATTATGAATGAATGCTTTAGCAAGAGATTACTGACTGCAATCCAATATACACTTAGAAGCAATCCCACTGAAATCTATTTCTGATTAGGCATGCAAAGGGCCAGGCTGCACACCATTAAAGCCTCATAGTGAAATACAGGAGCTATTATTATCATTAAACGTAACAATACAACCCAACAAGGTCATTGGAAAATTTCACACCTCCAAAACTGGATTATTACATTGTTTATTCCAGTTGTTTTAATACAGAAACATGTCATCATTGATCTTTGCGCAAAATACAGTACAAAGTGGAAAATGCCTCTCTGCTGTTTTTAATAGCCCACTGACCTGCAGAGCTTTGAAAAGAGTTTGACACACTGTTGAAGACAAACCCAAACAAATGTTATACTTTTGTTGCTTGAGTGTGTCAATAAACCAGTCTATCAAACAATTACTATGGGTCTAGCAACAACAGTGATCAATTGCTACACTCACCCAACCTCCCCTATTACTACAACAGGAAAGGAGCACAAGAACCCTGAACCCAGAGGAATGAGTCCTATGCTCAGCTGGCTACAAAGCCAAGTAAAACACCAAAGTAAGTAGCCATTATTTTGATTCCTCACTGTTGATGTCACATTCTTACCTAGTTTGATTAAGAATTCCCTTTCCAGTTCTTGTACCTGCCTAACAGTTTCTTCCAGAGAATTGCAGAGTTTTATTTTTGGTCTCAGCAGTTCTAGTGTATCACTGATCATATAGTCAATGTCTATAGGAAACGGATGATCTTTTGTCCAAACATCCAGGCTTTTCTTCCACCAAACATATCGCTGGGGGGAAAAAACCCAGAAAATTCCAAGATAAAGTAAAATACATAACCACTGTTTACAAAACCAGCATATAACCAAAACAGAGACCTCTGCAGATACAGGGCCATCATAAGGGATTTGTGCTCCTCCAGGTTAGGATTGTGTCCTCAATCCCCCATTTCTATTTTTTTACTCAGCTACTGGAAACTATTTGTTCTGCTTGTAAAATACATCACACTACCCTTTTATTATTCTATGCTTTGGCAACCTTAACCTTCTCCAATTTAGCACCTGCTTTAGTAACAGGTATATTTATTGTCTGTCTGGCTCCTGTGTATTTTTTTTTTTTTAAACACCTATCACTTTATTCTCCTCTCTCAGGTTCTTTGTCTCCTTTAAATCTGCAGATTTCAGTTTCCTTCACTCTGGTATGCCCTTTTCCTTTAGATGCCCTCTATACCTAGAATACACCTAATAAGAAATCGCTTAACATGCCAGAAGGGATCTAAAGATAAATTCATTCTGGACACTCATCTCCCAATTACAGCAGTGCCACAAGACAGTGCAGTGGTTACATTACCCAGAAGTAGAACACTACATGAAACAACACTACTGGAGAGATTGTTGATCCAACAGGCAGGAAAAATGGCACTAACTGGCCCAGAATGCACTGCTCCCATTAGTTAGTGCTATTTGTCCTGGAATGCTTGACAACCATTCTAACAAACAAGAAGTGAAGGAAGTTGTGTTATTGGTGGTTGACTAGTTGCTGCCATCAATTTTTTTCTTTATTGTATTACTGTATATGATTTAATGAACAAAACCAAGACTTTGTTTTAGTCTTTCCTGTACAGTCCCTTCATGGTAACCACTTAAATATTATAGCATGCTACAGTATATGGGAAAATTCAAAAGAACTAGAGGTTCTGGGTGAAAAAAAATCAGAGACAAAGATGAAGACTTATTCATACCTGAAAGTAGACCAAGAAGCAGTCAAGTTTCCGTTTGCTAGATCCTCTATCAAAGTATTGCCCACAAGTGTCAAGGATAGTGCAGACCAGTCTAATTCGAAAGAGATGCTCTGGAGGGTCAAGTGGGCTAGGAATGCCATCAGGGTTCACACCAAATGATGTAAATGAGTACAGAGTTCTAAATATTACCGCCGACTCTACCATTCTATAATTGTACAGCTCACCCAAGAACTTGGCACTGCTGATCCTCCGTTGGTTAAATTTTGGCTGATTAACCTTATGCAAACAAAACACCATTGCAAAAAACAAATACCAAGTTAACATACATTTCTTCTTCTTAGAAACAAAGATCAATACACAAAGAGGGCTCACAAAGAGGGCTACTACAATACAATAACTTGGGGTCTATAGGTTGCATTTATCAAACAATGTCAGTTTCTCTATAAAAGACCATGTACACAGATGAGCTCACTAATTACCATGATTTACAATTAACACACAACACAAAAAATGTCACCTGTCTTTAAAATACTTAAAATAGAACTTTTAAAGAGCTGAAAATATTTTACCTCCATTCCTAGTCGAATATCCTCTAGAACACCGTCCACAACATGAATTCCAACATCCTCTTGATAAAGCACCAGCCCTGCCAAGAGGTTGGCTACACAGTGAATACTATTATATTTCACATTCCAGATGTTGATCATACAACATATTACGTAGTCTTTCACTTCAGGGTCATGCCAGGGCAATTTGCGCATCTGTCTCAGAACCTGAACAAGATTTAAAACAAACTTCATAAAAAGAAAACACACTGCATGCTATATACATACATAAATATGCCTTTAACAAGAATTACAGTTGTGCCTCAACATCCGAGTGGGTTCCTTTTCTAGACCCGCCCCCATATACTGAAATCTGCGAGTTCCATCATCCACAGATTTGGGAAACCCACACCCTGTGAACCTGACTGAAGCTATGCTCCGGCTGGGTCCAGAGGCTACTGGAATACTATCGAAGTAAAAAAAAAATCACTGTAATGTAACCACTGCGTTCCAAATGATTCTCAGATAAATGTTCCCCAATATTTTCTCTCTGGCTCTCAGTGAAAGCAAGGAAATTAAGGAAGCTGATTAAGGAAAGCAAGCAAGAAGGCAAGACTGAAAGGGTAGTGACCTTCTCAGTAGTGACCTTGGAGAGATCCTTATAAAGGAGCTTGCGAATATACTCTTGGAGAGGAGGGCGTTTCTTCTTCACAGTTTTCTCTGCTGGAGGTGGGTTGCAGTAGTAGTAGGCATTTTCCACCATTGTGACATAGCGAGCATCAAGGTGCATTGCTTGCTTCTTTCGCATCATTTGCTCCTGCATGCAAACAAGAGAATGAAAAGCACCTTTTACAGAAATGCAAGCTTTTAAACAGACTTTTTTTTTGGCCAAGTTTTACATGAATGCCTCTTCTAGTCAAGACAAGGAAATCACAAAATTAAACCTTGCAGTTTTAACAATGTGATCCTGTATTAGTACGCCCTATTTGCTGACCAAGTCAAGATCTCAAG
The DNA here is from genome assembly GCA_029204185.1 of Lerista edwardsae. Lineage (NCBI taxonomy): Eukaryota > Metazoa > Chordata > Lepidosauria > Squamata > Scincidae > Lerista > Lerista edwardsae. The sequence goes on from JAJKFI010000010.1 coordinate 14,893,738, forward strand.
TTCCTTGGTTTTCATTTCTAGCTACTGTCGTGGAACATCCTCTTTTTAAAAACCATATTTTGGCACTACAGAAAGGTAAAGAGCAGGAGGTGTGGACTGATGGTTGAGCTGCTGGCACTGCCTGAAGCTAAGCAGGAGAATCTACGGTTTGCTTTTGGATGGGAGACGGATGCCAGGCTGTGACAAGCTGCAGTACCTGTGGTGGCAGAACAGAGTCGCTGTGGAGCTGATGACTCGCCACAAGTGAGAGTTGTGGGGGAGTGTGTGAGAAGGGCAGCCAGCAAAAGAACGGAATATGACTTTGAGGACCTGTCCAGGCTTGATTTGCGATTGCCTGCTGAGGCTTGATGGCACGCAGCCAAAGGAGAGAACCACACTGGGAAGGCTACATCTGGGACTGAGGATTGGCGGATCACAAGAATCTATTTGCAAAAACCCCATTGAAAAAATGGTGGTTTAGACTAGCCTGCTTAAGTAAGCTGCCTTGGGCATTTGCTTCGGCATGGGAAAGGCAGGGTAAAATTCTTCAGAATAAAAAAACAAAAATAAATCCTCCAACATATCCTTTGTGCACTCTGACTGCCAGGCCTTTAAGCTGGCTGTTATGTCTAATCATACAAGTTCCGGGGCATGGCAGCAAGTCCATTTGAATGGTAAATACATTGCTGTAGCTCAGGGATTCCCAAATTGTGCATTGCAGTCCGTAGAGCATCATGAGGTGTCACAGGCTGCCCACTGGCTGGCAGCAAAACCATGCTGCCACAAACAAAGGTAAGAATCTCAGACAGCCAAGCTCCTGTGCATAGTTTTCACATGCTGGGTAAGGCTCTCCTGCCACCATTAGCCTCTTACCATTCTTTGCAGCATTATGGTCTCTGAACCCAGAAGTAACTGGTGATTATGTCATCAATCACTTCCTGGAGCTGCACATTGCATTTGCAGTGTGTGGGGGGGGGGGGAGAGAAGGACTGGGAAGTACTGCCCTAACCACATCCAATGTAACATGCAACACCAGTGTTTCAGTAGGAGAACAGGTCCAATTGGTGTGAATTTTTCCTACTTCAAAAAGGGAAGAGATAACATATTGAGACTGGTGCACATGTGGACCTGCACACAGGGTACATGCATGATAGGCTCTTGGAGGAATAATCACTGGAGATGCCATGACGTCACTGTCTTGAAACTTCCGGGTCAGACAATATGGCTGACTCAGATCATGCCGCGAAGAAGGGAGGTCGCCGCGGATTCACGAATAAAAATCTCCCTGCACGCGTGTGAAAGTTAATTTCAACGTCTTTAAGCATGCCTGCGTGTTCTGCATATGGGTGTGCGAATCGCTGGACGAAAAATGGGATTTAATTTCCACGGAAAGATTCATATATTCACATTACATCGGCTCAATAAAACAACCGTTAACAGTGAGTGCATTATTTTTTGAAGCGGTGTAATTTCTCGTTGTTCCTAGCAGTCTTATTCACCATTTTCTGACACCCACTGTTAATGGTCTAGAGGGTAAAAAAAAATATTTCCCCCTTTTTTCCCCCTTCCCGTTTACACTTTTTTTTCCCGCCTTCCATTTTCTACGGTAATATTTTTGAACTTCTGGACATTAACAGAATTTAGTTTTTTTTGGGGGGGGGTGAGTGTAGAAGTTTAAAAAAAATACTCTTAATAGCCTAGAAGTGAAAAAGAATTACTCTCCTATTGACAACTACTTGTGTTATACATTGAGAGATTTTAATGTAATTTTCCTACATATTTATCTGATTTTTGCCCACCCTCCCCTTTTTTTCTTTCCTTCCCGTTCCCACTTTATTTTTGGTTGTGTAGATTTCAAAAAATAAGTCTGTCAAAACAGTGCAATCTGAGTTTAAATAGACAGCAAGTGGCATTTCGTCCGGTATGTTCAGTAATATAATTACGCGGAATTAAACCTTGGAATTGCATATTAACTCATAATAAGGTTACCAATGATGTTTCTACACGATCACACGTTGTGATTTTCGTAAGTTTTTACTTCAGGAGTAAACGATTCAGTCCTAAACATTACGAGCAAACCAATCTGAAATGCTTGGAATGAGCAATGTTGTGAGTCAGACAACATGGCCGCTAAGCCCGCCTCCTGGAGTCAATCCGTCCGTATTGAACTCAATGGGCAGGGCCAGGGGTTGGATAGGCTACATTGTATAAAGTGCTACATGTCCCTCCACAGCAGGCCCACCATCTACTAAGCCATGGAGCCAAGCCTCAGAATTTTAGTTCCAACTGTTTTTGCAACCGTTCTTTCATTAAACACATTATTCTTACCAAAAGGACACTGGTTCTTAAATGGGATTCTGGTGACCTGAAGAGGAATCTCCCACAAGTCTCCAACAGGGTACATGCCATTTCAATATGGTGATGAGAGAAGTCAGACAAAAGCATCTGTGGAGAAAAGCATCGCACGGTGAATGCATTTTGTATTGAAACTTCTATTTAGGGGTTGCTATTTAAAATCTTGGATAGGAGTCAAGTAAACAGGTCTTTGTTTTTGTTTTGTTTTTTGAATTATGGTGTTGGAGAAGACTCTTGAGAGTCCCCTGGACTGCAAGGAGATCCAATCGGTCAATCCTCCAGGAAGTCAAGCCTGATTGTGCCCTGGAAGGACAAATCCTGAAGCTGAAGCTCCAATACTTTGGCCACCTCATGAGAAGACAGGACTCTTTAGAAAAGACCCTCATGCTGGGAAAGATTGAAGGCAAAAGGAGAAGGGGGCGGCAGAGGATGAGATGGTTAGACAGTGTCACCGAAGTGATGAACATGAAATTGGGCGAACTCCAGAAGCTAGTGGAGGACAGGGAGGCCTGGCGTGCTGTGGTCAATGGGGTCGAAAAGAGTCGGACAACAACAACAAAACAGGTTTTGAGAAATATGAATTCTTACAGCAGAAGCACACCTCCTCCATTTCAAATTCCCATTTTAATCTTTATTGATAACCATTTTTTTCACTGGCAATTAAGGCTTAATAGTAAAGCAAAAGCTCAACAACCCCCCACAAAATTTTTAAAGCGTATTCAGTCATTATCCAATTACAAATATACCAGGAAAGGGAAAATATATTAGAATATACCAGGAAAAGAAAAAAAGATGTGTGTATGCGCACGCACGCGCGCCCCCATCTCCAGTGGTACACCCATACGAACCTTTAAACAATGCAAAGTGTCACTTTTGGAGAACATTTTAAATTTAGTAAGCTCGCCAATGAATCGTACAGTTTTATTCTTTGTTTCAATGTTGATCTGGTCCTTCTTTCTCACCTAAAGACAGGAATAGAGGAGAACTTACTATCAGGATCAGACAAATTGACATATTAGTACCTACAGCAGTCTATTCGATTTTTTGTGCCAGAGATCAGGGAGAGCTGGGAGGAAAAAGAGGATACAGGTGTGACCCGGTATCTGCTGGAGTTCGGTTCCAGACCCCACCATGGATACCTGAAACTATGGATACTGGGGATGCCTTTTTAAATAGGGGAACATCAGTGGTTTTGCCGCAACAAGATAAAAAAAGAGACTTGTTTAATGTCCCCTATCTTTTTAATACGAGTCCCAGCATCCATGAATAATTAAAACCATGGATACTGAATCAGTGGATACCGGGCCACACCTGTATAAGGTTTGAGGCCAATGAAGCAGGAGAATTTGTAAAGACCACATACGGTTTTTAAATTCTACCACAAGTGGTAGAAGCCGGCTTCTTTTAGAAAGCAGACATTGTGCTAATTCGCTCTTCTGCCCAATTCTATGCACTTAATTGACACTGACAGCACTGCTTCAAGGTAGTCTCTAAAGCAGAGGTGTCAATTTCATAAGTGGGACAAATAGCATTCATGGTGCCTGTGGATGGCTGGAAGTGACATCATAAAGCAGGTGGTGAGCAGAAATGAGCACTTTTTCCTCTCACTTTGGAGCTCATTAGCTGCAAATGACAAGACAAAAGGTATATTTTGACCATAAAGTTTTGACCATAAAGATATGGTAGAGCCCAATTATCATGGGGGCAGCACTTTAAACAATATTACTTCTGCCAAGACATCATTTTGCAGCTCTGCAGCTGAGAGGGGCTCTACAAAGTGAGGCTTTGTAGCAGCAATGCTGAAAGGGCAGCCCGGGTGGCTGTGTCTTGGCAGTTTCTCGGTCTACCTCTTCTCCTTGCCTTCTGAGGCCTCCTTTTGTCTCTCTCTTCCAGCACCTTGGAAGAAGGGGCACTCCTGAAAGGGCAGTGCTGAGAGAGCCCAATTATCAGATGGGCCACCCTTTCAGCAGTGACACTCCAGCAGAAGTGTCACGGCTAAAAGGGTGACCTACATGATAATTGGGCTCTCAGCTCCACCCTTTCAGCAGTGCTGCTCCTGCTAATGCATCGCTTCACAGCTCAGCAGCTGAGAACAGCTGATAGTGCTACTAGGAGACCCCAATTATCAGGGGAACCAGATAAAGAGCTTCTGTGGGCCGTATTCTGCCTGTGTGCTTGATGTTTGGCACCCATGCTCTAGAGAGCAATTCATTCATGTTCTGATGCCATCATTTGAGATCTAATTTTAACACACATTTAAAGGCTGGTATTGAGACACAATGGCTAGGATCCAAAAGAATTGGGCAACTAGTTCCACATGCCTAGGGGGTCTTGGGGCTCATATTTCATGAACGGTGCTCCATAGCAAAATGCTTAAAATGAAGAGGACATTCAGGAGGTGTGTCGTATCATAATGAGACTGCTTAATAAGACTCCGAGAAATTACTTGCAAGGCTCCAACTTAATAGATTAAAAACTAAGTTTCATGAGCAATATCTCTGATTTCTTCTCATCATCCGTGTCCAACACATTCAGATCATAAACCTGGATCATATTCTATCAGAACACTGGATCTGATGCATTAACTTTTAACAGTGTCATCTTGAAGCAGTTTTAAAAAGATATATAAAATCAATCTGTAAGATGTGGAACCCACAGAAATCTTACATGAAATCTGAAGTCGCCTTTCAGCATGGAACAAAGATCCTCCGCAACATCAGACATACAGGGATGCAATGTGGCAACCAGCCTTGCATAAAAGGGTAACAAATCCAACCTGAAAGCAAAAGGCCACACACCACATTAAAAGTTTCAATTGCCAACAAAATTTTGAAATATTTTTACATGCACAGAGCAATGGTTTCCAAATGTACGTGGATCGTGACACCCCCCCCCAAAGCCTCTTCTTCCTGGCTCAGCCATCTTGGATCTCACAAATCATGTGAGATTCAAGATGGTGGCGTCCAAGAACATGTAAGAGGGGCTACCCTGCTACAACACCTTAAGGCATCACAATGGACACTTGGGGAACATTTTGACACAGAGGGACAGAGGACACACATTTTGGTTCCTCTGAAGCTCCATTTTGCCAAACTTCTGTGTGGGTAATGACTACATAGGCAGGAGACCAGAAGTGGGATCACACCTGCCAACCTAGCATTATAGATCACACTGATGGAATGTGGACATTAAATTATTTATCCTTGATTATTAAATTAAATAAATTCTGTACTCTCATTGCTCCCAGTTCCGAAACAGGATGAGCCACATATACGTACAGTGAAGAGCCAGCATCCTACTACAGCAAGGCATTTTTAAGGCTTTCAAGGTTGTTAATAGGACTATTAATATGTACTAAAGTACATTAATATGTACTTTTGAGGGCTCAAGGCACATTTATTTCAGTTGGCTTTTAGTTAGGTCTGCGGGCTTTATTGATGAGATTTTATGGCCTTCCCTCAGGTTGTTATAAGTTATGATTGGTCGCTGCCTCTGTGCTGCAGAAGTATTGTTCAGGCATCTGCTACCTATAGCCCACTCTGCCATCACTGCTGGCCTGGGTCTGGCAAACTGACTTTGAAACCAAGAGGACTGGAGTGGGGAAAGTCTATTCCTCAACGATTTATACATCCAGTACAGAGGACACACTGATGCCCTTAAGCATATGCCATCTGTCGGATCTCAGCCATTACCTTCAACATGATAGTTTCATTAATCCTTACCTTTGTCGAGGAACTATGAAGAGAGCCCGAACCAACTTCCTTCTGTTGGCTTTTGTGTTCATATTCATGCAAAAATCCATTGCAGCCTATAAGAAGAGGAAACAGACTGAATTCAAAAGCCAGCACATCTTCAATAGATTTTAAACAAAACTGCATGAACTAATTGTTCAAGATGTGAGGAAGATTCTCTACTGGCACAGAGGCAAAGAAAAGCAGTTTCTTTCCTCTTAATCAAGAGGTGGTAAACTGACAGCCCCCAGGTGAGATCTGCCCCATCAAGTCATTTTATATTTAAAACATCTATACCCTGCCTTTCCCTTCCCAATTGGGAGGTACTCAAGGTGGCTAACATGATAAAATACAATAAAATGCCAAGATACCTGTAAATCAACTAACACGCACAATAGCAACACTAACCAACTAAAAAAACACCAGTACTAATTTAATTAAGATTCAGAGCAGCATGCTAAGGCCAAATGACAATCTATAACAGGCGATTTATGACACAAAGTTTAATTAATTGTCTAACGTGGATTCTACTGGAAAGAAAAGAATTTTTGGTTATGTTAAGATACAAGCGTATTCTATACATTTATCTTGGGGTTAATATATAAAGCCACAGCCATGACAGATAACATTTAACCTGAAGCATTTGCTGTAGACAATCACAAGATGTGCCTAGAATTAACTGGCATGTGTTTGCTTGTTGGACATGCATCAGTGAATGCTGACAAGCTCACATACTTGACAATCAGTATTCACTGGAGTACAGTACCTCCAAGTTTTTCACCATTTGCCTAGGATGGTTAATATGCACATACTAATGCCAGCATTCATCAATGCTTTCATAGAATCACAGAGTTGGAAGAGACCCATGAGGTCATCTAGTTCAACTGCTGTAATACTTATCAATAATGGTCTGAAACACCACGGTGAGATCATCGTCAGTTTTCCAATAACCCAAACCTGTTAGTTCTAGACAGAAAGAAGAAATACTCAGTGCTTACTGTACCTTGTCTATTAGGTCTCTATTTACACAATTTGGAAGCTGCTGAAGGAAAGCATCCACAATAAGCTTTAGGTGTGACCCAGTACTGGCTTCTTCATCTTCTTGTTCTACTCAAGCGTTTTAAAAAAAAAACAGAGAAAGAAACCAATAGCACATATACTCTATTAAAAATACATATTTTAAGTCTGCTTCCAAGTGCAACACAATCACTCACCTTTGGAAGGTTGATCACACTTTTTCAAAGAGGAAACAAAAATAGGAAAAAGTTGTACAGGCCATTCCCTATCTCAGTCCTTAAAGCCCACGGGGGTTGGGGGGTGGGGAGAAGAAATATGGATGGGAAGGATATGCACAGAAAGGTCAGAAAAGCCAACAAAATCAAAAGTAATGTACAGTTAATACCAACAAAGAAAGAAACACGGTATAGCAGGAACATGTTACGTGAAGCATAAAAAACTAGCCAAAGAAAATATCAAGGCAAACTTGCATCTGTTCTTCTTTTCAAGAGGAAGGCAAGGTGTGAACATGCAACGTTAAAAAAAACGTGAATGTAAGCAGAACTCATTTACAGCCCACTACCACTGCATCCTGCGGTTCTGTGGGGGAAAGGGACACTCACCCCTTTCCCCGCGGTAAGGGTGCAGCGCGGGCAAGCAGTCTACTTGCCTCTGTGCCAGTTTCAGAGGCGAGGCTCTCGCTGCAGGGCCCTACATGGAGGTTGGGATAGGGGCAAAAGTTACCACCAGTCCCACCTCACCCCTCCCCTGGAAAGGCCACAATGCTGGCAACCGGTGGACTTGCTGCTCGCTGGCTTGCTGAACTCTCGCCAGGTCATGTGGGGACAGCATCACCATGGTGTCACCCCAGTGCTGGTGGTAATGGCTTACCGCCAGCACTGGAGGTGCTTTATGGTGCCCTGGGCTACAGAGACGCTGGTGGTATGAGCGTACTGCCTGCGCTAAACCCAACAGGATTGGGCCCTTAATTAGGAGTTCACTGATCGTCAGCCTTGGAAGTCTCAATATCCCCACTCATTCTCTGATTCAGGGTCTACGCAGAAACTGCCTTACGGCCCAATCCTACTGGACGAAAGCATCAACAGGTTCCACAAGCACTGGCTGCCTGAAAAATGTCCCTTTACTCCAAGGAGACCTCCAGAAGGCCAAAATCCCCTACAGGATGCAGCGTAGCACACGCCAGCACCACTGCATTGCCATGCACAGATGCATGTTGGATTGGGCTATTAGACACGAACACGAAAATAAAGTTCCACAAGTCTATCATCAACCCATTACACATCTATTGTGGTGGAAAAAAATAAGCTAAGTACTGTAAAGCACTTTGCACACTAAAAGCACCATATAAAGTAGTTGTTAGGACTATCACTGTCCTTTTAGATAACTTTCTCAAGGACACCACAATGAATCTTACCCTCCCAGGAATATAACTGTACACTCTCTGGCCATGTGTTATGTTTCTAACACAAATATATATTCCACTGTCAAAGCAAAACTCTATATGCATATATCTCAACAACCTAACTGAACATACTAAATGGAGAAATATTTCTAAAGACAGAACAGGCAGCTTTTGCTTTTCACCCTTCTTTATATTACCTGACAGCAAGGAATGAAGGGTGCCAAAAAACAAAAAACAAACAAACCCCACCTCACTCCTTACTATGGCAATCTGGACTTTCAGCAAGTTTGTGTCACAGTAAATTTTCATATTTCATGAAAGGGATTTGGTTCCTAATCCAGGAGAAAAAAGGGAGGGCTAATTTTCCTCTGTTAGGATTATCATTTTCTCTGACAAGTTAAACTCTGCTGAACTCTGCCATTAATTTTTTTGTTATAAAAACCTTTCTGTAATTAAAATCTGTTTAGTAACACTTTATGTTGCTATTTAAGACAACACTTTAATGTTGTCAAACTAAAATATCATGGATGAACTTGCCAACAGTCTCAATTGTTAATCAAATGGAAGTACAACTAAAGGAATAAAGGCATCAGCTACTAGAGACTTTTGAGGAAGTCACTGAGGCGCACGATATATGACTAGGTGCCGGTATGTTTTGACTGGCCATAGTATCAATTCAAAAAAAAGTGTGGATAGCTGCTGTCCTGCACGCAGCCTCCTTAAGATGTGGGTCTTGCCCCAAACATTGTGCTGGGCTTTGGAGGCACTCTTTAGATACGTAGCTGTCGGTATATGCTGGAGTTTGGTTATGGGACTCCCCACTGATACCTAAAACTGCTAAATAAAAGTAGTTAAAACAAAGAAAACACAAGTCAGGCAGTCAATTAGAACTGCTATTTTCAGCTCACTTTGAGAAGTGTTTCACCTCCCTTTGTTCTTGCTCACTGAAGAATGGAATGTGATTAATTTATAAACTTTTCCATTCTTCAGCGAGAGAGGGTCTCAGTGAGCTGAAAATAGCAGTTCTAACAGTCCGACTCCCTAGAAAAAGGGAGGGTGTTTTTTTCTCTTTTTCCAGAGATTAGCAGGGTCCTTCCTATCTGCAGTGGCTATCAGTATTGAGTCAAATCAGTGTATTATATAAAAAGGATGGATCTGCAGCTTTTTATTCATGCTGTATGTAAGAAATTTTGAACTACATTGAGTACCCAGCTTTTGGATCAAACTGTTATTAGATTCCACAATAACTGAATCACTACTGAGAGTATGTCAACGACTCAATTGAAAGACTTTACTATCTTTGAATTCTTAGTGACGTTGCTTAGTTTGTGACCCAGATTAAAGACACTGTAATTAAAGGATAAGTTTTGAAAGCAGTTGGCACCATCTGGCTCTCTTTCCTGCCTGAGAAACCTCAGGAGGTTCTTTTACTAGGCAACTTGGCAAAACTGAAAGCACCGTGCTTCTCTTGTGCCTGGTTCTCCCCCAACCCCTGATCACTTTTTAAAAAAAAACAAGCAAGAATCCACGCGCACACAAACCTGACTGTCTAGTTTCACCTCTCATCATATTAACTATTTGGTGCCACCCCAGATAAGTTAGTTCAAACTAGCACTTGGAACTTGAATTCAGCAGTACTTGCATACAGAAACTAGTGTTTTAAGCTTCAAATTGAATTGTACTTTCATAACTGTACCTGAACCACTTTTCTCACTCTGTTGTGAAAACTCGAGTGAAGATTTAACTGTTGTGTTTTGTTTCTAGAGATGTTTTAAAGAGCACTCATTAGCAGCTATTATGGTTGTCAATACAGTATTTGACATCAGAATTTCCAGGAAGAATGGCTATCTGTGTCCCTACTCCTAGTAAACTTATCTATGTCAAACACCCTTTTCTCCTTCAGATACCACCTCAAAACTCACTTCTTGCAGCTTGCTTTCCGTCACTATTTTCAGCTCCGGTGCTATCTGGTCCCTGTTTCTTCCCTAATCACATTAAAAATAGAACAAACAATTTTAACAGACCCATAGCAATACATGAATAGAAATAGAAGCAAACCTTACTATGAAAAGAATGAATAAGAAATTGCCTCTTTTCCTTTATATATACACATGCTCTGTCGCCAAAGTCAGGCTACTTTCCATCTCAACAATACACAATAAATATTAATATGCTTCATTCGCCAAGATGTAAAGTACCCTACACTCACTATCACTGAGTTGTATAAGAACAGTGACATAAATTACTTAGTGTGAATTGTGTGCCAAAAGAGAGAGACACATGCTTGAGTCAATTGGCCTCATAAAAAAGCATATTAACTTCAAGCCAGATACCCACACATTTTAGTAGATTTATTTTTAGCATCTGAGTGCAATTCTGAGAGGAGCCAGTCAACAAAACTGAATGGATTCATCTGTTCTCTCAACACTCGTACATACACACTTTATTATAGCACCTTTAACCATACAAAGTGCTTAGCAGTCCCATTTCCCCTAACCACCCTGCTGCGAGGAAGAAGAATTCACATTCTGAATATACAGAAACCAGCTTGTCTAGGGACAGCCTTTGAATACTGTCTTCTAGCTGTAACCACAGCTTCCTCAAGGGCTGTTAGCAGCCTTGGGACACAAGGTTACAACAGGTATAGTACTACTCCAGAAAAGCTTTGGACATTAAAGGTTTTGAATGAGTAGCTGTGACTAGAATTACAATTTTTCTTCAAAATAAAGTTTATGGCATTTCCGTAATCAAACGCCTCACATATGGAGAGAAAACTGAACCTACAGCGTCTAGTGTTAAGGGCAAACAGTTATCTTAACAGCATACAGCACTTAAAAAGACCACACAAAGCTTACTTAAATCAAAGATATTGGTTTTGAACAGCCCAATAATCTCTACCATCTTGTGTTTGGAAACAGCCAAATTGTAACACGCAGGTTAAACTAACAGTATATCAACCAAGTTGGCTGCTTCTTCACTACACGTGAAACCCAAGGGCAGCCTGGGTAAGGGAGCAGAAGGTGTGTGTGACCTTCTCATTACAAGTGAACCCTTACCAAGTGGCAGCTTGTCTGCTTTTGCATGCAATGGGCACTCCCACATTACAAGAGCAAGTATGAGTGACAGGATGTGCCAGTAGTAATGAACACAAGTCCATTGCTCACTTAATGCTATTCCTTTCTCAAAGAATGGTGCAGAAGCACCTTTGCTTCGGGGAATGTTATGTTGCAGAGGTCATGCAAAAAGAGTAGGTGGAACTGGTATTGGGCATATTCGCAAGAACATGAACATGAGTCAGCATCACCATGAGTATATCCACAGCACTATAAATAATGTAAGAAAGAATATGTATGACGGACGGAAGACTAGCTTAGTCATACACTCAACTTATAAAATCAATACAGACTATAAATACAATCTCTCTCCATGTTATTTTTACCTTGCTCATCAAGAAGCTTTTTTGCAAGATCTTCTGTCTCATCCCCACAGTCTAACTCAAGGGCGTCATCATTAATATCCAGATTCTCCAGCTCCAACTCCAGGTCGTCAGTACCAGACACATCTTTGTTATCCTTTGCTTCTTTTAACTCTGTTTTGAAAATATTACAATTTCTGTAACTTTTCTACCTTGCCCTTTGGGAACTATATACACAGTATATAAATACATTCAAAGACAGTGAATATGAAGAATACAATCAATTCATGCATTTAGCACAAAAACTTGTCAACTCCAAGTGCTGCCTCTGTCTCAGTAACAGATCTGAAGACTCAATCAACTTTCCAGCGCTGATGCTGGTATGCCAACGTGTATGTGCTGAATCCTGCAGGGCTTCCTCAAGGTAAGGGAATGTTTGTTCCTTTACCTCATGGTGCATTGCAGCTGCATTGACACTGGAAAGCTGGATAGGATTAGACCCTCAATCCTACCTCTATTAAAGGAAACATTAGCAGCCTCAAACAATGCTTAAGTACTGTACTCAGCAAATCTAAAAAATGAACTGCACATTTATGCAGCTACTAGATAGGATTTCTGTTGTATAAGGCTACGTGGCAATCAAGTGTCAATGATACTCAATAATGAAGCTGAGAGCAAGGAGACATTCAGACTGCTGAAAGGTTAGGATAAAAACCCCTGCCACTTCCTCCAACTCAACATTCTAAAACAATGAATATAAAAAAAATATTGTACCTCTAGTGTCATCCTTACTGGAGTCCTTACTCTGGGAACATTTTTCATTATCCTTGAATAGGATAGCAGGCACAAATGCTTTTAAATCAACAAGATTCTCATAGAAATTTCGAGCATCTTCATCCTCCCAGATGCCTCCTTCCAAGTCATATTCACCAGGTTTACCAGGAGTAAAAATGTCAATGCCAGGCCCATGTTCTGAAACCATAATACAGAAGTCATTAGATCATCAACCAAAGTAGCAGTCTGTTACCCATGACATCCTCTCAACCCCAAAGCCCTAATTCTGCACTGTGTGTAAATCAGGGGAGATACTGCTTAAGTAGGAGTATACCAGTCAGCAAGAATATTGGGGGGGGGGAGGGGAGAGAATGAGTAACACAAGTATGTCTAGCTCGAGCAGAAGTTGCTCACCCTGCTTTATTTTAACACAGAACAATTGTGAATCTTCAGGATAAACAGCTACTAAAAGATATTTCTGCAATTCTATAAGAACTGAAAAGCTTGCTTCTGCCTACCAACCTAAGAAGATTTCGTACCTTCTGGTACTGGTTTGTCTTGGGGAAGATCAGGCATATTTTCATCCAGAAGATCAGCTAAAGACTGTGAGTTTGCCAACAACTTCTGATAGGACATGGCAAATTCTTCATATTGCTTATGCCGATCTTCACTCAATTCTCCTTTAGAGTGTAGAATGCGCCTGGAAAAGTCACAAGGAACCAGGAAGGGGTGGGTAGAAGGGAAACACAGCCATGTCAAAAGGTCTGCCAAAATTCACGTAAAATCCAATCTAATTCCAAATTTTCTCACTTTCTCCGGTTTTTGACACCTCCAGGAATCATTCTATTACAGAGTTAGAATGCACGATATCATTAGATGTTGCTTAAGTATTTGACTATAAAATAGTTAAAAGTACAATACAGAAAGCATATAAGAAAAGGAGAAATACTATTTAAGGATCTTTAATAAATAGGTTTGTATATAATCATCAACAGCAAAAATGCAGTTAACAAGCTTTCAAATCACAATTTGAAACGGCAGATTTTCCAGCTGCACCAATAATCCATGTTTACATCTTTGAAATAGAAGTGACACATAAATACTCATAGCTACTATTAGCTATGGTGCCATTCTATTTTGTTGTGTGTTCAATTTATACCACCTTTTGGTCCTAACCACCACAAATTAAAGAGGGATAACTACTGCACTCCAATGATGTAGCCACCCTAGTTTCAACAGGGCAGAAAGAAATGGGACAGAAAAGGGTAACAAGGAATGGGTGCGAATTAAGTCAACAGCTTCATAGTTTTGCGGGGAAGGAGAGGTGGCACCATAGAAGTGTATGAGGAGCATTCAAGAAACATGGGGAAGCACGCAAAGGGGCAAAGCTGTTGAAGAGAGCACCTGACAGTTGGAAGAGCAAGAGCAACAGGCAAGCACACAGAGACCAAAGGACAACAGGGGAAGCCTTGGACAGCTTTAAAGATAGGGAACAAGGTCTGTGCTTAATGCAGAAGGATGGAGGTAGGCTATGACGGGTTGCTCAGATACGGAAGTGAATTATTTTAGTAGCAGAGGTAGCGTCCAGGCTGGGACAAGACAGAATCAAGGAGGAGGCTGAGAGTGCTGTATTTTCATAGTGTTGTAAAAAGGAAGAGCTACATGATTTGGTGACAGGGTGAATGTGAGCAAAGGAGAAGGAAAGGACAAAGAAACACAAGGCCTCTCGCCTAATCAGTAGGGTAACTGTTGACACTGTCCATGAATACAGCAAGTTATCAAAAAGAGAACGTCTTGGAATAAGGAAGAGAACTTCAGCCTGAACACATAATGCATGCGGAACAGCAGTGAGACACCCAAGAAGAAACAACAGACAGAGAGTTGGAGATATGGAGCTGGACGAAGAGGGAAGGGTTTGCAGTAGAGAGACATAGGGCCCAATCCAGATGACCTTATTGCCAGCAGTACGTGTGTACCGCTGGCAAAAATGTCATGAACATGCCGTAAAGCATGTCAACAACACCTCTACGCTTGTGCTGGGGCAGCACTCATTCAGCAAGGAGCCCCATTGCGGGTGATGAATGTCCTTTTCTCCCAAGGAGGGTATGGCGGCTGCCCAGCTCTCGTGGGATGAAGAGGTTGCCATTTTGGTACTGCTGCTCTTGCAGGAGCCAGTCAGTTCAGGATTGGGCTCATAGTTGAATGCAAATGGGTGGCACCGAAAGCCATGAGACTTCATGAGTTCATCCAGGGACAATGTGCAGAGAAAGAAGAGCAGGAGAGCAGGACTCTGAGAAACCTCACCAGAGGAAGGGTAGACTGTGGAAAAGCCTCCCCAGCCAAAATACTGAATATGCTGATTAGATCTAACAGGTAGGACAAGCTGAGAATCAATTACCACAGTATTCACCAGAGCGCAGTTGAGTACATTGTCCATTTTAGGAAAAGTAATGCCTTTCTTTTAAAACTATTAAGCAAAACGATTAGTTGTTTCACAATGAGGCACCTGGGTATAGGGACTATAATATACAACTTGGAGCCATTACAAAAGTTTTTATCAGTAAGCAACCAGGACTCAAAACGGACTAGCACTTCATTTTCTAAAAATGGGCAGCCTCTGCATGTATGCTTGTACCTCTCACAAACGTCAACCCCAGGCAGCTTCTTAAATGGGTTAAATATGCTCAAGAATTGAAATATGCTCAAAGAGGAGCTTAAGCTTGAAGTAATGGTTGCATGTTACTGCCTAAGCAAAGCAGCAAACACCCCTGACATCATGGGCAAAACAACTGAAATGGCTGAGCATAGAAAAGTCCAAGACAATGGATTTCCCCCCACAATGAAAAAAACGAGAATAAACTACATAGATGACAATTTAGTTTAATGGCATCCCCCCCAAAAAATCTGCCATTTGAAGTGGGCTACCACATCCATCCTACTCCTACACTCAATCCTGCAAGCCATTAAAAGGTCACAGCATTTGCAAAGCCTCAATTCCCACTAGGTATAAAACGGAAGGAAATCAAGGGATGAGCACAGGATATTGACACGGTGGCATCGAAGCCCTGCATGTGTTGC
Source organism: Lerista edwardsae (assembly GCA_029204185.1). Lineage (NCBI taxonomy): Eukaryota > Metazoa > Chordata > Lepidosauria > Squamata > Scincidae > Lerista > Lerista edwardsae. The sequence goes on from JAJKFI010000010.1 coordinate 14,909,489, forward strand.
AAACTGACAGTTAGGAAGTGACACTGCAGTATATTCACTAGCATGACACAGAGGTGAAAGAACTGCTAGTGCCAACAAGACAACAGTTCTGTATGTCAGAAAATACCTCTACAACAGTTTGCTTCCAAAAATACTGCTTCAATTTAGGCAATGACAACAAGCATATGGGTGGGCAAATATTGTCCCTTTTCCAGAAAGTGTTATCTAGAGGAAATATGTTCCAAAGCAGCAGCAGCTAGTTCTAAGTTTGCTGAGAGTTTCAGTCAAAGTCTCTGAACATATGATTGAAATGCCTATCTATAGCAATTAGTCAAATCACTATTCATGATCTTTCTAAACTTGAAGGAACCAGCCAAATAATGCTATTCAATAGTTTTTAAAAACAGTACATATTAGGCATGCAAATGATAACCAAAAACTTCAAAATATGAAATGCTGCACAGCTGCATGGCTTGAACTGTGGTTTAGCACAAAGAACTGCATGCGAAGATTCTTAGAATTTAGAGATCAGAAGGCTTCCTTGCATTGGATTGGGATGGGAGATAATGTGCTACTCAGGAGCACATTGACTCAAGACTGCTAAAATGCCCCAAGGGCAGTGATGTCATTCAGGGGGAACAGACCAGAATGGGCGTTCCGGATCCTAACGGGCTCCGTGGCTGGTTCTGGGTTCCCAACAAGTGCCAATCAAAAGTGAGTTCCTGTTCCTAAATCATTTGAATGACACCACTGCCCAAGGGATTTCTAACCAAAAGGCATTCTGTTGCTATATGAAGTTTACCTAAAAAGAGAAAACCTTAGAATCTATGCCTTCTGCCTCCCCAAAGACACAGCTCTTCACTGTCATATTGAAAATAAAGCCCAAACACCAGACCAAGCCTGCTATATGAAAATTGAAGCTCCTATTTCATACGTTTTGAAGTTTCTTAATTTTAGCTAAAAATGCTTATTCCAGCCCAGAAAAAAATGAAGTAGCTAGCACATGTTAAGCAGCAACTTATTTAAGGATGTGGATAAAGCAAACAAGAAACTGAAAAAATTGAAGCCATTTAGTATGTTCAACACATAGTCTATAAAAGTTTACCTAACTAAGCTAATGATGTTACACATACACACACAGCCTTATGTAAATGTAGAAATTTGATTAGGTGCTTATACAGCTTTTCTACTGTGCACTCAAAGCATCACACTTGGTGTGTGTTGTGGGGAGGGCAGCTCTGGAACACCTGGAGCGATTTCCACCAAACTTGGTATACATATGCCTTACGATCTGGAAAGAAATACTGTGGGGTAAGACACCCCTA
>JAJKFI010000010.1:14910802-14957972 GCA_029204185.1 Lerista edwardsae
CCCTAGTGCCCCTAGGGGTGGGGGTGCGAAGGGGGTGACCTGTACAAATAATCGGAAATGTACTGGTACTTTGTAAATGTAAATGTACTTTTACAGTACTGGTGTCAAGTCCATGGTTTTTGGGGTCACTGAGATGAGCGGTGACACTCCCAATGCCGTTTAAGTCCAAATTCAGCCCCCCTCAGCATGGGGTGGGGGTGAGAAGGGGTGCAAGATACAGTGCCTGGAAATAGAATATCCACAGCACGCTGATGGTGGCATAGAGGACACCAATTGATTTCAGATTTCTAAACTCATCCCACTTCTAGAAACACTGTGAGGGTAAGACACCCCTAGGGGTGGGGGTGGGAAGGAGGCCACATGTAAAAATAGTCGAAAACGGCCGATATTAGTGTCGAGTCCATAGTTTTCGGGGTCACTGAATGGTGACACTCCTGATGCCATTTAAGTCCACGTTCGGCCCCCATCGAACAATAAAATGTCTAAAATGACCGACATTCGTGTCAAATCCATAGTTTTCGGGGTCACTAGGCTGATTGGTGACAGTCCCAATGACATTTAAGCCCAAGTTTAGTCGAATAGAATGAATAGAACTCTGTAGAACCTCCTGGAAATTTTTAGAAATCATTATGCCCCGGTCTTGGACTCCAATCAAATACTTGCCATGTTACCAGGCGTAGTCACTGAATACAAGTCTATCGATACCATAGTGGATGCCTATGAGGTCATCAATTTCCCATCAGACTTCCTAAACTCACTGGATCCGGCTGGATTGCCACCACATCATCTTTTACTTACAGTGGGATCGCCAATTATTTTACTACGGAACCTCGACCCGCCAAACCTTTGCAACGGCACCAGGCTGTGCGTCAAGAAGATGCTGGGTACTGTAATTGAAGCGACTATCTTAACAAGAAAGGGAGAGGGTGAAACAGTTTTTATCCCACAGATACCACTAATTCTGACAGATCTCCCTTTTAACTTTAAGAGATTGCAATTTCCAGTGAGACTTGCATTCTCAATCACAATCAACAAGTCACAGGGGCAGTCTATTAAGTACTGTGGAGTGGATTTGAGATCGCCATGTTTCTCCCAAGGACAACTTTACGTTGCTTGCTCAAGGGTGGGTTCACCCAAGAATTAATTTATTCTTGCTCCTGGAGGTGAAACTAAAAATGTTGTTTATAATCCAGTTTTGAGTTAAAATTAATATTATAGTGAATTTGTAAAAGATTTTACTTTATAATTTTTATACCATACTTATACTTTTAATTACCTGTACATAAAATTACTTTGATTTTACACTATAGATAGAATTCATTCCTTTTCCTGCCTAATAGAAGTGTAGGATAAATAAATACCCGGGCAACGCTGGGTAAGGACAAGCTAGTATAAAAATTAATAGATTTACTTGGAATAAATACAGGTTGAGTATTCTTGGGACTGAAAGGTACCTGAATTTCAGATTTGTCTGGATTTTCAAATAATTACATAAATATGCTTCCTCTTTTCACTGTAACTCATATGGGTGTCTGCTAGCGTGTCTGAACTTTTTTCAACTATGTCTGTACAGATACACACCACAAAGCAGAGAACAGAACTTACAGCCTGTACCTGCACTGTATGTGGGAATGAGAACCAGACCTTCTAGTGTTCATGCCACAGAAAACAGTACAGAAGTGCTCCTTGTATTCACAATTCCTCTGTTCACACATTAAAGTACTTTTTCTGCAGTTCAAAGTTTGCTGCCTGCTCAGCTCTATACTCTGCCACTTAATGCCCTTAAAGTCTTGGACAAAAAGTTCACATTTGCCCGCTTTAAAAAACATACTCAGGCAAGTTAAGAGGAGAGCATAATTTGTGTGTGTCAGTAACACTGCTTCTACTAGTTTTTACTCAGGGGCTTCTTTCTCTATAAAATAGGTAGCCTAAGCTTTATAAAGTAATATCTAAAATTCACAAGGCTGGTGAAAATATGTGACTATCAAGATCAGAATGGAGGTATATCTGAGAATGTATTTTGGCTCCAAGCATTGCTCAACTAAACACCAAAATCTAGATCGGGGATGTCAAACAAGGTTTGTGGGCCAGATACAACCCCCAGCAGTTCTTTATCTGGCTCCCGTTATAACTGGGCTCTCCCAGCACTGCTCTTTCAGCACGCTGCTTCTGCCAAGAGTCTGGGAAGGAGGGGGGGGAGAGAGAGAGAGAACGGGGAAGAACGCTAAAAGGAGAAAAAATGCAAGAAATAAGGCAAAGAACACTAAAGGGAAAGGGCAAACAGAGAGGGGTGAGAGAGGAAGACGCTGCCAAGGCACTAGCAGAAAACAACTATCACGCAGGCCAAGAAATCATTTCACAGAGCACCTCTCGGCTGAAAATTGACATGTTGGCAGAAACAGTGCTGCTGAAAGGGCAACTTGCATGATAATTAGGCTCTCTCATATCTGAAAATATTATCAAGATTAGGACATTTTTCTCTTCTGCCACTTGCAGGACCCATGAATTTATTCATATTCTCTCTCGATTATTACACACAAATACAGAGTTTTTGTAGCCTGCCAGTTCCTTATATACTCTGCCACAAACCTTAAGAGAGGTAGCTAGGTCTTTTCTAAGACTGCACTCTGAAAGCGTCCCAACTGTAGTATGAAGTTCTTATTCTTTATGTTGGCTCATTTCTAAATACAGCATTTACACCCCAGTCCCAACCATAGGTATTCCAAATTAATCCCACTGAAATAATGCAAGACTTTGCCCAAATATGCATGATCAGGACCACAGCCCTTTTACGTTTATCTAATGAACATTAAACCGACATTCATACCAACCTGCAATTGTTATTGAAAGTTGATAATCTTTCACGTCAAAGATATTCTAGGACCGTGGTTCCCAAACTTTTTAGAGACCCTAGAGCCTGCTGCCTGATTTAAAAATGCTATAATGTGTGGCTATAATGTGATTGGGCAGCAGTGCTCCCCCTTCCCAAGTAGCAGCTTGTTAAATCCTTGACGCACAGAGCCTAATCTGCCCTGTCAGTTTTGTGAACTACCAAAAATTGGGTTACAAACCAATGGTGGGTTCCAGATTCACAGCCTCGGAACTGCTATTCTAGGATGCTAGAAGTTTTGCCTATCACCACTTATTTTCTGCTTTGTAATTTCATCCCTAACATTCCCTCCTTCATAAGAAACACAGTATTAAACATCTGGCTTTGTCCATGCACCATTTGCGTAAGATTGTCCACAAATCTTTTAGTCAATTACTAATTCTCATAATTTAAATATTTCAAGGAAAAGACTGATAACAGTCAAACTTTGCAGAAAAGATTACACTTGACAGGAACATCTAAGTACTTATTTTTAAAAAGCATTAGGTTGTGATAAAGAACCTTATGATTTTTTTTAAAAAAAATCCATTTTCCCAGAACTATACTGTGACACTGATTACGTATGCAAGTTAATGTATAAAAGAATGAAATATATTACCTGGATATACAAAAATATTACACTCATGAGCAAGTGTTCTTGCTCATGAACACTTCTTTATACCAACTGGAATTTTTAAATTTTAAAGAATAAGATGGATGTGCTATACAGCGTGCCTTTAACACTAAAAATGCCTGCAAACTTGCAATCCCATGAAATTAGATTTAAAGCTAAAATCCTAGGTATACTTTTCTGGGAGTAAGCCCCATTGAACACAATGGGACTTGTGTCTGAGTAGACATGCTAGGATTGTGCTATACTGTAATTCAAGTTTTTCTCCCATTCAAAACTAAGCTTGAAACATCATTAATGCCTATGATTTTAAAAGTAATAAATCTTAATCTAGTCTATCTTTTTCAGTTGTACAACACTTTGGGAAGCCACTGGTCCAAAAAAGGACAAATTATTTTTTTTTAAATTAAAACGTTAGAAATATATTAAGAACAGCTCAAATCACTAACAGCATTTCAATGCCTACCTGTTTTGCCTTTCTGTATTTTGTAGTTCTCTGTGGTCCCTTTTCAGATGTTTGGTCAGTGATGTAAAGTACTCTTTCAGCAGATTTTGAAAAGGCTGTTGTTTTTCAGGGCTAATTATTTCACTAGGAGGAAAACTCAAGTTAAATTTATCTGCCGCACTTTTAACTTTCCTGGGCACCAAACCAGCAATGTCATCTCCACAGTGCCGGCAAAAGCTAATAACAACAGAAACATGGGTGTGGGATTCCCGATCAGCATTAATAATGTTTTTTAGCTGTTCATAGATCAAAGACAGGCCTTCTTTATCCGTGAAAATCCCAACAATTGTCAGTTCTGCAATGAACCGCAAGTCCGTTCTTAATTTAGTAATGTTGGGTGTTTTTTCTTCTTTCCTTGCTTCAAAATGCTTTTTCCAGACTTGGAGAAGTGATGGGGCAAAGTCAGCATAACGCTGATGGAACAGAGAACACAAATGCACTGCACAGCTCACATCGGAGATTTTCAGTTTGGCTTCTACTATGGAAGCAACAGCTTCTGCAATGTATTTGCTTAAATTGAGGCCATTAAAATCATGGGACAAGGAGTCTCTCTGCTGTTCTGTGATAGTCTTTAGTTTCTTAACAAAGGCAGTGTTCTTCTTGAGGCTCGAATCCAGCCTGCAAAAGAAATTCTCTTCAGGGCGGTTGTCTGGTGCATTCTGGTTTTTGCTTCGGAGCTCCTTTCGCGCTTGGTGACGTTCCCAAGCTTCCTGGTGGAGTTGATGTGCTTCCTCTTTCTCTCTAAAGAGAATACCAAGAGTCAAAATAATCTTTTGGGACATAACATTGTAGATTACTAAATTTTGCAATTAGTAGGTAAATAAATCATTCCTTAGCAGTCAATTTTTTCCCAATCACTTGAAAAAGTTAATTGCAGCATGTTAATTGTCACTATAGTGTTTATTCCCAATGTAATATGCTGCATTTTTACATGTGAAAACTTCATGGTCATTATACTGAAGGCACCGAGCTGACCAGCAGCCCATCAAAAACAAAGCAGATGGAAATGTTCAACAAGTACTATTTAAATAGCTATGGCTAGGATAGAAAGAACTCCTTTAAGCACGCTCAAAGGGTGAAGATTATTTTCTAACTTCCTTTTTTCAACAGCAGACCTTCCTACTATAACACAAATGGCTTTGGAAAGTCCTCTCAGTTTCAGGAGTGGTGTGTAACAACCAAGGCTTGCAATTCAAAACATATAAGCCCAAAGCACCCCTGGGCAAGCAGAGCTCCCTCTCTCTTCAGCAGTCCTCAGCCTTTTGAACTCGGGTCTATCTTTAACCCCCCTGCCAACCATTTGTCCTGTATGCAAGTTTGCAGAGATCTTTGCACATGTGCAGTATTGGTTGAGTGGGCACTAATCCAACACTGGCATTAGATGCGGAAACCAGGAAGATCTGTACACAGAAGCATCATTAAAAGCAGCAGCCCTAGCTTCCTTTTTTCTAAACCACCCTGAGATGGGAAAGCTCAGCCTGCAAGTCCCAAGGGGATTTCTGGAAGAGCCAGGGGTCGTTCAACCCATCTAATTCTTGAGCAGGAAAAAGGAGATTCTGCATGCCTCTGGATTTTAAACTTCCCCAGGTCTATGTTCTCCCACCCAAGTGCCCTAGCACTCCACTCAAACATGGAGAGAACTTCTGAAGTCCTAGAACAAAATAATAATAAAATCTTACTTCAGCTGAGCAGCTGCCTCTTCTTGCTGGCGCTTGACCTCTTCTTCCTGCTTCTTCTTCTCTTCCTCCTCAAGTTTTTGTTTTTCTTCCTCCTCCTTTCTCTTCTGCTCTTCCTCAGACTTTACCTTCTCATCATCTTTTTTCTTCCGCTCCTTTTCCTCTTTTTTCCGCTTCTCTTCCTCCAGTTTCTTTTTTTTATCTTCAGGTGGTTTTAACATCTCTCTCTTCATGCCAAGTCTTACATCCTCTTTGGGTTTGTCTCTGTTGCTCACTGGCCGTCTGTCACCAAACTCCTTATCTTTGTTACTCAATGATGTTTCTTTCTCTTCCATGCTTGTTGACTTCTTACGCTCAGCTGGCATTATGTTTACTAGGCAGATCTAAAAGATTAACACCACATGATAGTTACAGTCACCAGTTATTAATCAAGATTTTAAAATTTCTAACATGCATCTCCCAATGAGAATTGGTAGCTTTTAACAACTACAGTGACAAAGTGGTATAAAAATCAACAAAATAGGTTCCCCGTAACTGCAGATCTCCCTTCCCACTGTGCACACATTACGTTACTTTTATTGTAGAAGTGCTTCCAGTGCAGGTGCTTCTTGTCAAAGTGTCTGACACAAAGTGAGAGATACAAGGAGTTCCTGCTTCCTGTTCTGTAGCATTCATGCTAGTTGCCTGCAAGTTCGGCTCTTCAATTACTCTCTTAAGAAAGACTGTTAAACAAGAAGCATCTGCACTGCAAGGGCTTCTACAATAAAACAAAGGTAATGGGTGCTGGGGGGGGAGGCTGCTATCCATACAGGCAACCATGGTTTCCGTATTCCGGGGGGGGGCAGAATGGAACCCCCACAGATACCGGGGCCCATCTGTACACTCCCTCTCCCTCTCCCCCCCCCTCTCTCCCTCCCTCCCTCCCTCCTCTAGCATACATAGCAGAGAATGGACTCAGTCCTTTTGAGAGACACTTGCTATTTTGAAGACTCTTGCAAAAAATCCAGATGGCACTCCCCCTCACACAGATGGATATGGGGCACATGGCCTTCAGGTAGTTTGCCTGCACAAACCTACTGAGATGAAAGTGAGCGAACAGTAGCGCCTATCCTTACTCATTCTGTTGAATGAGTCTAAGGCAGCTATCTCACCTTGTGTCAGAGGCAGAGTTGACAGTAAATCCACAGACAGCCTAGAGTGGAACTAGTCATTACAGCATGCACAAAGCTACTTTGAAAAACAGCAGCCCTGCATAATGTTCTTCCTCTCACCTTACCCAAAGTCGTCACTTCTAGAATTGCAGTGCTCCCCAGCTGTTGTCATTAGCTTAAAAAACAATGGTATCATGGCACAACCTAAGTGTTACTACATAATGGAGTGGAGGAGACAAGACTGGGATGCTCCTTTCAGCAAAGTCCCATCTTCTCTGCAATATCTAACTAAATTTAGCAAATCCATGCTCTTTTTGACAAAGTCTGCTTTCAACTAGGACCAAGGTGAGAAAAAAGAAACCCAAATTGCTTTCGGGGTTGTCCATTCTATCAAAAATAAAAAAATCCAAATATAGCAAAACAGTATTGAGAAGAACTTTCCTGCTCTCCTAGTTGCAAAAACTATAAAACATTATAGCAAAAAAGGGGGATGGGAATAAAAGCCTAAACTATTATTTGTTCCTATTTAAAAAGTTACATGGACCAACAACTGGAACCTAGCAGGTTTATGAAAATGGCACACATAATTACATTCAAGTAAATATGCTACAAACCTCAAACTTGGACAAATTGTTGAGTCACATATTCACTATTAAAATAATCTAGAAGAAAAAAAACTAGATCAGTTTGTTATGCATTCATAGGCAACGAACAGGATGTTTAAAACATTATTATTTTGAACAAGTATTACCATCAGGAATAGTCAGTTTTGCATTCATATCAAGTATACTACAAGCCACCGCCAACTTCCTAAACTACCTGCTTGCAGGGATATTTGAAACAGCTAGAACTGTCCCAACTATTACTTTTAAGGATGTCTAGCTACTGCTAAATGAGTTTCCGCCACTATAGTGTTCACACTTGACCAGCAGTAATTCCAGTTGCAATTTAACAGCAAAGAACCAATAGCTTTGGATTGCTTGAAAAAATTGTACTGTATGAAGAGATCAGATGGAAAATAGTAACTAACTATTTCTATCCATCCTAGCAGAAATAGTCTGTCCAGTTTTTTCCAATGCAAACAGATACATTGGAAAAACCACTATGTTTCTTGTCAGCTCGGAAACAAAGCAAGGAACAACAATAGTTTACCCTGTTGAAGTGACAGTATAGCCAATACAGACATGGAAATAAAATACTGCAATTTGAAAAGGCATGTGCAAATATACTTAAATACTGGATCATGTACCCTTTTCTTTCCTCTCTCTCTCACAAGTTGGCTTAATACAGGATGGAAAAAGGTTTCATTGAATTTGCCAAAATGCCTCCATCTAGATATGAACCCACATTCATAAAGGGAGCCCTGTTGCATACACCATGAATTTCACCATTCAGCGGCCACCCATATAAAAACAGAGGGCAACAATAAGAGCATGTCCACCAAAGTAAGAGGCCAATGGGCATACTTCAGCTGAATCCACAAGTACCAGTTTCCAAATATCAATTTATGAAAACATGTTCCAATGCTTTCAAATGTGGTACTGAAGTTGAACAGGTTTACTATCATGACATGGCAGGAGCTGCATAAAGCATCACTTTCCAACTTGACACCCCTGGAGTGCATCAGTCCACTAAGATCAACATTATAGGGTGGCCACAGAGTCCCTATGCATGAAATACTGTCTTCTGTTAATTATTTCTTTTAGATTTTCTTTGAGGTAGGCTTTGGGTGCCTGGATGTGTGTTAATGAGCTTTCTGATAGTGGCCACCCATGGGACTGCTTGTAAGGCTCTTTTGAAGCAATTTCCCATATCAATAACTAGCATACTTAGGGACTTTGTGGCTATCTTGCACATTCCAAATTACTAAAAGAAGAACAGTTTACTGAAATGCATCTCTTACTTTACCCCCCCCCCATCTCTCTCCCACATCATAAACGATCTGCTATCTTGTATCCATTTTAAATTAAGTTCCGCAGTAAGATGTTACTGATAAGGACAAATAAAGAACCTTCTTTGTACACAGTTTTCAACCTTGTAAACATTAAAATGCTTCAGAGGGGGCAAAGATATGTCCCTAAAATGTTTACCTTTATAAATTAAATTATACTTAAAATATAGGATACTGTACATTAACATTTGAAAAGGAAGGAAAAGACAATTGCAAAATACCAAGTTACTGTTTAAGCAGCTGGCCAAAATATCATTAAATTTGCCACCTTGCAGAATTCTGACAACTACGATGGTATACTACAGTATTTTTGGTGCCACTACATAGCCAGCAATCACACATCATTTAGAGAGGAAGAAAGGAGCCTATATTCACCTGCATATTCATTACTTCTGTCCAGAAGTACTGTATCAGCTGTTGCCTACATCTGGTCAATCCTGAAATGTATCTAGGCTATAGAAAGCTTCATGGACAAAGCAAATCTGCAAAGTACACATGGAGGGAAACCAATTTTTTCCTCTTATCTACATGAAGCCAAAGTGAGCGTCTGCCCCCCCACCCCCGACCCCATGCACTAAAAATAGCACTTGGGGAGTGGGCCTCAATAAGAATTGAAACCATAGCAGGGACAAAGTATTAAAGTTCCCACTGACCTTCACTAAGGCAACTACCGTACACGGCAATACTTTTTATTCAGAAGTAAATACTACATTCAATGGGAATTACTTCCTAATAGGTGTGTTTCAGAAAGCGACCTTAATGGCATCTGAATTAGTATCTTCTCCCCTGTAGTTATTCACAGTATAGCAAAGGGGTGTGTACTATGCAAAAAGAAATGCTGTGAAAGTGGTGCAGGGATCAGACCCCACATGGAAATTTTGTGCTGCTAGCTGTGGGTTAATACTATGAGCAACTCAAGGCACTCTCTGGAACCTATTTTCAATCTTCATCTTCTCTGAATGCTTACAAACAATACTTCTAAAGTATTTATTCTATATATAGTACTTTGTAAGATTCCTGCATTTGTTATACAAAAAGGGTTTTCCATGACCTTCCTGAATGTCCTCGCAAACTTTATCTTGATAATGCCAAAAAACAGCAAATGCAAATGTTCTTGAATGCTCTTGCAGTGTTTCCGAACATGGAGGTCACAACCCCCCAGATCAGGCGTACACATTCTTGTTTGGGACACTACTCCCTTAAGGAGAGTAGCCAACCAAGGATTCTTAATGCCATTAGTATGGCAATTTTGAGTTTCTCTGCCGCCACCGCCAAACACACCTAAGTAAAAAACAGCTTTTTCTTTTTCTTTTTTTACTTATCCGTGTTGGGCAGTGGCAGCAAAATCTATTAACGGCACTATGGGCCCCCAGTCTCACATACAGGCTTCTCACATATAGGGTGCTATATGTGTGTCTACTCTCTGCCTGTAGCACATTAGGCATCAATACGTGACATGGACAGAACAGAAACACTGGCCGACCGACTCTTATTTGAATGTGTTCGACCCAATAAATTTTATAATCTTTATATTCCAACTTTCTTGCCACAGAGGCAACCCAAGATAGCTACCAGATTACTAAATAAAACAGTTTTATTTATAAAGCAGTAAGTTTTAATTTATGCAAGAAATAGTATCGCGACAAAAAATCCAAACCAAGGGCTTTCACTAAAAGCTGAAAAACTCAGGTTTTGATGAGTCTCGCAAGGAGTGTATCCAACCCACTAATGGGAGGGCATGCAACAGCTTTTGTGGAATCACCAAAAATGCCTTTGATTTCCTTTTCAACTGTGTTGTCTTATCTGACAGAAGATGGCATCTTGCTCTCCAGCCTTACAGGAACCATAGTTCATTACCCCTCCCTGAAAACACTCTACAGTATTTTGTTCAGGAGCAGGTATTCCCTCCCCTTGTCTAAAACCATATATTGGGATCTCAGTCAAGAGTATCTTGAGGATCATTCACATACATCTGCATAACACTGATAATTATATCTGATTAGTATTGTTAGTTTTATCACAGCTGGTTCTGTAGTTATAATAAATCTCTACCTCTACTTAGAGTTATAAAGAATTAATGCTTGAAATACTTTACCAGTTGCTTAACCAAGATTTTTTTAATCACCTGGTGACCAACCCTAGATGAGTATTAATATGGGAGGATCCTGCCTTAAGGCAGAGTGTTTGAATTGAATGTTCTTCAGCTCCTGTACAGTCAGTCCCATTATCCTATGAGAATCTTTCTTTCAGGTCATAATGGTGTGTACTAGGACACTGTCACTAGGTATAACGCTCTAAAAGAACTCAGGCTGCAGCATAGTTCCCAGTGTCCTACAATTTGAGAACAAGTTAAAGCTCTCTAAATATGTCTTCCTTTGGCATTTAAGGTATGAGTAACCACCTGTAGCAAGAGCACCAAAAGTAGGACGTGTGGCAACCATGGATCCTCTCTCTCTCTCTCTCTCTCTCTCTCTCTCTCTCTCTCTCACACACACACACACACACACTCACTCACTCACTCACTCACTCACTCACTCACTCACTCGGCTACCCATTCCCTGGCTCAATAATTGAGGCAAAATAATTCCATGACATGGGGGGTTTCATATGCATTTTCAGGCATACTAGAGTGGAATTTTCTCACACTTAGAACTTTGCAGTATACTTACCAAGAAACCTGGCCAAAATTGCCTTGGCCAAGATTGCATTAACAAAGGGGCACATACCTTGTACACATTTCACAAAAAAAAAAAAAAAAAAAATCACAGAACTTATGCAGTCTATGATGCATATTACTCAAAAGTGTTATTCTCCCTGTGTTCAATGGATTTGTGCTCCCATTGTTATATGAGCAAAGATCTATAACATCAGACAATGAAGAGATAGAGCTGAAGCCCTTGCTGCAAGAACTGCCTGCGCAATTCCAACTACACTGAAATGCAGACAGGAAGTCTGCATTGCTTCAGAAGTTCCTAAAAGCAACTTTAGCAAGACAACAACTTCATGGAAAATAAGTATGAATGAAAAGCTCAGGAGCCTGGGAAGAGCAGCAAGAAAGGAAGATAGAAGCATGTTCAAGATAACTGTGGAAAAGCCCCTTTCAGTGGTACACTCAAAACCCACATTAATGAATTGGTGAAAGTAAAACTACTCCCCAGATGGCAAGACTGAACTACTGCAAAACCAATGTCCCACAAAACAAGCTTTTTATGCTCACTATATCCAGTTGCCACACTCCACGTAACATCTTGGAATCACCTACCACAACATCAATCAGTATTTATAGTCAACAGCAAAAAAGTTCTCAACGCCATTGACAGACAAGATAAAATAATTAAATGGCTCACTGTCCCCAATGGGCACACAATCTTTAAAAAAAATGCAGACCATCGTCATAAATGTCTAGCAGACACCTGATAGTTTGTCCAGCTGAGACATCTTTCAGCTCTTCCCAGACCAAAAACAAAAACCTAAAGTCCTCTGCAAAACTGCCGCATTCTTTAAAAACACACAGCAGAAAGTTGCATGAGGTGCCACAAAGTCCACTGAGACATCAGGTCCTTCAGGACCTGCCTCCACCAAGAGGCAGCCCACCCTTGGGGTACGGAGGAGGATGAAGAATGCTCTCCTTACCTGGGTTCTAGTAGTGGATGAGGCACCCCCTCAGACTATCCCCAAGGATGCCTCCTGTCCCCAGCCACTTCTTTTACCCCAGAGCAGCCTGACAGCAGGCAGGCACACCAGCATCCCAGATTGCAGGGGGGGGGGGAAGCCAACCTCCTTACTTTCTACTGCCACGATCTTAAAAATAGCAGAAAGTTGCATGAGAGGCCACAAAGTGCTGAGATGTCAGGAGGACCTGCCTATACCATGAAGCATCAGAGCAACCCACACGGGGGTGGGTGGGTAGGCACGGATGAGGATGAAGATTCCTCTCCTGGGTTCTGGTGGGTGCCGAGCAAAGCAGTCACCAGACCACCTCCTGTCCCCATCCTCGTCTTCTGCACCAGAGACCGGCGAGCAGCCTGACAGCAGCACCAGCATCCCCAGACTCCGGGGGGCGGAGCCAGCTTCGTCTCTCCTTCCTTCCCCACTTTCTCACACACCTGTCACTTCAGAGGGGGGTAGGGAAGCGGGGATGATGAGCAGCTGAAGCCAAGACCCCTCCCCCGCATAGGGCCTCCTCTCTGCCCAAAGTCCTTCCCCGCCTCAAAGGTGCCCCTCAGCGACCTCCCCTCAGGCCAGCCTCGCCCGCCCATTGGCGCCCCCCACAGCAGTGACGCCCCCCCCGCAGCCCGTGACTAGGCCCCCCCGCCTCAGGCCCCGCCCTCTCGCCCCCCGCAGACTCGTTCTCCCCCCCGCACCCACGGCCGGCCCGACAGATCCACGCAAGCGAGGGGGCGTCACCTCGGCCCGCTGTAAACATCAGTCCCCGCGGCTGCTGCGGCTCCTTCCTCTGCAGCTTCAGCTCCACCAGGCTCTTCTCCTCCTGCCCCCCTCCCTCCGCTCTTCTCCTCCTCAGGACGAGGACCCCGCCCCCTAGGCTGCCTTGGACGGCGCCTGCTCGGAGCTTCCCGCGGTGGCCCGCCAGGCCCACGCCGCCCGGCTTGGAACGAAACCGGGGTAGACACGCAGCGCTCCGGGCTGGGAGGTGGGCGGCTTTGCGGCCCCTAGCCGGGAAAGGCCAGCGGAGCCGTATCAGGCACTGTCCAGGACAGCCCTGGCTGGAGCAGGGTCCTCGGGGCAGATGGAGCGGGAGTAGGGCAACCCCCCGTGCTTTGGTTACTAGGGGAGGCGGAAGTGGTCAAGAGGGTGGGCCCTTGGGTGGGCCTCTTCCTGCGGCGGCGGCGGGCGGGGAGGAGGAGCCTAAATCCTCCCGCCCTCCCCTCGACCAAACGCTTCAGTGCTTGGCATTCAATTCAATTCAATTCAATTCGAGTGGGCTTTGAGGGGAACTTTGAGCGTGTTGCCTAAGGCGGTGTTATGCAAACTGTGGGTCGGGACCCAATGTCAGGTGGGTCGTGGAAAGCTGGGAGCAGCCATCTTGGAAACTGCAGACCTCACTGAAATTACTCTTGTGAGTGTTAACAGTTTGAATTTTCAAGTGAGGGTTTATTTTAAAAATTTGTTTTTAGTTCAATGCTTTTACATCATATTTTGTCCTCATCTTGCTTTCTGTCTGTTTCCTGGCTGTGCCATTGCTGCTGCAGTCCAAGAATGCCAGTTTGCATTCCAGGGGTGTCATTTTTATTATGTTACAATGACGACGCTTCTGACTTGAAGATGTCACTTCCTGCCACAACCTCACTTCCAGGTTAATGACATCACTTCCAGTGGGACACAAGTGCCAGTCTAATAAGTGGGTACCCGTCTAAAAAGTTTGAATACCAGTGGCCTAAGGCAATATTTGATTGTTTTGTACCCTGCTTGTTGTAGCCGACAGGGTGCAAGGCGGCTTACCAACCACAAACAATAAACGTGCCATATGCATAAATTCAAAACAAAGTATTAAGTCGCAAGCAATTATTATGGTAAGTATTTATTCACGTTTTCATACCCTCCTTCCTTCAAGGAGCTCGGGGATGTTGTACATAGTTCCTCCCCCTCCTTTCTGTCCTCACAACAATCCTGTGAGGTAGGTGAGGCCAAGAGACAGCAACTTATAAAAACTTATATCTCGCCTTTTCCATGTAAAAGCAAACGTCCAACATGGTTTACAAAGTTCCACAATAAATGTACAATGTATAACAACAATAAGTAAAAACACACATTAGAGTGGCGGGGGGGATATAAAACACTTGGTCCAGAAAGAAGCAGCCAACCCACAGTACTAGTGCAGAGATCCTAAGAAAAACCCATTTACCCAAAATAATAAAAATTAAAAAGGTTTGAACCTTGTTTCCTAAACACTGTTAAAGGTGGGGGATTTACAACTAATGGCCCAATCCTATCCAACTTGCCAGCACTGATGCAGCCATGCCAATGGCATGTGGGTGGCATCCTGTAGTGGACAGGTAGTCACAGAGGCCCCATCAAGGTAAGGGAATGTTTGATCTCTTACCTTGGGGCTGCATTGTGGCTGCATCGGTGCTTGAAAGTTGGATAGGATTGGGCCCTAAGGCAGTGTTTCTCAAACTGTGGGTTGGGACCAACTGGGTGGATCACAAGCCAATTTCAGGTGGGTCCCCATTCATTTCAATATGTATTTTATTTTTAATATATTAGACCAGTGGTTCCCAAACTGCGTCACGAACCAATTTCAGGTGGGTTGTGAAGCATCTAGAACAGCCATATTGAAAATATGGTAAGATGGGATGCTGGAAAGGGGGAGGGCTGCATGGTTGTTTTGCTGGTGTTAAACAGGCTTTTTTCTTTCTGATTCACTTTGCAATTGGAAAATGGCTGAGAAATAACTCAACTTATTGCTGTACTCTCAGGAAAGCAGCAGGCTGTGGCATCACAATGACAGCACTTCCAGTCATTACATCACTTCTGGTGACATCACTTCACAGATTGTCATTCTAAAAAGTGGGTCCTGGTGCTGAAAAGTTTGAGAACCACTGAGAGATACTGTGCTAGGGTTTTGGATACTACAGTAATTGAAGGTAGATATAGGGTTCCAGTCTGCAATCATCAAAAAACAAAAAAACAGGATAACTGTCTGGGAAATGGATCAAAGATGGAGAAAATTAAGCAAAATGAGATGGTGGGGAAACTCATCTTGAACGTTACAAAACTACAACTAATACATGATGTTACTGAGTAATGTGCAAAGTTCTTTGCTAAATTTACTATATTCAATGTTCATTTTACCCAAAAGTTCTAATAGGTTCTAATAAAGAGGCTAATGTTATTTCCATTTTTAACAGATTGGGAACTTAATCTGAGAGTGACTTTCTGCCAACTGAATAAAGACCCAATCCTACCCAATTTTCTAGCACTGATACAGCCATGCCAATGGGCTGTGTGTTATATCCTGTGGTTGGAGGGCAGTCAGGGAGATCTTCTCAAGGTTAGAGAATGCTTGTTTCCTTACCAACGGGCTGCATTGTAGCTGTACCAACACTGGAAAGTTGGATAGGATTGGGCCCTAAGGCTGTAATCCTATCCACACTTACCTGGAAGAAAGCCCCATTGAACTTAATGGCTCTTACTTCTGAGTAGACAAGTATAGGATTGTGCTGTGACGGGCTGATCAATATACATATCCTTTTATATCTTCTCTCTTTCTCCAGCCTCCCCCTGCTGTTTTAGTTATAGCCCAATCCTATCCATATTTGATCAGAAATAAGTTCCAGATTTCAGTAAGGCTTATGCCTGCATAAGACAGCAGCCTCTGTTTCTGAGAACTTACGGCAAATTACAATACAGGCATACCCCAATATCCATTGGGGTTCTGTTCCGGACCCAAGTGGATACCTGAAATCATGGATACTGGGGACACCTTCTTAAAGATAGGGGAACATCAGTGGTTTTGCTGCAACAAGGTAAAAAAAAAAAGATTTGTTTAATGTTCCCCTTTTCTTTATAATAGGCGTCCCAGTATCCATGGTATCCATAGATCTGAAATGTGGATATCAAATCAGTGGATACCGGGGGCAATCCTGTATATAAAATTATTTTTATTATTAACAACAAGAACAGTATTTCTATACTGCTTTTCAGCAAAAAGAGGTCCCAGGATATTTCTGACTCCCCTCTTTTGGTTCCTGGGCCCCCTTTTGGACCCCAGCCCGGGACCAGATACAATGAACCCTCTATACCCCCTTCTCATGTGTCCTGGTGAGATAGGAAAATATAAGGTCCCTGGAAATTTTCCTTTTGCTTCTGGGCCTAGGTATAAGTTACCTCCTGTTCTGCCCTTTCATGGGCCCTGTGCAGGAGGCCCAACAGATGGAAAAGGTCTGGCTCCTTCCATAGGACTTTGGGATTAATTTTATTAAATGTTGTTGTTGTCATTGCTGAATTGTCTTTAATTTTCGTTTTGGTGTTGGTTTATGGTTCATGTTGGTTTATGGTTTTCGTTTTAGGATCATGAGCCGCCTTGAAGGTCTACTTAGTCTGAAGATAGACATCTATCTTACTTATATAATACTTATATATTTTCTGAAATTCATAAGTAAACTCACAGCACGAGCCTAAACATGTCTACTCAGGAGGAAGCTCCATTGCATTTGGCTGGCACAAGGGCCACTGTTTGGCATGCTTGGACTACTCTTGGAGTCAGGGAGGATGGTGCACATCTGTGTGCTGGTCTCTCTGACTCCAAGGGTGGTCCAAACATACTTTACAGTGTCCCTTGTGCAGGCCAAACTGTGCTGGCCTAACCATGCCAGACTTACTCCAGGTTTGGATGCTGCTCTCCGTCTTTTGCTATTCTCATGTGCTTTCTCCCTCCATATGTATGTATACAGTATACCGTGACTGCAAAGGGGGAGGCAACCATAGACAGGCAACTTCTCTTCTAGTCAAGTAGCCCCCCTCTTTCCTGATCCCTGTAGAATCATGAAAGAAAGTCACTTTTCAGACCCTGAAAGGAAAGCACTTTATGATCATCACTACAGGGCAGCCTGCAAAGATATACTCCCCTTGGGAGAGTGGGAGCATTAATGCGTGCAACATGCCACTGTTTTCCCTTCCACAATCTCACGAGCAAATTCGCTCCTTGCCTGGCTACGTGGAGGGGGGGGGGGCTGTTTGTTTGTTTCTGGCGTGCTGCAGCGGGAGGCGAGAAGCGTGGCTCGCTTTGGAGAGCCGATGCTCCCCTCCGCCTCCAGAGGCCACCTGGCCGCACTGCCGCCCCCGCTCACTCCCGGTGTATGATGACAGCGGGCGCGCCAGGCCAGCCAGCCAGCCAGCCCTGCGTTGGCAGCTCCCGGGCGGGCACGTGAGTCCGCCCCCTGCCAGTGCAGCCAATCGGCGCGGGGGGAGTTGCCGGGGCTGCTGCTGGCACCGGCTCGCATTTGGCCACGGAGGGTCCCCGGCGGTGCGCGCTATGGCCGGGGCGGCTAGGCTGGGCTCTCGGCTCGGGCTGTTGCTGCGGCCATCGTCGCTCTCCCTGCGCCCGCGGCGAGGGTACCGCAGCGAGAGGGGCGTCTACGGCTACCGGCCGAACCGCAAAGCAGAGAGCGGCGCCAGCGAAGGCGCGGAGCGGCTGGAGCCCGCGGGGCAGCGAGCAGGTTGGAGGGCGGAGCTGCGCAGGGGCGCCTTAGAAGGAGCCCCATGCATGGAGGAGGGGGGAGGCCCGATTCCGGCTTCTCGCGCACTGCAACGAGTGGGAGGCCTCGCGCTCCTCGGGATGCTGCCAGTTCACAGGCCTGTCCCTATGCCCTAAGAAAGATCCGTTTGCAAAGAGTGAATCGAATAATCCCAGCCTGTGCAAGGTTTGCGCAGAAGTGCAAGCCCCTCTCGCCAACTCCAGGGAAGGATATTTTGCAAGCTATTGGCACCCTCTCCCATCCTAAAAGTACCCTTAACTTAAACTAAGTGCAAATCCAATTAGATCTCATTAGAAAATCCAGAAAAATCCAAAATCCGGACACCTTCCCATCCCAAGCAGTCCAGATAAAGGATAATCAACCTGTACTAAGAATACATGCTTATCTAGCAAGCATATGGGTGGGGGGCTCTGAGGAAACGACAGAAAGGGCAATACAAATCTAGAAGGAGGAGCTGAGTTCAGAAAGTTGGTTACATCATAAAAGAAGGTGGGAAATCACACAATCTGTTTTGCTGAAGGCTGTAATCCTACATGTGTTTACTAGGAGACCACCCATCAAAATCAATTGGATTTGCTCCTGTATACACTTAGTTTAAGTTATGTGTTTTTATTCTCATTCCAAGTTCTCATTTTTATACATTTTATATACTGTAAAAGTGTACTAGCTATTTGTTATAATATCAGCAGGTGCAGCCAAAGTATTATTTCTAATTGGAAAAGTAATCACTTAAAATTAATGGAAAATATCTTAAACACCAAAATGCTGTGTGTTTCATGTTTTTCTTCAAATATTTTAGCACCAAAAAGGTAAAAAAAAAACTAAAACAAAACCACCCTAGCCAATGACAAGTCAAGGGTAAAACCTAGAAGTGTATACAATTCTTTGAAAACAACTCCCCGGTACAGTAATTGTGCTGAGACAGCCACAGAAAGTCCAAAAGAAAAAAAATGGAGCTGTTTTTCTTCAAACAGGGAGATGAAGATGCTCATGGGAGTTATAGCTTAACTGCTTACTATTTTCTACCACTCAGTGCTTGTGCAAACTCTCTGAAATACCCTCTCTCTTCTTCTCTTTAGTTGACCATGGACTGGCTCGCTTAGTGGCCGCGTACTACGAGCATGGCCACAAAGCAGCGAAAATCAACCCTCTGTACGCCGGACAGGCTGTGATGGATATGGTGCCTGAGATTCAGATTCTGACAGAAGTGCTGCAAGGACCATTCAATACTACTGGTAGGGCCTATCCTGAATGAAGTCAGATACAGTTTCTTCCTGTAGTGTACTTTGCTTCATTGGTTTTTCTGATTTAATGCACTGAGTCATCTGAAGGGAGCTCAATATATGATGGAATCCACGGCCACTGCTTTGCTAGACACATTATTCAGTGTTGGGTGGGCAGGGAAGACCTATATGGTTTGGGCAACGACATAATTTCTTCACGCACTGGTTTGGCTGGCGCATGAGCGGCACAGGGCCGCCGTTGGATGGCGCTGTTGGGCTGATGCTAGCATTTGCCCAACAGCACTAATAGGATTGTGGCCTCACTGAATCCTTAGTCCCAGATGTAGCCTTCACACTGTGGTTCTCTCCTCTGGCTGCGTGCCATCGAGCTTCAGCAGGCAATTTAAGCAGACAGCATGAGACATTTAAGAATTGCAGGTCTATTACATGGTTGCAGTGCACTTATTGTATAAAAAGAAGGAAAATTTTAACATTGCTGATATACTCATATACATTTTACTACTACGTGGTGTTGCTGCTTCAGAGGATAAATGTAATATCAGTTAACATTATTTTTATCCCAGGGCTTTTGAATATGGGAAAAGAAGAGGCATCCCTGGAAGATGTATTGTCTTATTTAGACCACATATACTGTGAACATATGTCTATCGAGACAAGCCAGTTGTCAAGCCTGCAAGAAAAGGAATGGATCGCTAAACGGTTTGAAGAGTTGAAACAAGAAGCATTCACTACTGAGGAGAAAAAGCACTTGTCCAAACTCATGTTGGAATCTCAGGTGCATTCTGTGGGTGGGTGGGTATAGGAGAGGGGGAGGGGGAGAGAGATGATAGCTAATAGCAAAAATTATGAGTTTATCTGTATTAAAAAAAGTGCTGCTCAATTATAAACTAAAATACTGTTGTATCTTAAATACATATATTTATTCGGAGGATATGAATACTTTTTCCTCCTCTCCTGAATTCATTTCATTAATTGGCATATGAACACATTTGTGTTGGCATCAAACACGCTTTTATGAACAGCTATTTTGTTGATGTAATTTAATGCAAAAATATACATGTCAGTGGCGTTCCTACAGGAGGGGGGGAATGCTAAGTTTTGCAGGAGCCTGAACTCCTGATTAATGTGGCATTTCCCCCTCACCTTCAGAGCCAGTCGCTGCTCGGAGAACAAGGCCTTCGAGCTGTGAATGGCTCTGGAGGCAAGGGGATGGAGCCACATTATACAGGAGCTCAGGCTCCTGCAAAACTTAGAGTCCCCCCCCTTTGTAGGAATGCCTCTGATACATGTACTTGGTCCAGGGAACTGGCTTCCTTTTTGTTCTGAATCTGCCTCCATGATTCCAAAGACAAGCTTAAGTGTTTTTAAGTTAATAGCTTCCTTGGTTATGGGGTCTTACTACAGAACTATCCATTTATTTGAAACGTACAAATGAGTTTTTGTGAGAGAAAAGAAATAGAGTTTATTGTGCATTTTGATTCCAGCCTTATCCAGAAGAACACGAGTGAAAAATCTTGTGTTATCTTTCTTTCCATGTGTATTTCTTGCTCTCTTGCTTGGTTTGGTTTATTATGAGCATTGTTAATAATAACCATAATATAGTGTATGATTTTTCAGCATACAGCTTGCAAAGTGGTTTACTAAATGAAACTAAAGTGGCATACTAAATGAAAAGCTGATTCCCTGTTTCAGAAAGCATATAGTCTTAAATTAAATTTGCAAAAGAAGTCCCCAGCAACAATAGCTACTGGATAAGTAGCTAAGCTTGCAGTGAATTGCAGAAGTGAGCAGTGGAACTAGAAAAGATGCAGGCGCAGAAGAGAGCAACCGAGATGATTACGGGGCTGGGGCACCTCCCTTATGAGGAAAGGCTGCAGGATTTGGGGCTCTTCGGTCTAGAAAATAGGTGCCTGAGGAAGGGCATGATTGAGGGCACAATCCTAACCAGGAGTTTGGCTGGCACAAGAGACACCGTAAAGTGTGTTTGGACCACTCTCAGAGTCAGAGAGGCCAGCACGCAGACATGCACCATCCCATCTGACTCTTTGAGTGGACATGACATGACAGTTCCTGCTTCCTGCTAATGTTCTGTTAGTCTCTCTCTAGCTGCCAGCAGTATTAAACAAAAATGCAGGTATGGTAATGGTGTTCCTGTTCCCCCCCCCCCGGATCCATGGAAAACTGAATCCATGAATAAGGGGGCTGCCTATGGTTTGAAATCATGGCTTCAAACAAACTTGGAGTGGATTTGTAAACCATGGTTTCATGGCAGTCCTTACTAGCATTAACCTATATAGTACCCGTGCACTGTTGATATAGTTGTAATACAACATTATATTATGGTTAAAGAAAGCTTTGGAAAGGGGTAGAGGAGTCTCAGGGAAAGGAGAGAGCTGAACACCAGCACATGACAAATTCTCAGTCTCCTGTTTGTGGCTTGAAGCTTGAGAATGTTACTCCTGCACCCAATGTGCTTTCAAAAATGGATACATTTATGCTAAAAAACATCACGATTTGTGTTTTACAGGAATTTGATCGTTTTCTGGCCACGAAATTTGCCACAGTGAAAAGATACAGTGGCGAAGGTGCAGAAAGCATGATGGGGTTTTTTCACGAGTTGTTAAAAATGTGCTCATACAGTGGAGTGACGGACATTGTTCTTGGAATGCCTCATCGAGGCAGACTCAATCTCCTCACAGGGCTACTTCAGTTTCCACCTGAGGTAAGAGGATCTTTTTCTCTTGGCCTGACTGGTTTGGATTTGGAGGTCACATCCCAGTAAAAATGGTGGTAAAAGCTGGACTGATTCTAGTGGGGTTGCTTTCTGATGCTCACTGACCCAGGAGTAAGTCCCACTGAAAATAACGGCACTTCCAAATAGTTGTGCACAGGATCACTCTGTTAGACATGTTCGCAACTTCCTGTGGCAACCCAAGTGTTAGACTATAAATATTTTGACACATCAGTATATTTTTTTTCCTATGTGATTGTGGAAATTAGCATTAAGGTATTACACTCCAGTGGGGGGTGTCATTGAATTCCTGGTGAAATTCCGCACCCAACGGTATACAGCATGATGGTATTATTCCTTTAAACTGCTATTTTGAAAATCGTGATTTGTTCAAAAGAAGTTTTATTTTCGGTTTTTACTTTTTTGGCCATAATTTTTGATAGAATAGCAATATTACACTCCATTTTTTTTCATTTAACTCTGGGTGGAATTCCGCATCCAGTGGTATACAGCATGATAATATTATGCTGTAAACTCGTGATTTTCGGAATTTGGGGTTCAGTGGTGACACCCCCCCGAAGATGGCACCTGGGGCGCTGCACCCCCACCCCATAGGTAGCTATGCCACTGTTCCCATTGGCAGATACATGGGAGAGGGCCTTCCCCATGACATTGCCCAGGATGTGGAATTCTCTCCCCTGTGGAGTCCGCCTTGTTCTCTCTGTCTCTGTTGTTTCTGCTGCTGTCTGACATCATATTTAACAACCCAGTCCTAACCAACTTTCCAGCCACAACGCAGCCCAGTGGGGTGCAAGGTGCATTCAGCAATGGGGGAGGGGCAGTCACAGAGGCCTCCTCCCTTACTTTGGGGCTGCACTGGCACTGGAAGGTTCATTAGGATTGGGCTGCAAGGCTGGTTTCCATTGAAATGGATATAATAACTATTGGGTTTTGTTATTTGCTTTGTTCCTTCTGTGTCTTATCGTATTCTGTTGTATTTTAATGGCTTCTGTGTGTGTTTTTATCTTATTGCTATTTTATTGATGAAAAAGCAGGATAGAAATATTTGAAATACATAAAGATGCAGGGATGAGTGGGATCTGAAACTGTTTGGGGGGAAGAGGAGTGCGAAATGGGCAGTTGCTCTCCCCCTAATTCTGGAATGCTTGGAATAGATTGTATTACAATTTTATTTGTATTGCTACAATTTGTATTCTTATTTTTTTTTATTTTTTACTTTCAAAATATTTTTTAAAAAAATTATTTTTATTGAAAAAATAATTTTATTTTTATTTAAATTTTTCTTATCTGCATTATTATTTAAAATAATCTGCAAATGTGTTTCAACTTAATGCTAATATCCTTCTATGCAGTTGATGTTCCGTAAGATGCGAGGCTTAAGTGAATTTCCAGAGACTTCGCCAGCTATTGGAGATGTTCTGTCTCACCTGACGGCTTCAGTGGATCTGGATTTTGGGTCACACCGGCCCATTCATGTCATCCTGTTGCCAAACCCTTCCCATTTAGAAGCCATTAACCCTGTGGCAGTTGGCAAGACAAGGGGAAGACAACAAACACTACATGATGGAGATTACTCTCTAGATGCTTCTGCACAACCTGGGGACAAAGTCATCTGCCTACAGGTATTTCAAACTTCAGTAAAAAAGGGTTGGTGCTTAAGATTATGGAAGACCTGAAGTGATATAATGGGCCCAATTTTATCCAACTTTCCAGGCCAGTGCATCCACAATGTAGCCATAAGGTAAGGAAACAAATGTTACCTCAGAGGTTCCCGAAGTGTGTGTTGTGGCACCCTGGGGTGCCATGGTCCACTCACAAGGGATATCCCTGATGGCCTTTCCTATCAGCTCTTTTGGACATCACTGTCTTGGATCTCACAAGATTTTGTGAGATTTGGGTGACACCATATTGGGCCATATGAGATTTTGTGTGATTCAAGATGGCGGCTCCTGGCTGAGCCAGGAAGAAGGTGCCGTGACTCCAGTAAGTTTGGAAACTACTGGCTTACCATGCTGAAGCCTCTGTGACTGCTCCCCCTCCACCGCAGTATGTAATGCAGACTCCATTGGCATGCCTGCATCAGCACTCAAAAGTTGGATAGGATTGGGCCCAATGACACTGAGAAGTCCAATTCTCTAACCTGTGCAGAAAATGGCGTGTAGGCACATGAGACTGTTATGTTGTTAAATTAGGCAGGTCATCATCATCAACCTTTATTAGGCATAGAGTCAAATATAAAAGAAAACATATAGAAACTCAGACAAGTGCCAGCCTAGATGATGTAACTAGACGGCAGAGTGTCTGGGAGTCCGTGGAACCTGTTCTGAGATTTAAATTTAATTTATCATTAAATAAATTATACCTGTGCTTCCCAAATCTTTCAACTCCAGGATCCACTTTTTAAAGTGACAATCTACCATGACCCACTAGATAAAATAAAATATATTTTGAAGTTTATTAATAAACTAATAAATTAATTAGTAATAATCAGGGTCATGTGATCCTGAGGCCGCTAGAAACCTTACATATCGTATGTGTGTAGATAATTGCTAGACTCTTGCTAGAAATCGAGATCAAGGACTGTTCCCTAAGACCTTTACAGTCATTCCAGGGTACCCAGAAGGCTGAACTGGATTGCAAAACATGCAGTTAGATACTTCCAGTCCAGATAGAAACTGGGTTCACACAGAGAAAATAGGAAACATTACTAGAGAAAATAGGAAAATGTGACATTTTAATTTGGGGGGTATGAAGGTTATCTCATACCACATGTTAGCATTCTTGCTGACAATTTCCTTCTGCAAACCAGGCAAGGGTGTGTAGTGGAAAATGCGGAAGATCACCCTGAGGAGGCAGTGGATGGTGCCAACAGTGGCCCTTGGTTCAAGAAATGCAGGATTAACACCAGGAAGGTAGCAGAGACTGGGCTGCACAGCTGTAGCCACTTAGGAGCTTGTAGCAGGGATATAAGGAACACCTGGAGGAAGGAGAAACTGGGTTGTACTCAGTGACGGGATCTACAAACGACCTGGGGGAACGCTGGGTGGGACTTATGCGGGGCTTCCGCGTGATTGGCTGCCTGTCCGCAGCGTTCTGCAGCTGTCCTGGCCGGGGGGGGCTGCCCCTGGTTAGCGCGCCCCACCGCTGC
This sequence comes from Lerista edwardsae, assembly GCA_029204185.1. NCBI lineage: Eukaryota > Metazoa > Chordata > Lepidosauria > Squamata > Scincidae > Lerista > Lerista edwardsae. The sequence continues at coordinate 14,935,948 of JAJKFI010000010.1, forward strand.
TCACCCAGGCACCCGACGCGACCCTCACCCGTCCTCTGCAGTGAGCAGGAGCCCCCCCGAGGCCAGGGCAACTGCAGATCGCCGCGGATGGGCTGCCAATCACCCGGATGTCCCGCCTACGTCCCGCCCAGCGTTCCCCCAGGTTGTTTGTAGATCCCGTCACTGGTTGTACTTGTGGAGAGAGTGGTGGAAGGAGTGGAGGTTTTGCTGACGTATCGGCTTGAACTACTGGCTTGACTAAGGACTATTGGACTGAGGACTGGCCATTATTGAAGGACACCTGCTCTGAAGCTCCAGGAGGAGACCTGTGACCTACAGGCAAGCCACTGTATGGGGCGAGCTCTCTGTTGGTGCTGGGGTCCGGTAGTTTGTAGATATTGCCAGGACTGTCTGTATCTGGGTGACTAAGTAGCCTAAGCAGGCATAGCATTTGGGAGGAAAGTTTGGAGCAGGGGCTTTGGCAAGACAGGGTACTTACAAAGTTTTTTTTTCCCCTTAATGTTTCCAAAAAAAAACCCAACCCCTCCAAAAATTGGCTTGTGTCCAACTGGTGGGCCCTGACTTACAATTTGGGAAACACTGAGAGCTCAGTCCTAACCTGGAGTTAAACCAACACAGTTAGGCCAGCAAACTTTGGCCAGCACAAAAGCCATTGTAAAGTACGTTTGGACACTTTCGGAGTCAGGGAGGATGGTGCACATCTAGCGGTCCAAACATACTTTGCGATGTCCCTTGTGCCAGCCAAACCTTGCTGGCCTAACTCCAGGTTAGGATTGCACCCTGAATTATACTGTTTTTCTGAGAATCCAAGTTCAGAAAATTACACCAGCCCATTTCAGCTTGTATTTTTCCCTGGCAGTCTTTGTGTTGATCTCTGTACTTTGAAAGTTGTACTCGTTATACATTATCTCAAGATAGGTTGATCTACTTACTTGGAAAGATGGAACAAAAGTGGATGATTGTGTGGTGTTTTCCTTTCAGCATGACATTTTTCAACATGATAGCTGTAACATTTTAGTTTTTCCTCATGGACAGAGGTGTGTCTATTGAGTGGGGTTACTGAGATGTTTTTCTTTCTTTTCTCCCATGAAATAGGTTCATGGTGATGCTTCTTTCAGTGGTCAAGGAATTGTTCCAGAAACCTTTACGCTTTCCAATCTCCCACACTTCAGAATAGGGGGAAGCATTCATCTGATTGTGAACAACCAGCTGGGCTACACCACTCCGGCAGAGCGAGGGCGGTCATCCCTGTACTGCAGCGATATTGGTATGTGTCACAGAATCCTGCTAAATTTTATGCCAAAAGGATGTAGCATGTTTCTCTTATAAATTTTTGGGAAAGGTTTTGAAAGCAAATATTGCAGATATAAATGCCACTACTTTTTGCTGTTGCATTTGAGTTCTCTGCCAGAAGGGATAGGGATGGGTGAGGGGAACCAGACAGGTAGTCGAAATATTGTGTTTTAGGAGAGGCATCCAAAGTGGAAATGAAACTGCAAACATCTAAATACAAGTGGTCTGTTAATCTCAGGTTATTTTAATTGAGGGTGAAATCCTAACCTGAAGTTAGGCCGGCACACTTAGGCCAGCAAAGTTTAGATGAGACAAAGGCCACCATAAAGCATGTTTGAACCACTTTTGGAGTCAGGGAGGATGGTGCACGTCTGTGTGCTGGCCTCTCTGACTCTGAGAGTGGTCCAAACATACTTTACGGTGGCCCTTGTGCCAGCCAAACGTTGCTGGCCTAACTGTGATGGCCTAAGTCCAGGTTAGGATTGCACTTCTAATCATATTTCGTCTTGTAACCAGCAGGCCCTCAACAGCCCTTCTTGTTTTTTGTTGCCCCGGTCTTTCATGAACTGCCATATATTATTGGTGAGCTGTGTTAGCTTAGAGTAGGGGTGTCAAACATAAGGCCCACAGGCCAGGCCTCCAGAAGCTTTTTATCCAGGCTGTTATAATTGGGCTCTCCCAAAGCCACCCCTTCAGCAGTGTTGCTTCTACTGAAGCTCCGGGAGGGAGAGATGGAAGGGACGTTACAGGGTAAGGGGCAGTCCAAGAGGGGTGAAAGAGAGAGAGAATGCTGAGGTGCTAGGAGAGCCCAATTATCATACAGGCCACCTTTTCAAGCTGCACTATTTATGCCAAGGGATCAACTCTCAGGTGCTGAGTTGCAAAGTAACACTTTGGCGGAAGTGGCGCTGCTGAAAGGGTAGTCTGCATGATAATTAGGCTCTCATACCTTCAAAATATGATCAAGCTCTGCGTATTTTGTTTTCTGTCATTTACAACTAATGAGTTCCTATGTGATAACAAAGTGCTTATTTTTGGCAGTCCATCATCTGGTTAATGAAATCACTCCCTTCTTAATGCTGTAACTTCTGGCTCTCAGCTGGTTAATGATATCACTTCCTGCTCAATGATGTAACTTCTGGCTCTCAGCTGACACCATGAATGATGCTGTTTGGCCCATTATATGAAATGTGTTCGACTCCCCTGGTTAGAACATCACATTGTATGCTTGTTGAATTTTTCCCTGTTATCTTTAGGTAAGATAGTTGACTGTGCAATTATACATGTAAATGGTGATGACCCTGAAGAAGTAATCCGAGCTGCACGATTGGCTGTTGAATACCAGCGTCATTTCCGCAAGGATGTGATTGTGGATTTCCTGTGTTACCGACAGTGGGGTCACAATGAACTGGATGAGCCATTCTTCACTAACCCCACCATGTATAAAATCATAAGGTATGGTTTAGTGCAACAGAATCGAGATTAAGCACCCTCTTTGAACTTTCATAGCCTTTTTAGTAATGGATTTTCAAACTATTTGGGGGACACCCTCCCCCCCTGTCCAAGCATGTGGATGAAATAATGGGAAATTGGGCATCTGACTCTCGTGAGATTTGGGCACTGCCATCTTGGATCTTATGAGAGCCAAGATGGTGGCCCTCCAGGAAACAGGCACGGGGGAGAGTCATTGGGGACATCTCACGGTGCCGCTGAGAGTACACTGTGATTCTCTAAGGTGTCCCAACGCACACTTTGAAAGCGTGCCTTAGAGGTTGAAACCAGCATCTTGAAACAGGTCAGGAAAGTCAGCCAATTTAGGCAGGTTTGGGATGAAATAATCTGCTCCCGCCCCCGCCTATTCTAACTAATAAAGAGGCTTCTGCATTCTGCATTAAATGACATTTTCAAGCCGTTTTTTAGGGCATCCCAATGCAGAAGGCATTGCATGATCTGAAGAAGAGTTAATGTCATGTAGTTTTAACATTTTGATTCCCTGACAGGTCCCGTAAGAGTATTCCAGACAGTTACACGGAAGGTCTAGTAGCCCAGGGACTCATGACCGAGGAGGAAGTGGCTGAGATAAAGACTTCCTATTACTCTGCCCTGAATGAGCACCTGGCCAACATGACTTCGTACACGCCTCCATCCGTCAACCTTCAGGCCAACTGGAGCAGCATGGTAGAGCCGTCGGCAAGCATTACTACCTGGGACACAGGTATTCCGGTGCCGCTCCTCCAGTTTGTTGGGGTCAAATCTGTGGAGGTGCCGGAGGGCCTGCAGCTGCACAGCCACATCCTGAAGACACACGCCCAGGTGGGAGACCTGCTCGTTCCATACTAAACAGCAGAATTTGGTGACGTCGGGAAGTAGAACATTCCTGGTTCTAAATTTGCCTCCTCCACAAGTTTATTGGGTAGATTTTGACAAACTGAGAATGATGGTGCAATCCGAATATGAGCTTACTGTGGCACAGCAGCTGCAGCACTGACCTAGGATGTCTCAAACATGCCGTAAGGCACATATGCAGCACCCAGTGAGTAGGCTGCACTGGCAGGAAGGCCTGTGCCATCCCATTGCCACTGAATATAGATCGTATGCCCAGTGGAGCAGATGAGCTCCTGCTGGGCAGCATAGGAGTGGAGGAAGGGCAGAGGGGGGCGGTTCAGGCCCAGGAGGGGGGGGGGATTGGCCGCGCTGGCCTACGCTGTAGCCTATTCCTAGTGGTGTTATCCTACCGGAACGCTGGACGGGATATCCGGGTGATCGACAGCCCGGCCGTTGCGTTCCGCAGCGTTACGCCATTTGCGTAACGTACGCAAGCGGCGTAATTGGTTACGCAAACGGCGTAACGCTCTGGAACACGACGGGCGGGCTGTCGATCACCCGGATGTCCCACCCAGCGTTCCGGTAGGATAACACCACTGCCTATTCCCCCTCCTGGGCTTGAAAGCCTGACATGGAGCTTCTTGGACTTGCACCAGTGATTTACTAATCACTGATTACTAATTGCACAATGATTTACTAATACCCGTCTGAGTAGCCCCATTGCATGCAACCTGGGGGAAGGAAACAAATGTTCCCTTACCCTGAGGAGACCTCCAGCTTGCTCCTTCCCAGCGCTAGATACAGCGGGATCCGTGCAGCCCCCTATGCCAGTGCTGGTTAGGATTGGGCTGTTCATCTATTTGTATGCCAATAAATTTGTATGTTACCAAAACACCATTATGGACATCTTTCTGCTGATGGTAAATTTTCTATTGTAAGTTGTTCAGGAAAAACTGCAAATTGGTAGAAAAGGAACGGGAATCAATAACACATTCTTTTACATCTTCTGTTAATGATTAAATTAGGTCATGCAGTTAGTGGACAGCCATGTTGCTTATTCAAATCAGCATTGCAAAGAGTACTACACCTGTAATCACCTTTGCTCATGTTAAAATTATGAACCTTCCTTTATTTAAAACATGCGTATTTCTTACTTTCATGCATAAAAGGCAGGAAGCATAACAAACTCTGGCTGTTTTAAGATCTGGAGAGCCGCCAGAAGTTGTGGAGTTGACGAGGAAGTCTAGTTGTTCTATGTGCGTATTTTCGTTTGTTTTGCTCCTGCAGTCAAGAGTCCTGAAAATGGAGGAAGGTGCAAAAGTGGACTGGGCCACAGCTGAAGCGCTAGCGTTTGGTACTCTGCTCAGCCAAGGTAAGCCTGTAAAGCGGAGGTATGCAACGAGGGGCTCGCGGGCTACCAGTAGTTCGCGGGGTGGTTACCAGTAGCTCGCGGCCCTTTTTGGCTCGGAGCAGCAGCAGCTGCCACTGCCGAGCAGTCAGAAAGGACGGGGCGAGAGCACAGAGTGGCCAGCCCCATCCTTTCCAGGTGCTGCCCTGGAGCTTGTGAGCTCCTGGCCAGCACGTGCTCTCAGGAGGTGGCTGTTGGAAGTGGCAGTGTTGACTGCAGCCAGACAGGGCAGTGGGAGAAGCAGCTTCTCCACGATGGTGAGAGGCGAAGCAGGCAAAGCAGGAAGGGAAGGGAAAGGTGTCTCTCTTTCCTCCCCAGAGTGTGGTGGGTGGAGGACTTTCTTAGAAGTTCTCCCACCTTCCAAAGCACAACCTGGTGACCTGCCCTGCTGCCTTGCTCTAGAGATTTTTTTTCTACAATTAAATAAGGGGGAGGAGAGAATCCAGGACCATGAGGGCTGTATTTACTAATAATCTGCTGCTGTGTGTGTTTGTGTGCTGCTTCTTAGAAGGATGCCCTACCCTCCTGCCTTGCTCTGGCAATTTTTTGTCTCAAAGGAAGACAGATTTCTGGAGGAAGTGTCTATCGCAGGCTACAGGCCATGTTGGGTGGTGCACCCACCTTACTTTAGGCTACCTCAGAATCAGTGATTGGATCTACAAATGAACAAGGGGAACGCTGGGTGGGACATAGGCGGGACTTCCGCTTGAGTGGCAGCCCATCCGTAGCATTCCGCGGCTGCCCTGGCCTGGGGAGGGCTCCTGCTCACCGCGGGGGACAGGTGAGGGTCGCGCTGGATGCCTGGGCGAGCAGCAGGGGGCGCGCTAACCGGGGGCAGCCCCCCCCCCGAGGCCAGGATAGCTGCGGAACGCTACGGATGGGCAGCCAATCACACGGAAGCCCCACGTAAGTCCTGCCCAGCGTTCCCCTTGTTCATTTGTAGATCCCATCGCTGCTCAGAATGTCAGGTGCAGGGGAGTGGCAACAGGATGCAGGTAGCATCTTCCATGCTCCCTGAGGCATCTGATGGGCCACTGTGAGATACAGGAAGCTGGACTAGATGGGCCTTTTGGCCTGATCCAGCAGGGCTCTTCTTATGGGTTAGTATGTGCTAGTAGTTGTTCATTTACAGGAATATTTACTTACCTGCATTCACTGAGGAATGAGTGGAGTTCTTTCAAGGAGTTCTGAATGGAGTGAATTAGGTTATCCAGTTTTCTTACCACATTCCTGTGAATTAAGGCCTAGTTGGTAGTCTACGACCGTTCAAGATTTGAAATCTGGTCTCCTCCATTCAAGTTCAGCACCCTGTCAACAGCAACATGCTGGCCTCTAGCCATTTGAAAGAGCAATGATATTGGCTCCTGATAATTTGCGCAAGTATATACGTTCTGTACGGAAAGAGCTCAGAATGAAGCAATTGATAAAATGCGTCCGAAGGGCGATAGTTGGAAACAAAACACTTGCTGTTAGAAGGAATGAACAGCGAAGAGTTGAAACAGTTGAAAGAAAAGATCTTTCAACAAGAAGAGGGAAACACGGATGATTTTGGAGGTCTGCAAGCAAAAGTTAACAAGGAATTTGGAGGAGATGCCTTTGAAAGAGAATACATTTTTTTGCCCAGTCCTATCCCTACCAACTCATCACATGCAGCGCCACTGACAGACTGCGCTCTGCATGCTATGGTGGGAGAGGCAACTAGACAGTCTGTAGGCGCAATCCTAAGCTGGATTTAGGCCGGCACAGTTCAGCCAGCAAAGTTTGGCTGGCACAAGGGATATGATAAAGTATATTTGGGCCACTCTCGGAGTCAGGAGGCCAGCACACAGACATGTGCCATCCTCCCTGACTCTGGAGTGGTCCAAACATGGCATTACGGTGGCTCTTGTGCCAGCCTGTAGGGATTCTCCAAAGAGAATGAAAGAGTCAAAGGACACAAGCTTGATCTGAAGTAATCTCACTGACGGACTGACTGGGAACTTCCTCCCTCATGTCTTACATTATTAGTATATGCATGAGCAAGTTTATTACGTATACAGAATATCTAATTGGCTGATGGTCTTCTCACCTTACATTTGAAGGCCACCTATTAGTTGCTGCTTTGCGCAAAAGCTGTTTTCCCATTAGCTTTTAGCATTTTAGCTTTCTCTCACTAGGTTGGAATGCAACTGCCTGTCAGCTCAAAATGACCCCCCATTATCTTTCTTCCGAGTGTGCTCAGAAGAAGGGGGGGAAAGAGTGTGCTCTTTCATCTTCTGAACTGGAGGTCAGCTTGCATGGCAACAGCGTAGCAACAGAGTTTAGTGATAGCTTGCAATTGCTGCTAAGCATGTTCTACACCAGCCTGACACCAGGTTAGGATTGTGCCCTGGGAGAGGTAAGTAAAAACCCTTTTTACTTACCTTCTCGTAGGCTCCCTGGCCTCCAATGGGTCTCTTTGGACCTATGCCAGCTTTTTGGGTGGTAAATCCAGGGAGGTTTGGGGGCATGTTGGAGCAGGAAAAGGGGGGTTGGATCTTGATAACCACTGCTGTCACCAAGGTCTTCCCCCTTCTGGCTCTGGACTACCCCGGCTCGAACCACTCTCTGTCCTGAACTGCCCACGATCCCCCCTCGTTCGCCAACACCTACGTTACTGGTTGGCAGCGTAGGACAAAGGGGGTTCAGCAGCATGGCCGCCGGTCATGTGACCTGGCAACCGCAGAACAACAGAGTAACTTTCACTCTGTGCTTCCGGGACTTAACGATGACAGATTGCAAAAATCCTGAATAGGATTATTTTTTTTTGAAAAATCCAAATTTTTAGTTTTTAATGGTTTTAATGTTACTATTTTAATTGTTTAGCTTTTTATTGTTTTATATGATTTTATAATTTTAATATTGTGAGCCACCTTGGGTGCCCCAATATGGGGCAGATAGGCGAGGTAGAATTTTTATTGTTGTTGTTAATCATTGTTCATGATGATGATGATAAGATTGGGCTGAGAGGGCATGCACAGGATTGCACGGTTAGTGCCTCTTAAACCATTAGGCTCTTCTAATGTGACGCTGTTACTTTACGCAAAGGTTTCAACATCCGTCTGAGTGGGCAAGATGTTGGCAGGGGAACGTTCAGCCAGCGGCATGCAATGCTGGTTTGCCAAGAGACGGGCGAAACGTATATCCCTTTGAATCACATGTCACCAGACCAGAAAGGCTTTCTTGAGGTACAGCGTAATTTCCTTTCTTTTCTCTTTTGTTGAGGAAATTGGAGTCCCAGGGGGCCAATTTTCAGGATGAAAACAGCACGCGGAGGAAGAATTGCATGCAGAGGCTATCTAACTGGTTTCCCATTGGGATATCCTCCTTGCAGGGCTGTGTTTTTAAAAGAAAAATAAGAGGCACTTCCGGTTGGGTAGTAGGAGTTGGTTTAGTCCTGTGCAGCAAGGGGAGTCTTGCCTTGCTTAGTTTGTGGGATTCTGACGTGATCTGTCGTTCACACTTTTATAAAGTTTCTGGTACTTTATAAGGCTGAGGGTGCAATCCTACCCTGCACTGGAATAGGAAGGACAGCTCACCTGGGCTGCGTCCTAACAACGTTAGGAGGCAGCAGCAGTTCAGTGCTGGGTAAGTAAAGGGGATGAAAGTCCCCTTGCCCCAGGGTAAGCCTCAGCCAGCCCTATGGGTCTGCTCGGATATGCGCCAGCAAAATAGCAGTTGCAAGTCCATGCAGCCAGGAGCAGGCCGAATCAGGACCGCCCAGCCTGGGGACGGGGTGGGGTTGGATACGGCCCAACAGCCATCTTTCGTCTCCTCCCGTTACTCCTCCTGCCCACCTCTGGCATGCCCTCAGCACAACCCTGCACCTCCAGAGCTAATCTGGAGCTCGGTGGGCGCAGCTGATGGGCGCAGTGGTGCGCCCATCTGCTGGGAAAAACTTCTGGGAAAAAGAGCAAAAACTGCTGGGAAAAACTGCTGGGAAAAAGAGCAAAAAAACACTTCCAGTTTTGCAATGAAAGCAGGAAGTGGCTTTTTCTCTCTTTTTTCCCCAGCAGTTTGGAGTTGCCAGGAGGGCTGCACAGGGGGTCACAGGCTCCCCGGACCCTCCAGTTTGCCATAGTGACCCCCAGGTAAGCTTTAAAAAACCAGTAGCACAGTAGCGCGATTGGGGAGGTCATGCAGCTGCCCTCCCCCTGCCCACACAACGACTTGCAGTGCTCCCAACACCTGTGTAGGAGTTTGGGCAGCACTGCTCTCTGGGGTGAGGGAACCAAAGTTCCTTTACCCCAAGGAGATTTTGGCAGCTTCCCCAGCCTTGCAGGATTCAGCTGCATTTGTTTCAGCACTGCTGTATCATAGCACCGAGGCTGGGGAAAGGATTGGGCCCTTAGTCTATTCCTGTAACAGTTCTCTTCTTAAAAGAATAACTGATCGACTTCCAGTAATTCTGCTTTGTAACAATTGCAGTTGTTTTTGGTATGTTTCCTTCTTGGAAAATCTCTGCTTGATTTCAGAGTTCTCCCTTTGTCGTTCTGCTAGGTGAGCAACAGCCCCCTCTCGGAAGAAGCAGTGCTCGGCTTTGAGTACGGGATGAGCATTGAAAGCCCCAAATTGCTACCCATCTGGGAGGCTCAGTTTGGCGACTTCTTCAATGGCGCTCAGATAATATTTGATACATTCATCTCTGGAGGTGAGATGCAAATGTTGGAGTCTAGTGGGACTGTAATTAGATATCTTTATTTTCCTTTTGGGGGGCTGGCTCATATATGTACCCCTTTCATCTAATATCACATAGATCCAGTGGTGTCATGCTACCGGTACGCTGGGCGGGAGGAACAGGTGAGCGGCAGCCCTCCCGTTGCGAAACGGAGCATTACGCAACGGGTGGGCTGCTGCTCACCCGTTCCTCCCGCCCAGCATACCAGTAGCATGACACCGCTGCATAGATCCCACTCCTAACGTGCTGGAACAGCAAGGCCAGCGGGCCTGCATTGTATCCACAGCAAGTTGGGAGCGCTCAGGAGCCTCTCCAGGGCAAGGGCACGTGCACGCCCTTGCTCCAGGGAAGGCTCCAGCCTCCCCTATGTGCTCCTTGGATCTGCAGCCCGGGGACAGAGGGGTGGATGCAGCCTAACATCAGAGCTGACCCTTACGTCAGAGCTGCATTGCCCTTACCCTATTGCTGGAAAGTTGGTTAGGATTGCGTCTAATTTGGATATCCAAAGCATCTCAGTCTCTCTCTCTCTCTCTCTCTCTGTCTCCTTCTCTCCCCACGTTCCAGGGGAAGCCAAGTGGCTGCTTCAGAGTGGAATTGTCATTCTCCTTCCACATGGCTATGATGGCGCAGGGCCAGAACACTCTTCTTGCCGAATTGAACGTTTCTTGCAGGTAGCTGGACATGTCCCATCCTATAAGGGTGTATCATGAAAGACCATTTCCTGATATTATTATAGTACATATTGGCTGGAGAGGCTTCCAGCTTGAATTGTCCAGGCCATGTTGTCCCATCCAGACACTTTGGTTGATCAGTGGTTGATATGAGAGGCAAGAATAAATTTCCAGAATTTCCAGATAAAAAGAATACCTTTTTATCCAGTGGGAAATTAATCTGTGGAACTCTTTGCCACAGGAGGTAGTGATGGCATCTGCCCTAGGTGCCTTTAAAAGGGGATTCCGCAGGCTTCTGGAGGAAAAGTCCATCACAGTTTACAAGTGGTGATGGGTACGGGTAAACTCCTTATTTTAGAAGCAGGCTACCCTAGACATGGGGTAGATGGTGGCGCAGTGGGTTAAACCGCTGCTGCTGGGCTTTCCGACCGGAAGGTTGGGAGTTCAAGACTGCAACGGAGTGAGCTGCCATTGCTTGTCCCAGCTCCTGCCAACCTAGCAGTTTGAAAGCACCTAAATGCAAGGAGATAAATAGGGACCACTTCGGTGGGAAGGGAACGGCGTTCTGTGCGCTACGGCATATAGTTATGCCGGCCACATGACCACGGAAGCTTGTCCTCGGACAAAACGCCGGCTCTACAGGCTTTGAAACAGAGATGAGCACTGCCCCCTAAAGTCGGTCACGACTAGACCATTCGGTCATGGGGAAACCTTTACCTTTTTACCCCAGAATACCAGGTGCAAGGGAGTGGCCACAGGATACAGAAATCTTGTTGCCTTGGTGCTCCCTGAGGCACCTGGTGGGTCACTGTGAGATACAGGAAGCTGGATTAGATGGCCCATTGGCCTGATCCAGCAGGGTTCTTCTTATGTTCTTAATTCTGGAAATTTAAATTCTGATCCAAGTGTTGTCATAATCAGATCATTAGGCACTTAAGAAAGAAGATGGATTAGAAATCCTTAGACACCCCACTGGAGTGAGCTTAATTTGTTGGTCTAGAATCCTATTTTTAATGTTAACTGTAGGTCATTATAACTTCAGCTGGACATTGCCTTGTTCTTGCTTCACTCACAATTCTGCTTCTTTCTTTCACAGATGTGCGATAGCTCAGAGGAGGGAGTGGATGGTGACCAGGTCAACATGTCCATCGTACACCCAACAACTCCGGCACAGTATTTCCACTTACTTCGTAGACAGATGGTCCGCAACTTCCGGAAGCCATTAATTGTTGCTTCTCCCAAAATTCTGTTCAGATTGCCAGTGAGTAGACAGGCTTCCAGCTTTAGGGTGCAATCTGCAACCTGGAGTTAAGCTGGCACAAGGGATACCGTAAAGTATGTTTGGACCATTTCGAAGTCAGAGACCAGCACACAGACGAGAGCTATCCTCCCTGGTGCCAACCGTGGTCCAAACACACTTTACGGTGGCCCTGATGCCAGCCAAACTTTGCTGGCCTAACTGTGCCAGCCTAACTCCAGGTTAGGATTGTGCCCCTAATGGCTTTCAAATCTGCCTTGCTAACATGATGATTACATGACCACTCATTTAAAATTCCACTCATTAAAAACATAAGCAATAGATAGCTTATGAATGCATTTTTTTTCTCCCTTACTATTCTGTAGGCTGCTGTGTCAAGTTTAGCAGAAATGGCTCCAGGGACAACCTTCAGACCAGTCATTGGTGATTCTTCAGTGGATCCTAAAAAGTAACTTCACACTGTGTGCTAATTTTTGGTATTCAACTTTCCAAACAGGCTATGCCATCTTAAGACAGCATTGCAACTGCTAATGAATGGCGTCCGAGGTTCAAGTCTGAACAGATTTAAAGGAAGGATTAAGAATCCAGTAATCTGATGTCAGAGTAATGCATGCTTCATCGATTCGTCTAGTCACCCTTGATTTATGTTTGCAGGAGTGAGGGCAAATGGTTTAGCCTCTTGTTTAGTTTTGTCGAACTTCGCATAATAGGTGGCTACCTACCAGCAAGGACAGAGGTCTGCCATGACTGTGCCATGCACCTAGCATGGTTGTGGGAGGTGGGAAAGAGAATCCACACAAGCAGGTCTTAGTGAGTCCATATAGACAATACTGAGTGGATCTAATTCAGTATAAAGCTGCTTCCTTTATAACCTGTGCTTCAACTTAAAACAGTATTGAGTTGAGACTGTGAGTTGGGACCTACTTGGTGGGTTGTGGAAAGCTGAGATCAGCCATCTTGGAAGCTGCAGACCTTAATTACGCTTGTTATATTTCTTTTGTGAGTGTTAACAATGTGAATTTTCATGTGTTTTTTAGTTTTGTTTTTAGCGCAGTGCCTTTACATCATATTTTGTCCCAATCTTGCTTTCTGTCAGAGATGTTTCATGGTTGTGCAATTGCTGCAGACCAAGAATGCCATTTTGTATTCCAGAAGTGTCATTTGATTATGTCACAGTGATGGCATATCCTTCTTGATGATGTTACTTCTAGCTATGACATCACTTCCAGGTTGATGGCAACACTTCTGGTGGGCCCGGACATGAGTGCCATTCTAAAAAGTGGGTCCTGGTCTAAAATGTTAGCAAACCACTGACTTAAAAGCAGAATCATTTAAGTCAGGCTGGTCCAACACGCCACCACTTGAAAAACCCTGCTGTACCCACCACCTGCTTCTCCTCTGCCTGATTCCCTGCTGCCACCTTCTGCGAGTGATTTTAGTGGCTCAGAACCCAGTGATGTCATCATGTCACTGCCAATTCCGTCCACAGTTGCTCTCAGGGAGTGTGACGCCAGCATCTTGCAACCCGCTTGGTATTAATAGTTGGACCAACTTGATTTAAGTATTGTGTTACATTTGTATCATATATTTATATTTATTTTTTTAATTATTTTGAAGAATTTATACCCCACCTTTCCCATGCTGAAGCAAATGCCCAAGACAGTTTACATGAGCAGGCTAGTCTAAACCACCATTTTTTTTCAATGGAGTTTTTACAAATATACAGTATTCTTGTGATCCGCCAATCCTCAGTCCCAGATGTAGCCTTCACAGTGTGGTTCTCTCCTTTGGCTGCATGCCATCAAGCCTCAGCAGGCAAATGGGAAGTCAAGCCTGTTCTTTTGCTGGCTGGCCTTCTCACACACTCCACCGCAACTCTCACATGCAGTGAGTAATCAGTGCAGGAGTATCATGCCTCTCCTTTAAGGAGCTCATAGCAATGCTTGGGAGCGCAATCCTAAACTGGAGTTAGGCCAGCATAAAATAAGCCAGCAAAGTTTTGCCAGCATAAGGACCACTCTAAGTCAGGGAGGATGGTTCACATCTGTGTGCTGGCCTCTCTGACTCTGAAAGTGGTCCAAGCATACTTTACAATGTCCCTTGTGCTGGCCAAACTTTGCTGGTTTATCTTATGCTGGCCTAACTGAGTTTAGGATTGCGCCCTGAATCTCACAACAATCCTTTGAGATAGGTCTGGGCTGAGAGGGTGATTCATGACAGGCCATTTGGTGAGCTTCATGGATGACCAGGGATTTGAATCTGGGCTTTTAACCGGCATGCAGCTGTTGCTACACAACACTGAGAGTGCAATCCTAACCTGGAATTAGGCCAGCAACGTTTGGCCAGCACAAGGTACACCGTAAAGTTTGTTTGATCATTCTCGGAGTCAGAGAGGCCAGTATACAGACATGTGCCATCCTCCCTGACTCCGAGAGGGTCCAAACACGCTTTACGGTTGCCCTTGTGCTGGCCAAATGTTTCTGGCCTAACTGTGCCAGCCTAACTCCAGGTTAGGATTGTGCCCTGATTATCGCCTGTTAATCAATCTGAGAGCTGCACAAGAAAAGTATTGATTCAAGTTTAAATATATTTTTAGGGATTTTGTTGGCTGAGCAGTTACGTCCTGTCTTAATACATTAATGGTGTTCTCTTTGCCTCAACATGCCTGACGTTGTTCCAACCTTTCTGCCAAACAGTGTCAGCAGAGTGGTTTTCTGTTCTGGGAAACACTACTATGCTCTGGCCAAACAGCGGGAGATGCTCGGAGAGCAGAAGCAGAACACTGCACTGATCAGAGTAGAGGAATTATGTCCTTTCCCACTGGAAGCTCTGCAACGGGAAATGAACCGGTTTACAAATGCCAGAGGTCAGAAAACACTTCCTGGCCGAAAATCTGCTCTTTTAGGAGTTTGGGATCAGTTTTGCGAATGTGCTGTTGCTCTTTGTATACCTTGATATGCAGGCTTTCAGACTTGCTATTGCTAAACATTTTGTAGGGTCCCTGATTCTTCAGCTTTGGTCTGTAGGCCACCAGTAATTCCTGGTGAATGGTCAGGTCATCCCCAAGATCACAAAGGAAATGGCAGAGGATAATGCGAAACAGGTTAAATTTGCGTGAAGCGTTTGCCCTTTGCTGAGGAGGCAACCTTCTCTCTGAAAGGGCCTCCAAAAATGGCCACCGTGTTTCTGGAATGGGCTGGCAAGCAGGCAAAAAACAGAGGGCTGTTAGGATATTGAGAAGGTGCCACTCTTGGATATACAGGTTTAAAAAGGTAGGAGACAGTGGCATCACTAGGGGTGCATGGATGATGTGGACTGTGCTGAGGGTGTGATCCTTAAGGCGCAATTGGGCTGGTGCTAAATGCTAGCGTCCAGCGGTGTCATCCTCGCGGAACGGCCCGGTATGCCGTTCCGCTAGTTCGGCGGACGGGCCCGGGCTGCGCCGCCTCTCCCAAGGACGGGTGAGCTGCTCCTGGGCCCGCCCGCCCTCCCGCGCGTCCGAATCGCTCTGAAATGTAGGCGTGGCTGGCCTCCGCCATAGGGGCAGAGGGCTGCCAATCATCCGGGTGTTCCGGTTCCTGGCGTGCCTGGATGACATTACTGCTAGCGTCCCCCCCCAAAGGCGCAGGGCCGAGGTGCCACTTATGCACCAGCAGAACTCAGCTGGCACACGAGCAGACCTGGGCTGAGGGAGGAGGAACTGGGATGACGTGAGCGGGCCGGGAAGCAAGCTGGCCCAGGGAGGGAGTAGGGCTGGGATGCAGTCATTAGGCCGCATCCAAGCCTCTGTCCCTAGGCCACACAGCCCTGATTCAGGCCGCACAGCTTCCTCGGCTCTGTGCCTGCTATATATATATTAGGATTGCGCTGTGAATGTCGCCCTCAGGAGGAGAGAGATCACAGCGCCTCAGGCCTCTGTTCGGTTATCTTTGGCCCACTCAACCAGTCTGCTGACGGCTGGCTGGCAATGAGTCCCATCACCACGCCCAGTCAGAGTGTATAGAATTCTCCTACCTACAGTAGAAGGTGAAGATGAATGCTGCCTATCCAAGGGAGATCAGCTGCCTCCGAGGCAACCGTGCTGTCAGAGGGCAGCTTCTTGCGTTGCAGCTGTTAAACTTGTTGGGAGGTGCCAGAACTCTTTCCGAGCCCATGAAGGAGATTGAGGTACCCCTCTAGCCTGGGTGGCTCTCTGGATCTTAGCTGGGAGGAGAAAAATGCTGGGGGAGTGAGGGTGGGATGAATCTGAGAACCTTTGGACTCCTGTGAGAAAATGCTAGCCATGGAAATGACCTGCATGTCTGTTGGGAACAGCCATGCTCCTATGGGGGGGGGGGGATAAAATGCTAAATCTTGCAGGACTTGTGTCAAGCATCCCCTCCCGCTTACCTTCAGAGCCATTCACAGTTCTGAGAGCAAAGCCTCCAAGCCGGCTTTTCAAACCAGAAATGGCTCTGTAGTCTGGGGGAGGGGCTGCGTTACACAGGAGCTCAGGCTCCTGCAAAACTTAATGTTTGTCCCCTTTGTAGGAACACCACTGGTTGGGAGAAACATTTCTTCACTGACTTATTTTATTTGTCCTGCTTTTTATACTGCCCTTCCTCCAAAGAGCTCAGGGTGGCGTACACGGTTCCTCCCCTCCTTTTGTTCTCGCAACAACTTTGTGAGGTAGATGAGGCTGGGAAGTAGTAGCCCACGGTCACCCAGGAAGTTTTGCAGCTAAGCAGGAATTTGAACCTCATTCCATGTATCTTGCCTTGTATACAAACCCCTCTGAATTCTTTTGCAGCATTTATCTGGAGCCAAGAGGAACCACAGAACATGGGGCCCTGGACATTTGTGTCCCCAAGGTTTGAGAAGCAGCTGGCCTGCAAGGTAAAATTCTTCCCTCCTTGAAATCAGCGATCAAGTGGCAGCTGATGTTCACGACATGCACTGTTGCCATCCTTGCCTACTGTAGTGGGTTGGGACTGGTGCAGACATTTTATTACAGCAGTATCTATAGACATCCAGAACTTGGACAGCAAGAGAACTGAAGCATGTGTACAGGGGGCCGTCCACATCCGTGGGTTTAGAACCTATGGATTTGACCCAACCTATGGATTTGACCCAAGTTCTAAACCCATGTTTGGAGGGCCCACATAGGACCTCTGGACACATCTGGCCTCCATGTGCCTAAGAAGGCCTCTGGCACACCTGGTTTCTCTACAACATCTACTCAGAACACCTCTGGACGTGACTAAAAGGCGCTTCCGAACCGGAAGGCAATTCTGGACAATCATGTCCCGGGGTCCAGTTTGGGGCCCCTGCGGGTCTTTGTATCCCTCCTAGGCATAGATGGAATCCTAAGTATAGAAAGAAAAAAGGGCGCATCTCAATCGGGCAGTATGAAACTCATTATTAGTCCTGTATACAGGCGTGCCCTGGTACCCATGGGCAGTGATGTCATGCAGGGGGTACGCGGGGGTACGCGAGTACCGGTTTCTAGGATTATGGCTGGCCCCGCCCACTCATTGACTCCGCCCCCTGCAACGTTTGAGTTGCCTGCACGTTCTCAGAGGCAGGCAGGCAGCGTGCGGAGCCTTGCCTTGCCTTGCCACTGAAAAATGAGCTGCTCTGGGGTTTTGGAACTGTTGGGTCACTTTAACATGATGCCAGGCCTCCTTAACATGTTCTGGGGGTGCTGTGGAATACTGTTGCAACTGTTGGGTCAGTTTAAAATTGTCTGAGGCCTCAAAAAGGGCTTTTTTCACGTCACTTCCTGCCACGACATCACTTCCGGCTTATGACGTCACTTCCGGTGGGCGGGTTCCGACACGTGCCAATCAAAAGTGAGTACCTGTTATTAAATCATTTAGATGACACCACTGCCCATGGGGTGGGAGGGATAGGTTCCTGGCTCCACTGTGGACACCTGAAACTGCGGATAAGAGGGAACACTATGCTGTGTAGAGTTCTCCCCTGCTTCTTCCTCAGGCAAGGAGGTTTTTTAGGGCGCAGTCCTAACCTGGAGTTAGGCCAGCAAAGTTTGGCTGGCACAAGGACCACCTCGTGGTCCAGACATACTTTCCGGTGTCCCTTCTGCTGGCCAGATTTTGCTGGCCTAACTCCAGGTTAGGATTGCACCCCAGGGACCCAAAGAAAAAAAATAAAGGAAGGTAATGCCCCCCCCATCCGTGGATATTTTAAACTGTGGATATGGGGACCCACCTGTATTTGTATTATCTGTCATGAAGGCCTCCATAGCAATACTGGCTGCTGAACAGTGCTGTGCAACCCTGTGCATAGTTCGGCTGTGTAAATCTCATTGACTTTCCTGGGGTTGAAGTTGTCATGTGCAGGACTGAACCGTAAATAATCAGCCCAGCAAATAAAATTCACTTGCCATGTTGACTTCCTTCTCTTCTGACTTCATTGCAGCTGCATCTTGTAAGCAGACCGCCTTTGCCGGCACCTGCAGTGGGCATTGGAACGCTACACCAAAAACAGCAGGAAGACCTCCTGGCTAAAACGTTTGCTTGAGGCCCGTCTGCCTTGCGTTACTGAGATTTAAAATGAGGCCTTCTGATTCTGGCAAGCAAGAAAAAGACTGGACCGGAACTTGCTTGTGTGGCACACCACTTAAAATTATTGGGCACAGTCTAGCTCTGAATGCTTCTGAAGTCCCATTCCTTATGGAGGCTCAGATCTCTCCTGTTGAAAACGACTTGCTGCACAATCCTATGCATGTGTACCTAGGAGTAAGCACCACTGAATAAACCTGGACTTACTTCTGAGTAGGCATGCAAAGGCTGGTTCTGTGAAAAACAGGGCACAATCCTAACCTGGAGTTAGGCCGGCATAGTTAGGCCAGCAAGTTTGACTGGCACAAAGGCCACTGTAAAGTATGTTTGGACCACTCTTGGAGTCAGAGAGGCCAGCACACAGATGTGCGCCATCCTCCCTGACTCTGAGAGTGGTCCAACTGAGTTTTACGGTGGCCCTTGTACCTGGCCAAACTTTACTGGCCTAATTGTGCTGGCCTAACTCCAGGTTTGGATTGTACCGTTGATTTGTGCTGGATCGTGCCCATTGAGGTTTCCTCACATGCAAATGTGATGACATGTGACATGTTTTAAACTAAAGGATATTTTTAAAGGGCTTGCAATGCTTGGATCTCAAATTGCAGTAAAGTCATAATGACTTTCCCCTTTCGGGCATATTACATTAAGGGCAAAAAGCTGGAAGACTTTATATTTTCTATTAGTCAAACCCCAAAAATGCACAATGAAATTGCTGAAACATCGTTAGGTCTTTATGAGAAAGAATGATAGTCCATTCTTATTTGGAACGTATGTCTTCTAATAATTTCCCATTGTATTGAACTTCAGACTTTTTTAAAAAAGTTTTTATCAGAGGTTTAAATTGTGGTAGATTATTACATTTGTGGTTTATTTTGGAGGAAAGAAACATCGAGAAATTGTTAGGGCTTTTCCTTAATTGATGTA
The DNA here is from genome assembly GCA_029204185.1 of Lerista edwardsae. Classification (NCBI taxonomy): domain Eukaryota; kingdom Metazoa; phylum Chordata; class Lepidosauria; order Squamata; family Scincidae; genus Lerista; species Lerista edwardsae. Next base: position 14,955,086 of record JAJKFI010000010.1, read on the forward strand.
AAAGAAACTCAGGGTGCAATCCTAACCAGCACTGGGGTAAGGGCAATGCAGCTCCAAGGTACGGCTACAAACATTATCTTACCTTGAGGAGGCCTCTATGACTACCCCCCAACTGCAGAATGCAGCACGTGCCCCATTGGCACAGCTAGGTCAGTGCTGGAAAGTTGGCTAGGGTTGCCCTTTTAGACAGCTTTTCAGGGAGGCAAGTCCTCTTGGCCTATACCACTTCAGACTGCGGGGGGGGGGATTAGTTGGTTGAATAAAAAAGGTAAAGGTGAATGGTCTAGTCGTGCCCTACTGTAGACGGTGGTGCTCACCTCCGTTTCAAAGCCTGTAGATCCAGCATTTTGTCCGAGAACAAGCTTCCGTGGTAATGTGGCCAGCATGACTATACACCGTAGCGCACGGAATGCCGTTACCTTCCCACCAAAGTGGTCCCTATTTATCCACTTGCATTTTTAGATGCTTTCGAACTGCTAGGTTGGCAGGAGCTGGGACAAGCCATGGGAGCTCACTCCATCATGCAAATCTTGAACTCCCAACCTTCCGGTTGGAAAGCCCAGCAGCAGCGGTTTAACCCACTGCGCCACCACATCCCTACAGGTGGTTGAATGCTCCTCCATAAGTATCACCCAGAATATGCAAAACTCACCCAGTCATCTCAAGAAGGTTAAGTAAGGCCTCCTGTCTACAAAATCTGGGGTTCTGTGTGATTGAAAATCTTTTAATTATTATTTAATCAAGCAATCATTTGATTATTATTTAAATAATTGTTTAATTATTTCTGCAGTACAATGCAGAAACCTTTGACAACCTCCTCACTTGCTGTCTGTGTGAACTGGGCCTTAAGATCTTGGGTTTCTCAGTGCCATAATCACAACCAATTTCCATATTGTGCCATTCAGATAAAGCAGATTCTTCTTTTGCTTAAGAAAGCAAGTAGGGGCAGATGGGAAGACGCCTTGGTGGGAAGGTGGGAAGCTGCATTGGTGCTTGGGGGATTGTGTGGATACAGGGGAAACACTGCCAGATTGTCACATTGTGCCCCCCCCCTTTTAAGCTATTCTTCTAACTGCCTTGAAATGTCTCCATTGCATTCTCCACACCTACAATCCTAGACTTTCAGGGGATGTGAAAGTTCTTTTTGGCACTTTCTCTTGCACTCTGCTGGCTGTGATGGCAAGTGGGAGGGACTGCTTACATAGCACGTTGTGGCATCTGCAGTTCTTAACACACCCTCTCTCTCTCTCTCTCTCTCTCTCTTTCTAATTCTAGTTATGTGATACCACCTTGGAATATTTTGCTCTAATGCACTGTGGATTTCCTTCTTATCAAAACACATGGTGTGGTACTTGTATATTTCTTTCCCCCATTGCTGGACTAGCAATGGGTGTGAATTTGACTGGGAAATCGGAGTCAGAGGAAGGCACAGCACTCCTCCAGAGCTACTGTTCCAATCACATTTGCAGGCCCTTGTTGCAGCTGCTTTAAAATGACAAAGAAAAACATTGGGAGACCCAGCTTTACTCCAGGTTCCAGAGGTGTTTGATTGTGGGATTCTGTTTGCAGGGACTTGCCAAAGTTAACATTTCTGTGCCTGGTTCTGCCAAGCAGCTGTTACCTAAAGGGGGGGGGAAGAAATGGCAAAGGAGACCAAAATGTCTCACTGTAATAAAAATGGAAGCTCTTAGATCAGCGGTTCTTAACCTTTTTGGAGGTACCGAACCCCGCAAGTTTCATACGTGCATTCACCGAACCCTTCATAGTTGGAAAAATAAAAAATTTTCTAATTCAAAATATAGAGATGTATATTTTATTAGTGCACAAAATGAACCATGCATCAGTTGCACATAAAATCACTGTGTTAAAGAACAAAACCAACAAAACATGAATGTCACACAAAAACATAACTCAATGAATATTTACTGCAAATCAATTGTACGTATTCGTCTGACCACTTTCTTATTTTGCTCGACATAGTAAATCTGTGAATCCAGCAGCAGCAATACTCAGAGAGAAATAGAAAGTAGAACAGAGGAGCTCTCTGATCAGGACAGGACTGAACACCCACACACTCACTGAGCTGAACAGACAAGCAACCAGTGTTCCTGGGATTGGCTAAATAACTTGCAGCATTCCACCAGAGATCACATGGTCTTGTTACTGGGCAGAACCTAAATCAGAACTACCCCGCACCCTCTGCTGGTCTGGTAGGCCTCAGTGATAAGCCTTACCATTCAGGCCTGCAAATTCCCAGGCCTTACTTTAATATCCCAACAACTACTGAGCACATCAAGTTCCCTGCAGCACAGATAGCAAGGCCAGTGAATGGAATGGACACACACACACCTCCGCCGATCAAACCCAGTTTAAGAAACACTGTCTTAGATCACTTGGCATCTTGAACGCATTTTGTTGTTGAAAAGGGTTTAAAAAGCTGGTTTTGGGTGCGCGATGTTTGCTTTCTGGTGGGCTCCTTTTCCTTGTCTTGTGGCTGTCCTGTCTGTTTTAAGTGCACATATACAGTCAATCCTCTTTATATGCGACCTCGCTATCTGTGACCTTGCAGGGCACCATTGTAAAGGTCTCTGGAAGGTCTCTGCAGCATTCAGAAATCTTTTGGCACTTTCTCTTGCACTCTGCTGGCTGTGATGGCAAGTGGGAGGGACTGCTTACATAGCACGTTGTGGCATCTGCAGTTCTTAACACACCCTCTCTCTCTCTCTCTCTCTCTCTCTCTCTCTCTCTCACACACACACACACACACACACACACACACACACACTACAGTACTGTAAGCAAACACCACAGGTTGAGGAGTGAGGCTTTGTAGTTCCTGTTTGTTTGTTTGTTTGTTTGTTTGTTTGTTTGTTTGTTTGTTTGTTTG
>JAJKFI010000010.1:14968337-15046431 GCA_029204185.1 Lerista edwardsae
TCCAATGGGACTGTGGCTCAAGTTGCTGTTGAAAGTAATTGGAAAGGCTAAGAGCGGCCCTTGAGCGTGTGCTGAATAGTAAATTTGATTGTGTTTTGAAAAGCACAATTACCGACTTTTTGGATTATTTTTCTCACATAGCTGTTTGTTGCTGGCTTGATTGTCCTGCTACTGGATGAATTGCTGCAGAAAGGCTACGGCTTGGGTTCTGGGATTTCTCTCTTTATTGCCACCAACATCTGTGAAACCATTGTCTGGAAGGCCTTTAGTCCTACTACCATCAACACTGGAAGAGGTAGAGTATGTTCCAGCGGATACTAGAAACCGCGGATAGTTGCGAACCCTACAAGAAGCGGTTGAGTGGTTAAGACGCCTAGTGTTGAATTTTCAGTTCTCCAACCTGCTTCAATCTTCAGCTGAATCACCACTTTCCATTAATTAAACTGGACGCATGCTTCGCTTTAGAACCTGAAAAGCTTCTTTTTTAGAGTGTGTAGGAGTATGCATTTCCCCCTCTCAGAGGAGCTCATCCCCCATGTTTCTGCATGAGTCACTGTTCTAAGTATGCATCCTGATAGAGGCTTGGCAAGAAGATGCCTCTGTCTGCATCCAGAGCAATTGGGTGATCCAATTGCCCTCAGGGCCAAGATGCAACAGAACTATCCACATTCTCAGAAGCTGCTGGGAAGGAGGACAGGCCAGAGAGTGAATGATATGTAGATTATTTGATTCACTTCTTGCAGAGTACAGTTTGTGACCCACAAAACTACACCTGTGTGTACGGTGTTAATTTGCCATCGCTAAACTGGTAAATGAAGTGTGATGTCTTGCATTATAAGACTTATAGCACAAGCCTATGCATATCTACTCAGAAGTAACCCCTGTTCAATTCAGTGGGACTTCCTGCCAGGTAAGTGTGCCTCAAATTTACAGCCTCAAATTACAAAATTATTTTACATGTAATCCCTGTAGAGATTTGGCACGTTTTATTTTGGGTATTGTTCCTGTTTGTTGTAATGTGCTATTCATTACCTTTTTTTCCTCTGTGTGTGTGTGTGCTGTTTTTTTCTGATAAAATTAGATTAACAGTGAAGCTATTGCTTAGCTGGAACGACACACATTTGAGAACAAAGGGAGTTAATCTAGTTTTATTTTGATTGCACACAGGAACGGAGTTTGAGGGTGCCGTCATTGCTTTGTTCCACCTTTTGGCTACGCGAACTGACAAAGTCCGTGCTTTGCGGGAGGCTTTCTACCGCCAAAATTTACCTAATCTGATGAATCTGATTGCTACAGTATTTGTGTTTGCTGTAGTCATATATTTTCAGGTAAGAGGGGTCTGTACTTTCTATATAATGCATTTTCAGTGGAAAAAAGGATTGTGATCTAAGCAATTTAAGCAGCCTAGCGGATCAGTGGATTTCTTGCTCTCACCCGCCCCCCCCCCCCCAAGAGTTTTAATTGTAATTTTGTCAGAGGAATTACACTAGTGCAAGTAGTTTATTGCATTTCCTCTAAACTTGTAAACTTGTACCAGGAGTGAGACTCACAATTTTGGGGTGGCATCACAGTAGGCAACATTCAAGACTGTTTTCTTTCTAATGTTACTCCTTTGCTTTATAAATGTCTCTTAAACTAGAGTGCGGCTGTTTGACTCGGCCCAGATAATGGTTTGAAGGCCCATGAATCCAGTTCCACTGCTGAAGCTTAGCAGGCCTGGCCCTGTAAGCTGCCTGGATGGGAGACCTCCTGGGAACCATGTCTAAGGTGCTCTGAGCTCCTTGGAGGAAGAGCAGGACAATAAGTATCTCGAACATACACAAAATGGTGGTGGTGGCGTTGGGAATGCCAGAGTTGGGAGATGTTTGGCATTGTCATCAACTTCTAATAACATCAGAGGAGTCCTCAGTGATCACTCTAAGGGTTCCTATACCCTAGCATCCTCTTTCCGCAGTGTTCAACTGTTAGCAGGCTCCATATAAGCAGAGCCAGCGTTGTCATGCAGCCGGAACGCTGGGTGGGAGGAACGGGTGAGCGGCAGCCCGCCCGTTGCGTTCCGGTCCGTTTCGCCGTCTTCCTCCCGCCCAGCGTTCCGGCTGCATGACAACGCTGAGCAGAGCCTGCAGGCAATGATCCCCCTTCCCCACATTGTTGTCCCCAGCATCTAGTGCCTTTTTTTGTTTTTTGCACACAGCTTCTGAACATGGAGAACTGGCTAACAACCACCAATGTGAGGTCTGTCCACCATGTATTTGTCAGTGTATTTTTCCCTTTTAAAGCCGTGCAGTGGCCATCATCTCTCCATTTTGTTATCAGCCCCACCCATTATTGATGCATTGTGCGACCCTATATTTACTTGTAGGTACTCTGACTCCAGCATTGATCAGTTTTATTGAAAATCCCCAAGTTTAAGTATTGGGGGATGTCCTGATCAGGATCTAAGACAAGACTTCAGGAATGCCCCAAGAGCTTGGGGCTTTCTCGGTTCTTTCCCCTGTTGAACCACAGACCCTGTGCCATTGGGGTCTTCAAACTGCTTTAAAAAGTTCCTTCATTTTCACAAGCAGCAGAGGAACTGCCATTCAAGAAGCATAAACCCAAAGCCACTTTGAGACGACAACATAGTCGCATAGTTCTTTGGACCCCAGCTCACATTTTCCTTATTAACACCTCATTTTGGAACTGAAGGAGATTCATTGCAGATTTTAATAAACGAAGGCTGCGATCTTGCACACATTGACCTGGGAGTAATAAGCCTTATTAAATATAGTGGGGCATTTGCGTGTGTCGCTAAGAAAAACCATATAATTCCAAGGTGTGTGTAGGTGGCACACATTCCTGCTTCTAGATTGTCCCTCATTTTGCAGGGATGTCCCAAATGTTGTCTTTAAAAAAATGAGCATTGTTTTGTCAAGGATAACATCAAGTTTGTAATGGGCGAAGATGGTGGTTCCCGCACTGCGCGACGCGGTGCCTTAGGATGCCACAGAGTGCACTTATAGGGATGCTGTGGGGTGTCCCCAGTTGCCCCTCCTATCGTGTGCCTCAGGTGCTGCCATCTTGGATCTCATGAGATCCAAGATGGCAGGGCCTGACAGAGCTAGGAAAGCTGCAGGGTGCCATGACCCCAGTAAGTTTGGGAACTACTGGGCTAAGAGATATGGTGATGGGAGAAATCCCTGCCCAAGGTCTTCAATTTCAAAGTGGAATGGGGCAGTAGAAGGTTCTGTGGCTAAACTGCCCAGATCCTAGAGTGTGGCAGCACAGGCACGTGGGTCTCGGACAAGGGGAGGGTGGCGTCTGTGCCCAGAGAAGTAGCAGCTTGGGCTTTAAGAAGGAGCAAGAGAAGAGATTGGGACTTGGAAAGGGGAATGAGACTAGAGTGGGACTCCTAGTTGGAGGAAGAGAGTGGATGGAGAGGTGAGGAACTGCAGATAGATCTGTTGCCATTTGCTTTTCATTATTTTAGGTGTGTGGTTTTTGGTATGCAGACATCCTGAAAAATCTGTTGTCTTTGTACCAGGTCCACAGCTTGCCAGTTCTGTTAATTGTCACAGGAAAGCAAACAACCTTGTCCAAAGTTCCAAGCTTCTGACGAACTGCTGTGGCTTTTTAGCAAACTTGTGCTGGCTTGTCTTGATGCTTAAATGGTATCTGTTTGTTGGTTTTTTCCCCCTGTAGGGATTTCGTGTTGATCTCCCTATCAAATCTGCCCGATATCGTGGACAGTACAGTAGCTATCCCATCAAGCTTTTCTACACCTCCAACATTCCCATCATTCTCCAGTCTGCTTTGGTTTCCAACCTCTATGTTATTTCCCAGATGCTGTCTGTGCGGTTCAGTGGCAATTTCTTGGTCAACTTACTTGGGCAGTGGGCGGTATGTATCCAGCCTTCCTAACAGATTGCCTTTTTGAGCAGCAGTGTCTTTGTTCCCTGACTGCAAGAGAAGTCAATGCCAGCATTGTTCCTGTCTCCTTTCCAGGATGTTAGTGGTGGTGGCCCAGCCCGCTCCTACCCCGTTGGAGGCCTCTGCTATTATCTCTCCCCCCCCAGAATCAATGGGTGCTATATTTGAGGATCCCATCCATGTGATTGTTTATATTATCTTTATGTTGGGATCCTGTGCATTTTTCTCCAAGACGTGGATTGAAGTGTCTGGATCATCTGCAAAAGATGTAAGTGTTTTTCGTGACTGTTCAGTACACTCTGGTCTCTTTGATTCTTGCTGCTTTGTTGTTGTGGGGTTTTTCTTCCCCACAAGGCTAGTTTCTAATGATCAGCCAGTTATGAAATGCTGCAGCCATCTGATACACATCTGTTCCTGCAGGTTGCCAAGCAACTGAAAGAACAGCAAATGGTAATGAGAGGCCACAGGGATACATCCATGGTTCATGAGTTAAACAGGTGGGTAAGAGAAGTGCAACCCTCCCAGCTGTTTATCCAAGTTTGGAGCAGTTTGCCAAATCTTCTGGCTTGCAAAAGGCACTATAGTGTTTTATCAGGCTTAGCGGTATCTTTGCTGGTATTCTCCTGTGACCAAATATGCTTATGGGAGTTTTAGAATTCTTCCGATGATGTTTTTCCTTCTCCCAAGAAAGCTGGTTCTGGCTTGAAACAAGTATATAGGTCTGGCCAATGAGTGGACTTAATTCCTGCTGGGTTTTGCTGCCAAATCTTCCGTGTGTGGCCCACTTAGGAAAAATTGTAAGAAACAGCGCTTTGGTACAGACCTGTTGGTAGTTCCTGCTTAAAGATGGGGGAAACAGGACATCGGATCCTTCACATCCCTTGAGACACCAGAGGCGGCCGTTCTGCTCTCCTGTTTTGTATGGAATAAGATCCTTGCTGAGTCTAACCTAAAATCCAGCATCTTCTGGGTGTGGCCAGAATGCACAATACTCTATAGCAGTGGCTTTCAGACTTATTGGCATTGGGACCTCATGTTTTAAAATGGCACCCACCTAGCTTTATGAGGCTTTAAAAATGATCTAGAAAGAAATAATATTTTTATTTATTTACAAGTAATTTTATTTGCCAAACATCAGATCCATTTCTTGTAATGAGGCAGCCCCAATGAATAGCCTTGAGATGTAACCCAGCCTTCACATCTCCCACTACCTGTCATTGGCAGACCTGGAAAAAATCACACCAGAAAAAAAGATGCTTAAATTTACACAATTCAAATGTACCTCCCTCTATTTACACAAGCTTGCGGACTGCAGGAGCTCAGCTGTTTGCAGGGCAATTAGCAGCAGTCTGGTTTTTGAATAGCCTCAGGGCTTGAGGCAATTAGTTATCTGATGTTTCCATCATCCGTGTTTTCACTGGAGGCCTATGGGACTCACCAGAAATATGGTTCAAGAAACACTGCTCTGTAGTGAACAAATAACAGTGTTTAATAGCTTTCAAACATGACCCGATCCTCGCAGTGCCCCCTTCTGTCACGGATGGCAGAAGCAGGAAGCTGCCTTCTTAAATACACTTACTAGACAGATCACAAACATAAGTGGAACTTGCTGAATAAACCTGTTCACAGCAGGGCTGTAAGTTGGAGGCAGGACGCCAATTCCTAACCTATCACCTGCTGCGGCTGCCAGAATAGCAGGAAAGAGGTTTTGGACTTTGGGATGGAAGTGATTAAATTGAAATTGATTAACCACTTAAAATTCATCTAGAGCAGTGTTTTTCAAATTGTGGGTTGGGACCCACTAGGTGGGTCGCAAGCCAATTTCAGGTGGGTCTCAAAGCACCTACTGCAGCCATCTTTGAGAATATGGGAAGGGGGAGTGCTGTGTGGTTGTTTTGCTTATGTCCAGGTTGAAAATCGGCTTTTTCTCTTTCTGATTAACTTAGCTATTGGAAAATGGCTAAGAAATAAGCCAACTTATTGCTGCATTCTCAGGAACACAGCAGGCTCTGGTCTCACATGACATCCCTTCTGGTGGGTCCTGGACAGATTGTCATTCTAGAAAGTGGGTCCGGTGTGGAAAAAGTTGGAGAACTATTGATGCAGAGCCTTGTATATTCACCAGTCTTACTGAAAAATCCAGAGGCAAATTCTCATTTGGAATGACCATGTATAGTAGCAGGGTGGTGCAGTAAGTACAGCAGATGCTCCGTAAGCTCAGGATCACCTGCATGTTGCTGTCGCTCCCCCAAGGTAGGAAGGGCTGCTTATATGGCACCTCCCTCCCCCCCCGGCTCCAACTGCTGCCCACCTCCATGTTATTTGAGTGAATGCACGAATAATGTTACGTTGGCAAAGTGATTTTTGTTCTCTCCCCCCTTTGTCTCCCTCCCCAGGTACATCCCCACAGCAGCTGCCTTTGGAGGCCTGTGTATCGGTGCCCTTTCGGTCCTGGCTGACTTCCTGGGTGCCATTGGCTCTGGCACGGGCATCCTGCTTGCAGTCACCATTATTTATCAATATTTTGAGATCTTTGTCAAAGAGCAGGCCGAGGTTGGAGGAGTAGGTGCTTTATTTTTCTAAGTGTCTAAATACGTTGTGGGTTCCGAGGAAGGAACTACGCTCAGACCACACGCGACCTTTCAGCCCGATAATGCCGTTCTTTCCTTTAAGTGCTCTGTGCCCCATAGCTTATAAATGGGTCTCGCACACTGCCTGTCTGTCTGCAGCTTCAGTACCAGCTGCCTTAAGAATAAAAGTTTACATCGTCTTGGTTGAAACTACACAAATCTAGTGATGCCTGTAATGCTGGAAACCAATGCATCTACCTTCCTGTTCCAACACTACTGCAGAGATGATCAAATGGTGCCCATTTTGCTACCAGTGAACACTTTTGCACACTGTGCTATGAGATTTAAATGTACTTGCGCACACCGGCAAGAGAGAACCACTCAAATAGAGTTCCCATTGCCACATTTGAAAATCCTTGAGTTTACTTTAAAAAAACAAACACACAGCCTTTCCCTTAAAATCCTGTATTTGACAAAAATTGCTTTTATATTCTTTTTACAAAAATGTGGTCCTGACCCTTTCTGGTGGGGTTACCTTCCTGGTAATCATTTGCCATGTTACCCTGTGGGCACCCTGCTTCAGTACCAGCAGGGTGGGTGAACGCTGGCCCCTCTCCCTTGTGAATCTCGGGCTGTGAAAGCCCCTGTGGTGTGGGTTAAACTCAAAGTCTCTCTCTTGCCCCAGTGTAGACATGTGTTTTGTTTTTTAATTTGTTTTGACCCATGTGTCTTGTGTGGAGGGAAAAACCCCTATGCTGCTAAATTGCCACCTCTCCCACCCCCATTGTTGGAATAAACAAAGGCCTTGGTCTGAGAGTATCATTTGTGAAAGGGAGAAATGAGCCAGTCCAGTCGTGCTGAAGAAAACTATTTATCTTGTGCTTCTTGGCGGCAGTGTGTAACCAGTGTAAACATTAGACAATAAACTTATTTAATTAACACTGTTGCCCTTGTTGGTTTTGTAAGCCTGCTTACTTGTGGTACATTGACGTGGCACTCATTGTACAATCCTATGCACAAAGGTGGGAGAAAACTGTTACAATGAAATAAGCAAACCATACTGCTTTCTGCGCTTCCCATTTTTTATTCAAAAGACAACACAACCCCCTAATCTGTGGAAAAAATAAAACCAGCTGGACTTGCCCCTCTGACACTGCAAGACACCTTCAAATCCAGCTGGATACAACTAATAGAGCTGAAAACAGCCTCCCTGGGCTTCTCCGTGCCAGCTCTACTAGATACGGGATATGAACCGGCGAGGGCAACCATCAAGCAGTGCATCCTGGACACTGAAAGACAGAACGATCGTACCAGCGTCTCTGAATTCTATATCGGAGGATCTCAGGTATACTGTTGTTGTTTCTCCCTATCTCACCCAGCTGGAGAACCACAAGCACAGGAGAGCGTTTACCTTGGCCCGTCTCCGAGGGCTCCCCGCAGCAGTATCTGAGGGACGATATAAAGAGTTTCCTTTCTTTGCTGTTGTGGTTCAGATGAAATTGAAACCACTGAGCATGTGCTGCTGTACTGCTCCTATTATAAGAGACATTCGTGCCACTGTCATCTCTCCACTGCTGAACCAATTTCCGGGTCGTACGTGTCAACAATATACTCATCTGCTGTTATCTGACACAGACCCAATAATTACATATAGTGTCACAAAATATTTTGCTGCAGCGATTAGTATCCGGAAATTGATGGTGAAAGAATGTGGCCCCATGCATTTGGAATAATATCACTGGTGAAGGAGGTTCAAATATGGGCAGGTATGTATCAGTATTAAATAGAGAAAATTGTTGAAAGAAGGATGTTTGCCAATGGAGATGTATCATGATGTTGGAGCTGGGATTGACTTATGGGTGGTGGGGGTCAGCCTTGATCTGGCTTCGGCTTGATTGTCCAATACTTTTATTTTTTCCTGTATCTCCCATACTCTATATAGTCCTGGCCCAAGTTTTGAGAATGACACAAAGATTAAGTCACACAAGGTCTGCTGTTCCCAGTGTGGAAGATGGCAATGTGCATATACTCAGGATGTTATGATCAGTTCAATTTCAATTAATTGCAAAGTCCCTCTTTGCCTTGAAAATGAACTTAATCCCCCAAAAACATTTCCACTGCATTTCAGCCCTGCCACAACAGGAGCAGCTGACATCATGTCAGTGATTCCAGGCGTCAGTGTTGACCAGGACAAGGCAGGAGACCACTCTTGTCATGTTGATTGAGTTAGAATAACAGACTGGAAGCTTTAAAAGGAGGGTAGTGCTTGACATCATTGTTCTTCCTCTGTTCATCATGGTCACCTGCAAGGAAACACGTGCAGCCATCATTGCTTTGCACAACAAGGGATTCACAGGCAAGGATATTGCTACTACTAAGATTGCAACTACATCAACCATTTGTCAGTTCATCAAGAACTTCACGGAGGGAGGTTCAATTGTTGTGAAGAAGGCGTCTTGCCCCAGAAAGTCCAGCAAGCGCCAGGACCGTCTCCTAAAGGTGATTCAGCTGCGGGATCAGCACCAGTGCGGAGCTTGCTCAGGAATGGCAGCAGGCAGGTGTGAGTGCATCTGCATGCACAGGGAGGCGAAGGCTTGTGGAGGATGGCCTGTTGTGGAGGAAGGGCAGCAAAGAAGCCACTTCTCTCCAGGCAAAAACATCAGGGACAGACTGGCATTCTGCAAGAGGTACAGGGATTGGACTGCTGAGGACTGGGGTAAAGTCATTTTCTCAGATGAATCCCCCTTCCGATTGTTTGGGGCATCCGGAACAAACCTTGTCCATAGAAGAAAAGGTGAGCGCTACTATCAGTCCTGTGTCATGCCAGCAGTAAAGCATCCTGAGACCATTCGTGCGTGGGGTTGCTTCTCAGCCAAGGGAGTGGGCTCACTCACTAGGAACACAGCCATGAATAAAGAATGGTACAACAACATCCTCCAAGAGCACCTTCTCCCAACCATCCAGGAACAGTTTGGTGACGAACAATGCCTTTTCCAGCATGATGGAGCACCTTGCCTTAAGGCAAAAGTGATAACTAAGTGGCTTGGGGACCAAAACATCGAGATTTTGGGTCCATGGCCAGTAAATTCCCCAGACCTTAATCCCATTGAGAACTTGTGGTCAGTCCTCAAGAGGCGGGTGAACAAACAAAAGCCCACGAATTCTGACAAACTCCAAACATTGATTATGCAAGAATGGGCTGCCATAAGTCAGGATGCGGCCCAGAAGTTGATTGGCAGCATGCCAGGGCGAATTGCAAAGGTCTTGAAAAAGAAGGGTCAAAACTGCAAATATTGACTCTTTGCATAAACTTAATGTAATTGTCAATAGAAGCCTTTGACACTTATGCAAATGCTTCAACTTATACTTCAGTATACTATCGTAATATCTGCCTGAAGAGCTTCCAACATTGGAGCAGCAGACCTTGTGAGAATTAATCTTCGTGTCATTCTCAAAACTTTTGGCCAGGACGGTACATTGTTATTGTACCAATTTTGTTTTTGGGCTGGTCTGTGACTGCAATAAAGTTGTTGTTGTTGTTGTTATTTTATTAAATGGGTAATGACTGTGGCTTTGTCTGCTGCCCCCATATTGCCATCAGGAGCTGAAGTCTTAAAATTTCATGAATGGCTTGTCTGTCGCATGTCTGTCACAGGTGGAGGCATAAGACTACACTTTGGCATGCTCCTTGGCCACCAGTCCTGGAAAAAAAAAGTTTTGGATGATTGTATATTTTTCCCATTTTTATGTCACACACACCCTCCCAGGAGCTTAGAATGGTGTCTTTGCTCCTTTTGTCCTCAAAACAACCCCGTGTGGTAGGCGAGGCGGAGAGAGAGTGACTGGCTTAAGGTCACCCAGGAAGCTGCTTAGCCAAGCAGGGATTTGAATGTGGGTCTTCCAGGTCTCAGTCCAACTCCTCACCCGTGATACCAGCTTGACTCTGTCTGCAGAGCAGGGCTAGCCCTAACGTTCCAAGGAGCACAAGTTGTATGTGCAAGTCAAGCCTTCCTGTACATACTTGCCCAAGACCGGCTTTCTTGCTTGCCCTTTGTGCACTTGCTTTGACTCTCCTGTGGAACCGGAAAGCATTCCAAACTTCGAACCTGTTCTGTTTGGAATTGCCCCACCAAGGGCAAGCCAAGCCCTTTGGGGTTCTAGCATTTCAGTTAACAATCTCAAGGCGTAAGTAGGATGATGATTATTCTGTGCTAAAATGATCAGAAAAACCTGCACTGTGAGCCCGTTCTACAAGGACAGGAGGCAAATTCTGCATTTTGTCTAAGTGAGGGAAATGAAACTATTACCATGATTCCTCTTCTTAGAATAACAGTTTCTATGAATTCCCTTATTTTGTGCTTTGCTGTTCATGTCGCTGTCAAAAGCCTTTCACTGGCTAGATTTAAAAGCATCTCGGCTGCTCCTCATGGTGTTTCAGGGAGAGCTCAAAACATTTGTGTTCCAACTTGTGGTTGTGTCTCTACAGCAGTGCTTTGGAGGGAATAGCTGCCCTCCTCTGAGCTGCTATTGCCCTTGTAAAAAATAATAGTTGTATGTATTGTGCATTGTGAGCCACTTTGAGCATTTGCTCTGGCAAAGGTGAGATACAAAACTTTTAAATAAATAGCCTGCAAGGGCTAAAGGGAGCAACACAACATTCCATGCGCAAAAACATTCAGTGATGCATCTGTCACTCAACAGTCTTTACTGCCGAGGGATTATCTTCGTTGAGCTTTTCTAGCAATTAATACTCTCAGACCAAGAGTTATGAACAAGCTGGATGGTGTTTCATATTTCTAAGCTGTTAGCACCTCCTCTGGTACCGAACCAGATGCTATGCAAGACGTAATGGAGAACCGGAAGTAAAGAACAGTGCTTCTGCTGTGGCACAGATGGGGCGGCACAGGCCTCCCCCCCCCCCCGGACACAGCTTGCTCTCTCAGCAGCGCAAATATGCCTTACAGCACATTCGAGACACCTGCCACCAGCACTGCAGCCACAGTGTGGGCAGTAGGGCAGCCTTAGATTGGGCTGCCCATCTCTTCATAATAGCAAAAATGAAAAAATGAAAAATTAGGGTACACCAAGGCAGACTTTCTAGTCTGGTGAGGACAAGGTTCTGGCCAACTGACAACCAAAAGACTAGGATGTCAGAGTGTGGCGTCACAAGAAAGCCCTCACAGTACCAGGAAACCTCTGTGGAATCAAATCAGAACACAGTGGGTCCTTTAATCTGTACTATTTTGTACAGTGACCAGTCAAAGGTGTCTGGGAGCCTAGAAGTAAGATGTGATAGCTCTACCAAGATCCTATGCTGTTTTGTCCCCAACACTCCTTCCTTGCCTCTGACTTGTGCCAGTTAAAGAGCCGGTGCAGGTCTAAGTACACCCATGCAGGAACTGAGCAAGGTAACAAAACATTTTCTAACCTCTCCACCCCCATTGGTCTTTGGCTGCCCACAGGATGCACTGAGACAGTGCTGCTAGGCCCTGCTCTTTTTCTTAGAGTATTTTCCTGCTGTTCCAGACATGGGGATAAGAGGCTGGCTTGGGTCAGACTACCAAGTTTGTTCTTGTGTTGCAGAGGGGAGATGTGAACAAGGCATGCCTTGGTTCACAACTCAGCGTCTTTACTGCTACGTTCATTTATTCTCAGGCTCCAAAAATGGTCAGTGGCCCTTATGCGCAACTTGCCAAGAGTGGAGAGAAAATTGTCCTTGTGGTGGGATTCAGACTCATTTCCAAAGACAACATATGTTGATAGATAGTAGTAAAATATTTATTATTCTCAAACAATTCCAGTTCATTGGCTACAGAAGCTGAATTACGAGACATGCAGTAAACAGGTCAATTAATTACAGTATTTGAGGTAAGACTGCATTTCAAACAGCTGTTTGAAATGGATCACTGTTGCAAGCAACTGACTACGTTCCTGAAAGAGAGGCTGTCGTTGCTGACTTTTAACTCAATACAGGAAAGTCCTTCAACAAAGCCTTGCGCAGTCTCAAAATTTCATGAATGGCACTTGGAAAGGCTTGTCTGTCGCGTGTCTCAGGGCCAAGGCATAAGCATACACTTTCGCATCCACGATAATGTGCTCTTCTGCCACCAGTTCTGCAAAAAAGAAGTGTTTGTGAAGGTGGTATGTGCAAGATACAGCTATCCCTCAAGTTCCAAACAACACAAGTCTGGAGCCTTCCTATAAGTGCTGAATGTCTGCTGAAGTCAGGGGCCTCATGACATCTGAGAATTTGGTTTGATTCAGGCACACTGGTGGCCCCCAAAACACCTCTGTGAGCTGCAAGAATGACTAAATGCTCCGCTCAAACGGGGTCTGCATGCAAAAACCGTTGGCAGGGCTGTGCTTCCCTGGGGTTGAGCAAGCTGTTTTGCCATGCCTACATCGCACAACGTTTAGCAGATCATACACATGGCAAGAGCATTTGAACACTCTCACACCATTCGGCTGTGATTTTGTGTGCCCGACCACCATAACATGACTGTTTCAATCAAGCCAGCCTGACTCTCTGGACTAGTTGAACTAGCTGAAGAGTACAGGAATTTGGAAGTTAAGGCACTTGAAAAAACCCATTGGGGTGGCAATCATTCTTGATGGTTGCATTTATAGAATCTCCTATCCAAAGAAAAGCTGAACTACATGGTCAGGAGAAATTCAGAATGCAGCTCATGGTGGCTGAACTATATATGGCGTCAGGTGAGGAAAGGGCATGTTTGTTTGCGGCTCAGAAAAAAACAAGCATGTCATGAAGACGGATTCTTCTCAGTCTTGACATTCAGAGATTTGCAGACGTGCAAATCCTGACTCGAGAGGGCATGAGAAAACATTTGATGGGATTTTTAGGAGGGCGATGATATTATGGCAAAGCACTGCTTCTTGCAAAACTGATAGTGTGTGACTGGAAGTCTTGTATTAGGAAGTTTTTTTCGTCCCCAGCATGTTATTCGACCAAGTCACCTCACCATCAGAAACCTTCATTGCAATTCACAGAATCTGAGAAATCCTTCCAAAGTCGTTGGATTAACCTTTTCTTCAGGGATTTTGCTTACCCTCAATTCTCTGCATCAAATCATTCTTTGGTAATGTAACAACTTCCACAAATTCTGAGGGGAAAAAGAATAAGCCGTTACATCTTTCATGCTGCATTTCACAAAGTGACTTCTAGTTTGAAGCAGATTAAAATAAACCTCCTCGTAGTCAGAGCAAGTCTAGGAGAAACCCCGGCCGTACTCCTGAGCGGAGGAATCTCCCAGACCTCAAACTAAGAGTTCAGCAGACATGCATTCCCTCCCCCGCCCACCCCTCCCCGTTTGATGACAAAGGACAACACAAACGACTGGGCCCTGTGTGCAGAGCAGGTATGCAGCAGTGCTAGCCACGGCTTGCCTTCTATTCCACTCATGGTTCTCGGGATCCAACTGATGGCTTCCTGTTTGTTTTAAAGGAGATTAAAATATGAGTAGACTTTGCATCCCTTTGCTGCAGATTATCCTCGTTGGGATGAACTTTCCTAGCAGCAATGGCTAGACACACCTTTTGCATTCTTCCTCCACCAAGACATGCTCTTTGGTGTGCAACAGGAAAATATTGGAATTTATGATGACCAGGAAGACAACAAGTGTCGCAAAAAACACATGAAAAAGATTTTGCATACTTATCTGTGGTCCCAGGCATAGCGAATTTAAGCATACAACATACCTCCTTCCTCTGTATATAGGGAAAAAAAAGCATAAAGATAAGGGTAAGTGTGTGAGGGGTGGGCAGATCTTGAACATCTGCATTACAGTATCGGACCTCATTTCTGAAAGATATACCTGCAACACTGTTCAGGTATCTTGCTTTGTGATGTCACTACGTTAAAGCAATTTTGCTGCAGTTCATCCTATGCACAGATTTGGTCAGTGTAGCCAAATTCAGGGTTGCTACTCATCTGGCAATGGTAACACTGCTATGTATCAGAGCAGGAGAAAAGGGATTGTTTGAATGAGAACTCTTGCATGTGGCTTGAAAGGAAGGCATACGGCAGAAGTACCAATAAGCCCCTGTGGGTCACTGGTTTTCTGTACCCACGAGTGCATTGTCTGTAAGGCAGTACTTCATTCATGTACATTTGTATAGCAGGGTGGCCAAGTTCCCCTGAGTCTAAAAGCCACATGTCTTCCCCTTGGTTTCTCACAGCTTCCTTTCTGATGGATGCTTCAGTGATCAGCCCTGCTGTTTCCCCAGTAACCACGTCACAGTCCCTGTCCCCAGAATTGCCCTAGCTTAAAACAGCCCTTCCACACACCCCAAACCTTCAGCAGCTGCAAATGCCCCCCACCCAGACATGTCATGTAGCGGGTACGCGAGTACCGGTTCCTAGGATTATGGCTGGCCCCGCCCATTCGCCCACCCACTCGTCGACTCTGCCCCCTGCAACATTTGAATTGCCTGCACGTTTGAGTTGCCTGCACATTCTCAGAGCCAGGCAGGCAGGCAGCCAGCCAAGCGAGGGAGACCGACGGCGGCGGCAGCAGCATGAGCAGGTAGGCTGCCTGGGGCTCCCTCCCGAGGAGGCGCGGCGGTTCCTGGGGGGGGGAATCGGTAGCCCACGCGGCGGCCCCGGGGAAGGCCTGGGACTCCCGGGCCTTCTCCCGGGCCGCCATGTGGCCTACCGAGGAGGCGCAGCGGTTCCTGGGGGCAGTTCCTGGGTTCTGGCTATGACCTCACTTCCAGTGGACAGGCCCCAACACAAGTGCCAATCAAAAGTGAGTACCTGTTGCTAAATCATTTAGATGCCATTACTGCCCCCACCTGCTGTCTACAGAGGCCCCTCTTTCCTTCCGCCCAGAAAAAACAGTAGCTACTTCCCTCCATTCACAACCCGGACCTTGGAGAGTCTACAACCTGCAGTGCCACCACTCCTATCGACTTCCCACATACTACACTGGGACACAAACATGGCTACCAGGGGGAAAGCCCACTCATCCCCCATTATGTCCCATAGGCAGGAGGCAGGTTCTTCTTCATAGATGGCCTGGTTCCGAATTGTACAACTATAGTTGGGGTGGGGTCATTTCTTTGAAAGCTCCCCCACATAAAAAGTGCCCTGCAGGCGATAACCTAGCTCAGCAAAATGATGCTTCGGCATAGCTTCTCCTTAATGTACAACTATTATTTGGAAGAAGCTCTTTACGTGGGGGAGGGAGAAGGCATATAAGACACATGTACCACCTGTACCCCAAAATGGTACAGTCCAGAAAAATGGCTTCTGGGGGCTGGCCACAAGCACTCGGATGCTTTCTAATTATGTTGACAGAAGTCTGCCATTAGAAGTCCGCAACTAACATGCCAAAACCAGTGAATGTTTATTTAACCCCAATTACACAGAACTGGGACGTTTATTTACTTTGAAAATGCTGCTTTGAAGCAAGAGAAAAAGATTACATGATGAACTCACCAGGCTTTTGTTTCGGCTTCAAATTGACAGGAAGATCTCCATTGATGGTGACAGTAGCAATGTGCGAGGCACAGTTTGTCAACCCAGGATCCAAGCATAAAGCTACAAAGAGAATCGCTGCATGATTATTCAGAGAAACAAGACTCTAGAGAGCTGGAGAAATGTTAACAGCAGAAACCACCTTCCAAATCTAAATACTTGCAACATTTTACCCTAGTGGTTCCCAAACTTCAGTCATGGTACCCTGCTATAGTGGTACTGGCCACTAGCATTTCCCTGAAATCACGCGAGATCTCACAAGATCTTGCGTTATCTCGGGCCAGTCAAGATGGTGGCGCCTGGATGAGCCAGAAGACGAGGTTGACTGGAACATCCCTCAGGCACCGTGGTGCACAAATTGGGAACCATCGTTGTACCCAAGCAATTTACATGGCACATCACAGCCCCTGGGTCAGAATCTTGTTAAGCAACACAGCACATCTCTGTTGTGCCACAGAGCCCTGGGGAAATGGTGCAGTCAATGCCAGATCTCAGACACATCAGTTCCAGCAGGCCAGAGGAACAGAAAAAACTGGACAGCCTAGAGACTTACAACCACCAGCAGTGCTGATGTGGTCAGTGGAAATGGTCTGAACCTCTCCCTCAGCACATGCTCATTGCACCCTGTTCACTGTGCAGGGGCTCTGGCAGCTCCACTGCCAGCAGCTGGGCCCTGTGAATCTCTTGGTACAAGCATGGCCAGAGTTTGCCAGGCCTGGCCTCCCTGCATTGGTGCTAGGAAAGTTGTGCCAGCACAGCACAGATATTTTCTAGACTGTGCCCTGGATCTGGATTTATTTATCCCTTACAATAAATGGCATCTCATTCTTTTGAGTGAGCTTTCTACCATTTGATATTTGCCTATGCCCAGTAGCATAGCCTGAGGAGGGGCAGCACAGTAAGTACGGTAGGTGCCCCAACACGGCATGTAAGCAGCCACTCCCACTTGCCATTAAAGCCATTCCGGGCAGCGATGGCAGCGCACATTCCCGTTTTCTTTCATACGGTTCAGACACAAGGCACACAACTATACCTGGGGAGCATTCAAGGATATCCCCTTTGTACCCCGTTTCTTCCTCCAGCTCACGTAAAGCAGCACTTTCTGGGGTCTCATTGTCATCAATTAAACCTACAAGGCAAATATTCCATCAGAACATTAGTCGGCGGTTTCGAGAGGGAGGGGATGTCATGAACACAGCTAGGAAGAAAACAAAAGGCTTCTAGGCTGCCATGGCAGCTGCTCTGATTACTGAAATGCGTCACCTCTATAGAAGAAAAGCCAAGTTAATCACGACTACTCCAAGATGTATTAACAAGAATTTGTTTTACAGTCAGATTGGTGCTATTTGGCACACAGATTGTGAGACAATGGTGTGGTCTTTCAAATCAGTAATTCAGTCAGTCAACAGGTACTTATATACCGCTTTTCAACACGAAGTTCACAAAGCGGTTTACAGGCAAATAGTAATAGGAAGTTAAATGGTTCCCTGTCCCAAAAGGACTCACAATCTAAAACAAAAAAAAGGGCAAAAAATAAATAAATGGCAGCCCGCCAGCAACAGCCACCAAAAAGACTGCGCAGGGGTGATGAGGGACAATTACTCTCCCCCTGCTAAATATAAGAGGAACACCACTGGAAAAAGTGCCTCTTGCCCAGTCAGCAGGGGTGAAATTCACTGAAAAAAGCAGCCCTCAAGCCCTCACGTTGGGAAGAAAATAGTTAAAACTTGAGGTAGTGTCTGCAACCCCTTCATGGATCACTGCCTTCTCGTGGCGAAGGGGCCTGAGTAGCTCAATGAAGCTGTGAGCTATGCCATGTAGGGTTACCCAAGATGGACAGGTCATAGTAGAGAGTTCTGACTAAAAGTGGTCCACTGAAGAAGAAAATGGCAACCCACTCCAGTACCCTTGCCAAGAAAACCGCATGGGCTACAGTATTAAAAGGCTGAACGATATGACACCGGAAGACGAGCCCCTCAGGTCGGAAGCTGTCCACAATACTACTGGGGAAGAGCAGAAGACGAGTACTAGTAGCTTCAGAAAGAACGAAGTAGCTGGGCCAAAACCGGAAGGAAGCTCAGCTGTGGATGTGTCTGGAAGTGAAAGGGAAGTGTGATGCTGCAAAGAACAATACTGCATAGGAACCTGGAACATCAGATCTTTGAACCAAGGTAAGCTAGATGTGGTCAAACACGAGATGTCGAGGCTGAACATCGACATCATGGAAATTAATGAACTAAAATGGACAGGAATGGGAGAATTTAATTCAGATGACCATTATATCTACTACTGTGGGCAGGAATCCCTTAGAAGAAATGGAGTAGCCTTCATAGTGAACAAGAGTGGGAACAGCTGTATTGGAGTATAACCTCAAAAATGATAGAATGATTTTGTCATGAACGAAAGGGGGTTGTAACCTATGACCCCCCCCCAGTTGCCCACTCGGTTTAAACCTGCCAACCATTTAAACACACCAACCGGTTTAAACACACCAACCATTGATGCTGAAGAGGAAGAAGTTGACGGTTTCCATGAAGACCGTCTAGAATTAACACCAAAAAAATATGTCCTTCTCATCATAGGGGATTGGAATGCCAAAGTAGGAAGAGGTAATTTTTGGTCTTGGAACAGGCAAGTTTGGTCTTGGAGTACAAACTGAAGCAGGGCAAAGACTAACAGTTTTGTCAGGAGAGCACATTAGTCATAGCAAACATCCTTTTCCAGCAACACAAGCGGTGATTCTACACATGGACTTCCCCAGATGGTCAACACCGAAATCAGATTGATTACATTCTTTGCAGCCAAAGATGAAGAAGTTCTACACGGGCAGTAAAAACAAGACCTGGAGCTGATTGTGGCTCAGATCATGAGCTTCTTATTGCAAAATTCAAGCTCAAACTGAAAAAAGTAGGGAAAACCATTAGGCCCTTCATGTATTACCTAAATCATATCCCATACAAATATACAGTGGAGGTGACAAATAGATTGCCAACATTTGTTGGCGAATGGAGCCCGAGTGTGCCCATGGCAGGGCGACAAAGCCCCGCCCCCAGCACGTCGCCCCGCCCCCATGCATCGCCAAGCCATGCCTCCCTGCGTCTGGAGTAGCTCCATTTTGGAGCAGAACGGACACCAGGGAAGGCGGGCGGGCGGGATAGAAACTGCACGGGTTAGTACGCGGACTCTGCACAATGGCGCCCTGCCAGTGCTGGCGCCCATGGCTCATGCCACCCCGGCCTACATCCTTCCTCCACCTCTGGTGCAGGATGAAAAAGGGACACCATTCAGCCATTATTAGGTACCACTTCAGATAAAATCAGAAGCCTGTGCAGAATCTCCAAGGATGCTGTGGCACTGACAGCATTCTCTTAAAGGGTGTAGATGTGCAGACTACTGGATTGTTTCCAAGTGTACATTCATGCTGGAGGAGACAGCAAGCATCTCAGGTGAAAGCAGGCAAAAACATGGAAGATGAATGGCCTACCTGCAGGGAATTCCAAGCAGTAGACTCCCATAGGAGGCCTAAATTGCTTCACTAGGACAACGCAATCGTAGTGGAGAGTCCTTTGCAGCACAGGAATAACAGCAACCCCTGCAGACACAGAGAAAGGACTCACAAAACATGGTCACAAGACTGCACTGAAACAGGTGGGGATCAGTAACCCTCTCGCATCACCTGTTTTATAGCCGTCTACCTTCAGGGCAATGATCAACTTGGAACATCTGGGTGCTGCAGAGCATTCTGGGGGACATCCTCTGTTCACATGGGGTGCTGACCTGGTTGATTGGGCCTCACCACCTTTCCATGGGAAGAGAGAGCAGAACGAGTGCACCCAGCACTCTCTCTGCAGTTACTGAGGGTGATCAGCAGCTGTGGACAAGTTGCCTTTCAGGGAAGCATGCCAGTCATTACGCCATACTGGAGAACTCTCGATCCCAAAGAAAACCCAAGCTGGAACTTAGTTTGAAAAAAACTCAGCTTTAGGGATTGCACACAGCAACCTTCTCAAGCCATTCCAGAAGTGCTGCTTTGACAGACTGTCCACAAGTCTCGACTTGCGCACTGCACCACATGGTCTTGGGCCTCCCTTTCCACCGCTGAATGAGCCCGGTGGGTGGAGGGGGAGGAAAGTGAGCTGCTCCTTGTGCAAAAGGGGATGTTGACACTCACTATTGCTCACACTTGTGAATCACTAAAGCCACTGCATGCGAACAGAAAATGTGATTGCAATTCAGAGAATTCCAATACCTGGGAAAGGCACATGTTGGAGTGCGTGTCAGAAATGTCAACATAATTAAAGACTACTCATTCCAGGCCAAAAGGGCGAATTCCTAAAGGAATGGATATGCAGAAAAACTGCCTCAGCAGTACATTCTGCCTCTTAAAACTATTATGCATTCCTCCTCTTAATAGTTCCTGGCACTGCTACATGCAACAGTTTAGCTCCAGTTCAGGGGCACAGTAAGCATTGCAGGTGCCACAATGCGCCGTATACGAGGCCCCTCCCACTTGCCATTGGAGCCAACATAGTTGCCATCGCTGCCCAGAATGGCTCTGATGACAAGTGGGAGGGGCCGCTTACATGGCATGCTGCAGTGCCTGCAATTACCGCAGTGCCGACCCCTGTATTTGCACTACTAGCTACAGGTGTCGCTTACTGGGCCAACTGTCATGGGAGACAAAGACAAGGAAGTCAATGGCTGTCCAGAATTAAAGCTGTTGTCTCCATGTGCAAAGAGAGGCCTCATTTCAGAAGGGGGAGGGGATTAATGCACCCTGGATTATCTTCTTCCTCCTGGGCTTTCCTCCCCAGAGGTGTTCTTACAGGGGTGGAAATGCTATGTTTTGCAGGCACCTGAGCTCCTTCCACTTCACTCCTTCCACCTTGCCTCCACAGCCATTTGCGACTCAAAAAGCTGGCTCAGAAACTTTGTTCTTTGAGCCACTAATGGCTCTGGAGGCAAGGGGGAGGAGCCATGTTACACAGGAGCTCAGGCCCCTGCAAAACAGCATCTCCCCCACATAGAATGCCACAGTTCCTCCATGGGCTTTCTTGATGTGGCCCGAGAGTCAGGAGAGTCCCATATAGGCATGTTGTCAACGATGGGTTTGGAACAGTTTCCTTTAGGCGTCTCCAGTGGTGATATTCTGCCGGAACGCTGGGCGGGACATCCGGGTGATCAACAGCCCGCCCGTTGCGTTCCGCCGTTTGCGTAACCAATTACGCCGCTTGCGTATGTTACGCAAACGGCGTAACGCTGCGGAACATGACGGGCGGGCTGTCGATCACCCGGACGTCCCGCCCAGCGTTCCGGCAGAATAACACCACTGGGCGTCTCTCTCAGAATTCACTGGCCTAAGAATTTTGGACATGGACAAACAGAGGAGTTGCTTACCATCAGCAGAAACCCCTTCCTTCCTGGTAGTGCGCTTTACTGACTCCCAAACTCTGTTTCAATTGAGTGTGGAGGAGAGAAAAAAAATCAAAGTAAATGTGTTAACGCCAAAAAATGAGATGCTCATTAATCATTTCCTTATGCAGGTGGCACGTTTCTAGCACAATCTAAGGATGATCTCAAGGCATAAGTAGGACTGAATTTATTCTGTGCTAAAAAGATAAAAAAAAATCTGCAATGTTAGCCCCAGTTTGGCAGCCACAGAAGGCAAATTCTCAACTTTGAATAACTGCTTTTGTGAATTTTCCTATTTTGTATATTCAGAACGTAAGAGCCCTGCTGGATCAGGCCAAAGGCCCTTCTAGTCCAGCTTCCTGTATCTCACAGTAGCCCACCAGGTGCTTCAGAGAGTGCACAGAAGACCACAAGAGACCTGTACCCTGTACTCCCTTGCATCTGCCATTCAGATATAGTCTACACCTAGAACTAGGATGTTGCATATGCCCATCATGGCTTGTAACCTGTGATGGACATTTCCTTCCGTTAATCTATCCCATCCCCTTCTAAAGGCATCTGGGTTTTCAAGTGCCATCACCACATTATTTGTCGAGGAATTCCACAAATTAATTACACCCCAGTAAAAAAGTATTTTCTTTTGTGTGTTCTAACTCTCCCAACACTCAATTTTAGAGGATGTTCCCTGGTTCTGGTGTTGTGAGAGAGGGAAAAGAACATCCCTCTACCCATCCCATGCATAATTTTATATGTCTCCATCATTCCCCCATTCAGGCGCCTTTTTTTCTAAGTTAAGGAGTCACAAATGCTGTAGCCTCTCCTCAAAAGGGAGGTGCCCCAGCCCAGTAATTGCTCTCTTCTGCACCTTGTCCAGTTCCACTACATTTTAGAATCTATTTTAAAGTGGAAGGGAGGGCAGAGGAATCACTGCTTCAGCTGCTCAGGATATTGGAGCTCTGCCCTCCGACCACTGGAAATTTTATTCAGCTTCTCTTCCACTTCCAAGGTTTGTTGCCAAATCAAGGACAAGAGACTTGCTCTCTCCACTTTTAAACGGAAGCCGGGATGCTTAGGAAGCTGATTTCCATGCCAGTGCCACATACTCGGGCTTGGTCCATGTTCTAGAAGAACGGCAGTTTAGCTCTCTTTCAGCCCTGAGCTTTAGGAACAAAAGTAAAGAAAAATACAATGAACAAAAAGTTATCTTTCCAGCGTGAAGAGGACAAAAACCAGTTGTTACTCACTCCATTAGTGGAGGACAGGGAGGCCTGGCGTGCTGTGGTCCATAGGGTCGCGAAGAGTCGGACACGACTTAGCGACTGAACAACAGCAACATTCACTCCATGCAAAAGTTACTTGCCATGAGAGCTAAACTGCACGCTCATTTAGCTGAGTTTCTAAGAGCTGAGAGAGATTCTCACTAGGTCACTGCACGCAATGACTCAACAAATTAGGTTCCCAACAAAAATCTCCCCCCCTCTCCGGGAGCTAGCAGGCATTTGCTGCAAACTGCTGAAGCCAAACAGTTATTTATTACACTACAATGCTGTCCTGCTCTTCTTCCAAGAAGTTCCCATCAGGCAGCACATATGCCCTCATTTGCTCCTCACAGGCATCCTTGTTACGTAGGAGAAAAGGTTTGGTCTGCCTCACCCCTTGTGACCAAGGTGCCCAGAGAGAATTAGAACACAGATGTGCCTCATCCAAATGCAAGCAACACTCCATCAATCTTGGCATTCTGGCTCAAAGACCATGGTCTCATGGCCTAAGGAAAGGTGGCTATTTTGAGTACTCTCTCAAACTGAACAGATGAGTGAATACTCAGATAAAAGCAATGGTCCCTGACCCATTAGACTGGGGGCTATCAAGATGTTTGGATCGTGTTCCTTATGTATTGTTGGCTTAGAAAGGGATGTGTCTTAATCACACCAAACCAAAGAGCCAAAATTGTCCTGTTGGTTATTTATATAGCACCCTAAGTGAATATGGGGCTTTACATTTTAATATAAGCAAGCACCAGGTCCCTGCTCCAAAGAATTTACATTTTATTTAAGAGATTTCTACCCCACCTTTCCTCTGCCAAGGCAGATGCCCAAGGCGGCTAATAGGGACCAAAAAAGGGGAAGGAACCATTAACTGAAATGGCAGGGGTGAACTTCATGCTCCTAATGCCAATGTCCAATGCTTTACACTGGCTATAGTTAAAGGCATCTATCTTATTTGCTGATTGTTAGGTTAAACTGAGTTTGCTCTTACTCAACGTAACTCCACTGGTTTTATAGCAATGACTCTAGGTACTAAGGCTCATGAAAGCCTGTCATTCTTGACCCTGCGGTTATGGTGTTTAGGATAGTGAATTTCAAACTTTCTACACTAAATTGTGCATCCTTTCCACATTTGCAACAAAACTCCTGGAAACTGAAGAGAATTCTGGGGCACCATTTAAGATCCAAGATCAATTTAGCCTGATCGATGGGTGTCACCACTACTCTGCCCAAACGGAGCCTTCCCATTGATAGCCTCTTGAGTGGTCCTTGGGTGCCCTGTAGTGCAATTTGAAAACCAATCATTTCAGAAGATGCTTCAAGATCATGGCATTATAGAGAAGAAATTATTACCTTGTTTTACCTGTGGGATCAAGGTAAGTTGTCTGTTGAAGCTTCACCCATTTTCTTTGTGTAATTGTCTAGAAATAAGGAATCATCAATTAAACAAGGAAAAATTTGTCACCATAAAGATGCCAATTCTGAACAACAAATGTTCTAAGCGTTGCCATTAGCGTAACTACAGCTAGGATGGAATTCTGATGCCAACAGCAACATTGCCTGCAAGTTCAACAGTGGAAGGATCTGACTCGTAGATGAACAAGGACCCATCATTTTACCCTTACCAAAGCAATGGGCATTATTAAAGAATTTATGCATAGTGCAATAACTGAAGAGCTGTGAACATTCAAGTTCGGAATAAAGAGAACCTTCTATGTTTTGTTTATGCATACTTGGAAAATGGGCAGTGTGACCTGACCAGGGTGATTTGCAAATATTATTTTTAAGGGCTGAAGCTACAATGTTTAGAACAAACATTTTGAATGAGTGATGTTCCACACTTGAGTTGTTTTCTAGGGATAGTGCTAGAGTTTCAACCCATATGCGAGTGAAGATAATGGGCTTGTTATATTTCTGCCAGGCGAAATTAATACAGAATTGCTAATTATGAATGGATGTATATATGGATGTAATAGAGCATAGTAGTATGATACAAGCCCAAATTCAAGAGAACTCTGCCATTAGTCACTTTGAAAACAAAATCTTGTCATACCAAGTTCAGCTCCCCTTCATTGCTAAGTAAGCTTGTTGGACTCTTATTTTTTTGGCCTGCTTCACAAGGGAACCCTCTTCGCTCCCAATGGCGTTTTAGGTGGACAGTCCTAAGGTCGGCCCCCACTTTTAAGTTGCTGAAGAGAACAGGCACAGTCAACAGTGCTAGATAACTTGGGAGTAGGGGTATCAGACAAATGTTATGAAATGTTTATGAAAATCCCATAAATCTAAATAATTACATAAATCAGCATCATTTTCAAAACCAACAATAGAAAAATTCCTTTATACTAGCATAATAATCATTTAAAATGAAATGTCAACTCTTTGCGAATGGCACATAAGCTGCCCTTTGTTTGCTATTTTTAATAATAACAATAATAACAATAACAATAACAATAACAATAATAATAATTGTATTTATATACTGCCTTTCTTAGGTCACCAGACTTCTCTAATGACATCCATCATTAAGCTCAAGGCGGCTTACATAGGCAGACTATTCAGAAACCCAAAGGTTTTTACAATTTTTACAGAAACGTTCTATCTTGCAAGAACTACACACATACAGATGGATCTTTCTGGATTTAGTCCTTTTTCTGGCCACCCGTTTGTCTTCTTGCTGACTGATAAGTGGCTTCCCTGCTCCCACCAGAGAAGCGGCTGTCTCGGCACAACTCCCCCTCACACAAGGCAGCCAGAGACAGTTCAGCTGTTAATCAGTCGCAATTTACAAGGTCTGCCGCTCACAGAGACTTCCGGTAGTCCCGAACTGGCGACCTTCAGATCTTCAGCTCTTATCTTCAGGCAAATGGAGGCATTAACCCTCTCGACTACATCTCGACTTAATACACTCGTTTCTTCTCATTTGCAGGGATAGGGGAAGATTAAGACCACCACTGTACATCCAAAACCTACATGATGATAGGCCCTAGAGCTTTTAACTCTGACTGCATACAAGAGTAAGCAACAGGGGGAGGGCGATCACCTTCACGCCCTGTTCGCTGGCACTCAAGGAACCTCTAGCTGGTCCAGCTGAAAACACAATGCTGGGCTGGGCTATACAGGCTTGACTACCTATTAATAAAGGGGAAGGTAGGCCATTTTAGTTTGTAACACTCTGATAGATTACTTGCATCAATTAATCCATTAAAGCTTGAAGTCCAACTTGGAAATAATTCAAAGGACAGCCCATAACAGCAGAAGAGGCTGAAAGCCAAACCTCCAGGGGTCACTTAACAGTTTATTGACAGAGCAAACCTGGCCTGAGAATGGAAGGAGTCCATTCAGCCACAGCACTCATTCGTGACCTTAGGAGGAGAAAACTCCAGCTACAAGGAGAGAGAGAGAGAGAAAGAAGAAAAACAATGAAATATGCCTAAAAGGAAAATCAAAAGGCGAGGCCAACGATGAAGGCAGCAAGGAGGGGCGTGAGACAGACAACTGTGATTCAGACGAATATTTGGAGCACATGTTTCAATAATAGGTACAAATAAATGCACATCAGGAACACAGCAAGGAAACAGCTACTGGGTTCATTCAATAGGAAAACAGATGGAGGACATGCTTAACTCAGAACCAGGCTTTGCTGGAGTCAGGGTAAATTTAAATCACTTAAGATTCACAGCCTAGCGGGGAAGAAATAAATGAAATTTCCCTTCTGCCACAAAGACAACACATGTTTTTCAGGTCAAATTCAGGCAGAAAATTATTTCAAATGGTTACCGCACCGTACAAAGCCAGACCACGAGAGATGATTAAGCAATTAAATCTTACAAAAAAAAAAAAAGATACACAGAGGGCTAAAGATCCCCTGCATTGATTGTGACACAAATGGCAAATCATTACCCCAGCTACTCACAGGAGATTTGCTCTAGCAGCCAAAGGGCTATAGGGGATTTCTGCAGGCAAAGGCAAGGGGGACAAAGTTGGTAAACCAGACATTAGAAAGGCCATCTCATGTTCCATGACAGAAGAAGCAATACTCACGGAAACATGCAAGCAAGAGACTAAAAGCACCAAACAAGAGAAAGTTGGGAGGGAGAATCAGCTGCATTACAGGTTATCAAAAAGCCTTTCCAATGGACATTGGACTTCTGCACACTTACTCAGTGCCGTCTTGTCCACAAAAGAGGTGGTTGGGAAGATAAAATGAATCTCACGTATGAGCTCCTTGGAGGACAGCTGAGGTGCCACAGAACAGCTCCTAGTTAGACCCTGCCCCATGATGACCCTTGAAAGTCCACGGAAATCTAGCCACTGATTTCTATGACTCGTTTAATGGGACTGCACTGTTTTCAGGCTCTCATATCAGCCACAATCCAGATCACAGTAGAGAAAGAGTTCTATCAGTGGGACTAGAGCGGTGCTCAGCTCTGCTTGATTGTTATTATCCTAGATATATACCGCATCTTATTGTAACTCCTCAATGCATCTACCCCATTTCAAACCTATCCCGTGACTCCCAAAGCTACAAGGCATTGCACAGCATAATTCCAGTAGCAACATTTCTATCCTGACAAAACGTTGCACAGAAGATGCTGTACTGTATTGTATTTTATACCACAATGTGTAAGTACAGGCACATTGTTCTATAAAATATATGTACAAATCCACTTGCTAAGGGCTAGTGCCCCCAGACCGCTGGCTAGTGCCCCATACTCTAGCGGGGTACCTGGAGTCACACAGACCTGCTCCCCAGAGGCCTTGTTTCTACTGCCACTTTTGAGAACGTAACAAAGTGTTCTTTTTCAGCAGCAGGAAAGGCTCCCACTGTTTCTTCCTGCCTCCGTATCCTAGCACAGATGACAGAAGGTCTCATCCCTCTCTCAAACCCTCCAAAGTACAGAAAGGGTCAGTGGCACCCACATATAATAGCTGGCTAATCAGCCAAGCCAACAATTATCTATCTCTGTATGATTATAATCACAACATAGTCTGAAATGATATGCCAAAAAATAAACAGCACATACCTCTTCTTTAACAATGGATTCCTGGCTGGATTTTTGAGCATCAGTGGGTGCTTCTTCTTCCATTTTCAGGGATGTTAAGTCTGTCACCTCCAGTACAAAGTCCACCCTACTACAAACCAAAGTCAATATTGGTCTTCAGGATCAGATCAGTCCATTCATCCTTTTCATTCTAAAAATCACAAATCGCCCTTGCAGCAATATTCAAGCCAGATGTAGCCCACAAATCAGATGGGCAGCGCTTGTGGACTGGAAATGGGATGTACATAGGTGAATTTGGTGTGCCAAAGAGCTGCATTCAGAAAACTGCCTTAATCTCAATCTACTGTGTGATCAGTACAACACTGTCACAATACTCATATGATATCAGGGGATCATCCAGGTCAACATTATGACTGCATACTGAGTCAAATTTTTTTTAAAAAAAACCTGCTCATTATTTTTAAATTTTGAGGATTTATAAAACTACACTGGTTTTTTTTTTAAGCCAGCCAATGCAATGAGGCCTAAACAGCCTTACTCAGAAGAAGTTTATGGAAACTTCATTCAATGGATCTTACTCCCAGGCAAAGGTTTTAGGTCTTAGGGCGCAATCCAAAAGTTGCCTTGGGCTGACACATGTTGCCTGTGGCATAAGGCACGTTTGCTTCAGTGCGTTGGGTCGAGGCAGGCAGCAGTGTCAGCCCAGGCGCACTGAGGACGGCATGAGGTAAGCTGCCCCTGCAGTGGCCAAGTTCAGCCACCATGGGGGCTTTTCAGGGTAGGGGGGGAGACGGGAGGGAGGCGGAGTGGGGAGGGAGGGGACCTGTGGGCGGGGTGGTGCAAGTCCCTGGGCTGCGCTGCTTAGATTTGCACCTGCTATTTAACAGGCAAAGATCCGAGCAGCCCCCTGAGGTTGGCAACGGCTTATCCTGGGGTAAGGGGCAATTATCCCCTTGCCCTGTGGTGAGCTCCAGCCACTGCTAACCTGTGCTAGGATGCAGCGCAGGCCTACTGGACTGCTCGCTCAGGTTAGGATTGGACTGTAAATCAAATTATGAAAACTAAATCTTGCTTTAAGATTCTCTGAATTGTGCTTCTTCTACATCTTTACTTCCTCTTTTACCACTTGGGTGTTGAGGGAGATACAAAGTTCTGGTTCTTGCCATTCCAGCAGCCTCGTCCAATGTTATTTGATGCTGCTGCAATATATTTTTGACATCATCTTTCCATCACCTTCTGGGTCCACCGTGCACCCTTTGCCCGTCTCTTTTTATATATACACCTTAAAAGGTATAGAGGCCCAAAGATATTCTCTCCAGGCGTGCAATCTCACTTCAAAACTCATCCCGCTCAACACTGAATATTCTGAACAGTACATTGCCACAAAGAAAATATTTTTTAAAATGTTGAAAAGATGAACATGGATAGCGCAATATTATTCTTTACGGATAGTTTCTCCTTAATGCTTAATGCTACAATTTTCAAGTGTCTAAACCATATTGTAACTATTAACGGGTTCAAAGGAAACAAAATGGATGTTAGAATTATCATACACTTGAAAGAGCGTTAAAAAAAACTAATTATGGTTCAAAGGCGAATCAAGTTAGGCAAGCTATAGTATTGATGCAACAACAGAAATACTAAAAGCTCCACATAAAATTAACTGCAACTGAAAAACAAGATAAAAGGCAGCAAATGCAGTTTGTTACAGACTTGAGTGCCAGGGACAGGGTGCCCTCTTGTACAGTCACCTGCAGTGTAATGACCTAGTACAAAGTCCAGCCCTGTATAGTTTTCCAGACCCAAACAGCAGAGGAATCTCTCAGAATTTAGCTATGCATAAAACAATTTTTAAAAACTGCAGCACAGTTGTGTACTGTTTCACTGTATTTCATTTTTTACTGATTCCACTATTTATTATGGTTAGCTGCTTTGAGCTAACAATATTAAAAGGCAGAATACAATTTTTTAAAAATATGCAGGTTGAATATACCCTTATCCAGACTGCTTGGGATAGATTTGTCTGGATTTCAGAATAACTGACTACATATAATGAAAAATGCTTCCTCTTGCTCTTTCCAATGCCTCTGGCCTCTGACATTTTTCAACCATGTCTCTACAATACAATACAATACAATACAAAAACCTTTATTGGCATATAAACAAACAAAAACCATGTCTCTATAGGCACACACCACAGAGCAGAGAATAGAACTTACAGCCTGCATGTGAAAATGAGCACAAGACCATCTTTCTACAGAAAGTTTAAAAAAGTTTTGGACAAAGATGTCTGGACATTGGATGTCCAGATAAGGGATCATCTACCTGTAGTTTAAAATGGGGACAAATTAAATGCTTACCAACTGTGAGCCCCTAACACTGTGGTCCAAAAACAAACCATGGTTATACCAAATTTAGTAAATGTTCACCAAATTTTGTAAATGTTCACCAAATGTATAACACAACATTTACACAACAATACTATGATTTAGATAGCAGAATTTAGCTAGCCCCAAATGTGGGGTTATATTACGAAAATTTACTATTTTGGGGAGACAAAAACATTTTTTAACTGTCGAATACTTTAAGAAAATGACGAGAACCCAATACGTGGTTATCACTTTAGGATTATTAGGTGGTCTAAAATTAGGTGAACATTTACTATTTTTGGGAAACGAAAGTTTTTTTTTTAAGGACTGTTTTCATTTAATTTGGTGATCTCTTAAACACGAGCCGTTTAAAATTCCGATCTCAATACGCCTAATATCAACACATCCTGCTATCTGAAAAAATAAAATAAAAACCGTGTTACAATAAATGTGTTTTAAAAGTGCATGAAGTTGGCCAAGATATCCTAGATAAGGGAGGGGTGGGTTTAAGTGGCCTCCGTGCCTTGCATTGATTGAGTCAGGAGTATTTGCTTTCTAGAGCTGACACAAGGCCAGCACATGCCTAGCAGCTCCCGAGCCAAACTGTCTCAGGGACTGGTGATCTAACTGCACAGCGTAAGAGCAGCAAGCACAGAGGGGTTCCTTGCACTAATATACATATTTCAATGCTCTCTTATTCACAGGGAACATGTTTACTGAAGGATAGTGCGAAATGCAGCTCCCAAGTAAGGGAACAAACATTATCTTACCTTGAGGCCTCCGTGACTGCCTCCCGACTGCAGGATGCAGTGAATGCCCCATTGGCACAATTATATGGCGCATGTCCCATTGGCACAGCTAATTCTAAATTGGTTACGATCAGTGGTGTCATTCAAATGATTTAGGAACAGGAACTCACTTTTGACTGGCACTTGTCGGGAACCCGGAACCAGCCACGGAGCCCGTTAGAATCCGGAACGCCCATTCTGGTCCGTTCCCCCTGAATGACATCACTGCCTTCGCCCCCCTAGGAATCCAGAGTGCCGGCCAACCCTCTGAGTGCCGGCCAACCAAGAAGAAAAGCTCTTTGCAGAGGAATTGGGAGGGGGGAGGAGGGGGAGTGAAGTGGGCAGAGTCAGCCCTAATTTTAACTAGTGGAACTGAGTTCCCCAGCGTTCCCCCTGCATGACATCACTGGTTACGATACATATAATGTATGTTACTTTTCTTTCGTGTTCAATGCACCTTTCACTTCTAATGAAACAAAATTAACGTGCGATGACTTGGGCAAATCTCTTTTTCAACACTGCAAGTAATATGCAAGCAAACAATTTTAGCTTGCCAAACACAATGATCAAACACAATGAATGATCAAACACAATGAATGATCAAACACAATGAATGATCAAACACAATGAATGATGATCACCATGTTTGTGCTTCCAAAGCAGATCCTTCACAATCTGTTGAAAAACAGGTGGGGGAAATTTGACTCCACCAAGCATTTGCTCTAAGGCCACAATCCTGTGCGCCCTTACTTGACAGTGAGTCCCACCAAACACTGGGGGACATTTTTCTGAGCAAACAGGGAGCACTGTTGTTCCCGCAGATGCTTCTCTAGACTGGTAAATTGTGTTTTAGCCGACTATAGTGGCTGCTTGGTTAGTTCTTGCACTACTTTAATCATTTGACTTTGAAATGCATTTGTAACCCATTAGAAGAACTTTTAGACCAGCTTTTTTTAGAACTTTTTCTTATGGCACATAGTAGTTAATGAGTTTTTTGTCCCTCTTCCTCAAGGCAGGCAATTTGTTACTACTAATAAAACAGATTATTTGTTACTAATTTGTTACTCAAGTATGAAAAATAGTTGTTTCTGATTCAGACACCAGTTTCATCATATTCAGTGGGGCTTATGCCCGGGGAAGCACACTGCGCATGGTAGCTCAAGAAGTCGCATCCAACCAGGGCCAGAAAAAGGTGATGTATACACAGTGCTGCAGTTCTGTGCTGGGAAAAGCGGCACCTGTTTGGATTTTTGCCTAGGCCGCCATTCTTAAATGCTGACAAAGCAGGAGCCCTACCAGGTTAGAGTTATAGGAAGAGCACTGTTGGATTAGGCCAAAGGCCCACCTAGTCCAGCTTCCTGCCAGATGCCTCAGGGAGCACACAAGGTAACAAGAGCCCTGCAGGGCACACTTCCCCGGGCGGAAGCCCCACTGAATATGATGGCACCTATGTCCGAATCAGCATGGAAAAGAATGGTTTTGCTGTTGAATATACTTGAGCCACAAACTAGGAACTGAATTTTAAAACGGTGGGGGAGAGCAGGCAATGTATCCCATATGTAATTTAGAGATACAGTGTAGTTGCCATCTGGCATTCAGGGACAGCCTGCTTATAAAGCCAAGGGCTTGCAAATACTGATTATGGCTCGTAATCTGTAATGGACTTTTCCTCCAGAAATTTGTCCAATCAAGGCCAGACACCATTACCACCACAACCTGTGGCAAAGAGTTCCACAGATTAATATATGAAGCCTGTTGCCAGTCCCTTCCAATAAAACCAGGAGGTTGCGTTTACCCATTGTGGCTTTTCACTTGCAATGGGTTTTTCCTCCATAAATTCTGTTCAATCCCCTTTTAAAGGCATCTAGAGCTTCAAGTACCATAACCACATCCTGTGGCAAGGAGTTCCACTGATTAATAATATATTCTGTTGCATAAAACCAAGAAGTTGCATTTACCCATCACAGCTTGTCACCTGTGGTGGACTTTTCCTTCATAAATTCTGTGGCACCTACAGCCTTCAGATGCCATCACCACATCCTGTTGGCAAGGAGTTCCACAGTCTAACAAAATGCTGGGTAAAGAAATATTTTTCCTTAGCCTATTTTAAAGTCGGAACCTCTTCAAGATTCCAGTTGCATGGCGGGGGTAAATCACTCTGCACGTGCTCAGAGGGCCTTCTATTCAGTGCAGCTCCACAAAATTCGCGAAACTTCGCGCCTCTGTCGAGGCTTCCAAGAGCTTTTGCACCTTTTTGCGTGTGACGTCACACTCACCTTGACCTCGGCTGCGTGTGTGAAACAAGAAGGTTAGACCTCCTTGGTGTGAAAGGGCGTCGAGGAGTCTGATTGGCCGAAGGCGGCGCGCGGCAGGAGCAGAACGTCTCGGGAACGACACTACACGGGGAACCTCAGCGCTCGCCGGCACGATCTTAACAAGGGGATGCCTCAGACTCCCGCAGCAGAAAAGCCAATCACGAGCAGGTGGGCGGGCAAACAGGAGGCACGCATGCGCAATACAGATAGTCACATAGGAGGCGCGCATGCGCACTTGTGTTTCAGGTTAAAACGCAGAGATAGTAGGAGGCCAGAGTGACACATCTCCGGTGCCCATAGAAACCAGTGGAAAGGAAGCCATAATTGTTTCCTCACGGAATAAGATCGGAGTCTGATTACGCAGGAACTTTTAAACTCTCTGGTATGTCTTGCTTTGGTTGAGGGTGAAAGTGGTGCTGCTTATAATTACAGCTGCCACCAAGATTCCCGCTTCATCAATTTATTTCTCGGGTGGGGGGGACGTCTCCAGAGCCGCGACGAAAACATTAAAATTGGGTTTACTGTGAATCTGGAAATTACCTTCCAATGCAGCGATTGCTTACTCTGGCTTTTTAAATCTCTATGTTCCCCCTTCTTAGTTCTTCAATGCCTGTCATGGATTGGGCCATACATGTGCTTGTCATATAGTTAGTCTAACCAAGAAGGTTAGACCTCCTTGAGTCTAACCCATAGAGGTAAGATGACAGGAGGGGACATGACATCATTTTCTTGAAGCCGAGGACTTACAAATATGGCTGACTCAGATCATTGCCGCCAAGGAGGAAGATTGCCGCGAATTCACGAATAAAAATCTCCCTGCACGCGTGTAAAAGTTAATCTCAACGTCGTTAAGCATGCCTGCGTGTTCTGCATACGGGTGTGCGAATCGCTGTACGAAAAATGGGACTTAATTTCCACGGAAAGATTCGTGTATTCTCATTACATCGGTTCAATAAAACTACAGTTCAGTGAGTGCATTATTTTTGAAGCTGTGTAATTTCTTGTTGTTCCTAGCAGTCTTATTCACCATTTTCTGACACCCACTGTTAATGGTCTAGAAGGAAAAAAAAAATATTTTCCCCCGCTCCTTTTTTCCCCCTTCCCGTTTACACTTTTTTCCCACCTTCCATTTTCTACGGTAATGTTTTCGAAATTCTGAACATTAACAGAATTTGTTTTATGGGGGGGGTGAGTGTAGAAGTTAAAAAAATACTCTTAATAGTCTAGAAGTAAAAAAGAATTACTCTCATATTGACAACTACTTGTGTTATGAAGAGATTTTAATGTAATTTTCCTACCGTAATACTTATGAAATTCTGAACATTAACAGACATTTTTTTAATGGGGCATGGCCTTTTTATTTTTGCTTGTGTAGATTTCAAAAAATAAGTCTGTCAAAACAGTGCAATCCGAGTTAAAATAGACAGCAAGTAGCATTTCCTCAGGTATGTTCAGTAATATAATTATGAGGAATTTAACCTTGTAGTTGCATATTAAATCATAATAAGGTTACCAATAATGTTTCTACACGATCACACGTTTTTATTTTCGTAAGTTTTTATTTCAGGAGTAAACTATTCAGTCCTAAACAGTATGAGCAAAGCAATCTGAAATGCTTGGAATAAGGATTGTTTTGGACGTACCAACATGGCTGTTAAGCCCGCCCCCTGGCCTCATTTGGCTGCTATTTCTTCTTAAGGCATGTCCCCTCCTGTTATCTTACCTTTATGATCCTGCGCCCAGGGAGAGAAAAGGCGGAAGGTGGGCGATACCAACTGGAAGAAAACGCTGGGGGGTGGCGTGAAGTGGAGATTGAGTGCGTCTGATGCACAGTATGTAAAATTCTCATTTAAGTACCCCTTTTCATTTCTCGTTGGATTTGTGCAAAGTCATTTCTGTGGTCCACGAAAGCTGCTGCTGCTACTGGTGTTTAAGGTGTTACAGTGTGTGTGTTTATATATAAACCGTGTTTATGCTGCCCCTTATGCTAAGGTATTCATGCT
The DNA here is from genome assembly GCA_029204185.1 of Lerista edwardsae. Lineage (NCBI taxonomy): Eukaryota > Metazoa > Chordata > Lepidosauria > Squamata > Scincidae > Lerista > Lerista edwardsae. Next base: position 15,003,468 of record JAJKFI010000010.1, read on the forward strand.
TTCTTGGGTAACATTTAGTGATTTAAACATAGAAAGAAAACATGTATCTATCCAGCTTGTAATTAACTTGTGAAACTCTGTCACAAGACGTATAGTAATGATGGCACCTGGAAACCTAGATGCTTTTAAAAGACTGCTTTATAAACTTTTTGTTGATATTCGGTATATAAATATTAATTGATTGATTAAGAGACGTGAAATCTTGCAAGTTTTGGGGAGTGGCTTTGTAGAATGCTTGGCAGGGGGAGGGGATCTGTATTAAAGCTTGGGCAGTGAACTGTGTTGAAAGGGAAGAGTCTCTCTGACCATGTGTAGAGTTCCTTTGCTTTACCATCCACTCTCCTTGAGCAGTTGGAATCTTGCAGGAGAAATGGCTAATTCTGACTTTAAAACCAGAAAAAGAAAAATATTTCTTTATCTGGGGTGTAATTAGTCTGTGGAATTCCTTGCCACAGGATGTGGTAATGGTGCCTGAAAGCCCAGATGCCTTTAAAAGGGGATTGGACAGAATTTATGGAGTGAAAGTCCATCCCAGATTACAAACCATGATGGGGTACTGTACATGCAACCACCTGGTTTAGGATTAGGCTACCCTTGAATGCTAGCTGCAAGGGAGGAGCACAGAATGCAGGTATCTAATTGTCTTATGTGCTCCCTGAGGCATCTGGTAGGCCACTCTGAGAAACAGGAAGCTGGACTAGGTGGGCCTTTGGCCTGGTCCAGCAGGGCTCTTCTTATAACTGTACCTGGTAGGCCTTGGTGAATCTGATGACACACATACTGGGCCTAAAGTGTATGGGTGTGTGTATTTGTAGAGAGAGGGTAGTTCTTCAAGTCCTAAAACATGTAAGGTTTTAAGGGTCAAAAATAAGCTCATTGAATTGAGCTTGGAAGCATGCAGGCAGCTCCTGCAAACTGAGCCAATATGGGTGTAATCTGCATCCCATCGTCCTTTTTAACACTCGGACAGGTGGATTTTGCTGAAACTGAGCTGTTTCCAAAGGCAGACCAACATATAGCGTGTTACAGTAGTCCAAATAAGAGGTGGCAATACAGAATGGACGTGTTGGCCAGGTCTGACTTCTCCAGGCTTCTGATGATTTGACAAGTGCTGGGACTGTCAGAAAGGTGAAGGTCTGGAATTTAATGGCATGTATGACTCTACGTATGTGTGTTTAACTTTGTCATTCCTCCCCCCCCCCCCGGGCATTTTGATGGGCGGGTTTTGTGATAACACTGAGAATGTTAATTTTGTCATCCTCAGATCTGCCATCTTGCCCTGCACACAGCAAAGTGCATAAGAATGAAGAAAGAGCAGGTGTTGAAGTGTCAGTTCTCCGCCTGGTACCCGCAGTTCAAAAACCAGACCATCCGCAGGTGAGAGCATTTTTTTTTCCAAGCTATGTGCTCAGAGGAGGAGAAACTTAGTTTGTGTTGCTGCTTCCCCATCACCCGTTCTAGCCAGCCAGGCCTTGATTCGTGTGAATAATAGAGAGAGCAGGACATGCCTTACTTACCAGCAATCCATTCCTTTTTTTAAAAAAATGTTGTTTTGTCCAAATAGCATCATCCTCCCACTGCCGCAGAATGTGAAAGATTACTTGCTGGATGATGGGACCCTGGTGGTGTCTGGACGGTAAGAGGATTTATCACTGAAATTTATAGCAACTTGGGTTTTTTAATAAATATGAAATGGCTGGCTCTAGCCTTCCTCTGATATTCAGAAGAAATGGCAGTACAGTAGAACCCCTACCCAGCGTTGTCATTCAGCCGGAACGCTGGGCGGGAGGAACAGGTGAGCAGCAATGGGGGCGGGGAAAATGGCAAAACGGACCGGAATGCAACGGGCGGGCTGCCGCTCACCCGTTCCTCCTGCCCAGCGTTCCGGCTGAATGACAATGCTGCCCCTACCCCATATCCACAGGCTTGGTTTCAATTATACATGGTTCGTTTTCTCTCTCTCTCTCTCTCTCTCCAACCGAGTTGCTGAGACACATGTTATCACCAGATAGATCCTGGCAGCCAACAAGGAGGGAAAGGGACTGCCTGGTATCCACAGTTTCAGTTTTCCATGAATACCATGCATAGTGCGATACCTGTTAAAAAGATGGGGAAACATTAAACAACCTTTTTTTTTTTTTTACTTTGTTGCAGCAAAATCACTGATGTACTTTAAAAAGGCGTCCCCAGTATCCATGGTTTCAGGTATCCACGGGAGGGTCCGGAATGGAACCCCAGCAGATAACAGGGCATATTTGATGGCATTTTAAATCTGATTTAAAACAGTAGTTCTCAAACTAGCCTGTAGCTCTGGCTGCACATGTGGCTACAGCATGCCTATGGCAATTGTATGGCTAAAGTGCCCTCAAAGTGAGCACAGTTATAAAACTGTGGTTTTGGGTATAGCAGCATTTGGAAAGACCTGGATGTGTGTGTGAGAGAGGAAGGAACTTGCCCCCTTTCTGTTACCTGAAAAATCTGTGACACAAAGAGGCAAATGTCCCATCCAAAGAGTTTTTCTGATTGCTTCTCCTTTTGTTTCATACAAAACACAGGAATGAATGCCTTCTATCTGCTTTTTCTGGGGCCAATTTCAGGTGGGTTGCAAAGCACCTAGAGCAGCCATATCAAAAATATGGGGAGATGGGATGCTGGAAAGGGTTGTATAATAATAATAATTAATAATAATAATAATACAACCCTTTCCAGCATCCCATCTCCCCATATTTTTGATATGGCTGCTCTAGGTGCTTTGCAACCCACCTGAAATTGGCTCGTGATCCACTGGTGGGTCCTGACCCACAATTTGGGAACCACTGATTTAGGCGCTTTCACATTGTGTTATGGTTACCTGCTGTTCCTTAACTGGGTATCTGGGAGCTTAAGCTGCCCATTTTTGACAGCACAATCAGTACGACCCTTTGGGTTCAGGGGGACTTCCTCGCAGGTAAACATTTATAGGATTGCACACTAAGGCACTTTCATCATTTTAAGTGGTGTGTTCTACAGAGCTGAAGTGTGGCCAAGCGTAACTTTTTCACATGTGGATGGTCTTGTTCCTTCAATTTGAAATTAAGAAGCTTCTGTTTCCCTGCTTCTGTTTTAGAGATGATTCCCCGACACGCTTGCAAGAAGAAGATGATGGCAACAGTGATGAAAGGGAGGAAATACAGGTATGCAGAACATTCTAATTGCGTTGGTGGGGTCCAGGAGCGTCTGTTGGGCTGCCTTTGTGGTGGTCAGGTTGACTCCTAAATATTGAATGAGGCAGGGAGTACCTTGCTTGCAGGAGCGGCGAGGAAAGGGGGCATTAAGCTAGATGGGTGTGGGGATGTGGGGATTTCATTTTTCTTTTAGCCAAAAGTACCTGTTTGGAGGCCACGTTCCCCCCCCCCCCAAACATGCACACACTGCTTTTTGTGGGCAGTGAAAAACGAGCCCCTTCTGACGGGGCCCCTTCTCCCTGCTCTCCAGCACAAAATGAGGTCATTCCAAAAACCTCTGGGTGATGGTCTCATTTTGTACAGGTTGAGGATCCTTTATCCAGACTGCCTGGGACGGGAAGGTGTCTGTGTTTTGGATTTCTAAATAATTGCATCAGTCTAATGAGAAATGCTTCCTGGTGCTTTTTTTCCACTGTGATCCATTTGAGTATCTGCTGGTCTCTTCTGACATTTTTCAACAATGTCTGTAAAGGTACACACCCCAGAGCAGAGAAAAGAATTTACAGCCTGTACCTGCGTTGTATGTGGGAAGGAGCCCAAGACCTTTTAGCATTTACGCTACAGAGAAAGGTCTTGTACAAAAGTGCCTGGGATTTCGGAATAGTCCGGATAAAGGATAATCTACCTGTACCAAGCAGACACATATGCCAAGTCATATAATACACATCTAATATCTGGATTGCTTCTAAACTGTGGTGCGCAGGGTTCTGGGGTGTCTTTTTAAACCCATCTCTGCCTGTCAAGGCACACACACAACATATAGGGGCAGCTGCAAGGCACAGGGGCAGAGATGGTTTAAGTTCACCTAGGGCGGGATGGTTGTGAAGTATGGGTGGGCTGCAGAGGATATGCCTTCCTTATCCAAACTCATCACAATAATCTGTTAGAGAGAGACTGCCCCCTGAGCAGCTTAGCTGGAGAAAGTCCATCCTGAAGCATTTGGTTGTTGTTACTTTAAAAGGTAAAGGTTTCCCCACGACCGAATGGTCTAGTCGTGACCGACTGTAGGGGGCAGTGCTCATCTCCGTTTCAAAGCCTATAGAGCCGGCATTTTGTCCGAGGACAAGCTTCCGTGGTCATGTGGCCGGCATGACTATACGCTGTAGCGCACGGAATGCCGTTACCTTCCCACCAAAGTGGTCCCTATTTATCTACTTGCATTTAGGTGCTTTCGAACTGCTAGGTTGGCAGGAGCTGGGACAAGTAATGGGAGCTCACTCTGTCACGCAGTCTTGAACTCCCAACCTTGTGGTCGGAAAGCCCAGCAGCAGCGGATTAACCCGCTGAGTTTAAGGCAGTGTTATTCAAACTGTGGGTCAGAACCCACTTGGTGGGTCGGGGCCTGATGTCAGGTGGGTCATGGAAAGCTGAGATCAGCCATCTTAGAAAGTGCAGACCTTACTATTGTTGTATTCCTTCTGTGAATGTTAATAGTTTGAATTTTCAAGTGAGGGTTTTTTAAAATGTTGTTTTTAGTTCACCACTTTTACATCTTATTTTGTCCTAAACATGCTTTCCGTCAGGGGCATTTCATGGTTGTACAATTTCTGCAGTCCAAGAATGCCAATTGCATTTCAGGAGTGTCATTTTATTATGTTACAATGACAGCACTTCCGGCTTGATGATGTCACTTCCTGCCCCAACATCAATCAATCAATCAATCAATCAATCAATACTTATATACCGCTTTTCAACACAAAGTTCACAAAGCGGTTTACAGGCAAATAGTAATAATAAAGTTAAATGGCTCCCTGTCCCAAAAGGGCTCACAATCTAAAAAAAAAAGGCAGACCGCCAGCAACAGCCACTAGAAAGACTGCGCAGGGGTGAAGAGGGACATCACTTCCAGATGGGTCCTGACATGAGTGCCATTCCAAAAAGTGGGTCCCATTGTAAAAAGTTTGAATACCACTGCTTTAAGGTGTAGCAAAAAAACAGCTTTGCAGAGGGGGCTTTTCAATTTCCATGCAGAAACTTGCAGAAGTTTAAGGAAAATAAAAAGTTTTGTTTTTTTTCCTTTTCCAGTGGTCTGATGATGAGAATACAACAACACTTACGGTAAGGCTATTTGTTTACTACTACTTTTTTTTTAATTGCAGGATTTATAGTAGTCTGATACAGCTGAATTGTCAGATAAGTATACGTAGATTTCTAAATTTGTTCCGCTTGAGCCAGATTTTGGTTCCACCTTCTTTCTTGCCTTTGTGCTCCATCCAGGCACCCGAATTCCCAGAGTTTGAGCTGAAAGTTGAAGAGGCCATCAGTTCCCTGGGAGGCAGCATTTTCCCGAAGCTCAACTGGAGCGCGCCGAGGGTGAGAACACACAATTGACTTGGGAGGCTTGGCAGTTTGTGAGCTGTCGGGGGAGTGAAGGAGAATTGCGCTGAACAAAGCTAGCCGAGCCAGGGCTGGAATCTCAGGGGAGGGATTTTACTATGTATTTGGCACTGTCAAGCTGGCACATGTCTTTGCTGTGATTTGCACACTGGAGGAACCTGTGGATTGGCATCCTTTCCTGGCTGCTTGAAATAGAGGAGGGGGGGGGGGTCATTTCCACCAGAACTGTTAGCAAGGCAGGACCTTTCTCCTACTGCCTTTCACTTCTCTTCTTGCATGCTCAGAGGAAGGAGAAGCTGGCTTAGGCCCCAGTGTCAGTCCTCATCCGCTAACTCTAATCCACTGACAGGAGTTCTTTTTTCCAGTAGTGGCGGCCTGGCCTTGTCGGGGTGGGGGGGGATATTGGCTACTGATGGAGGAAATGTAAAACTGCTTCAAAAGCACAACGAGCCCTCATCTGTGGGATTTGGCTCCAGAATACCTCCATAGATGAGAAATTCCATGGATGTTCACCTGCCCTGCTGTAGCTTCTTTTGCCTCACACCTCCTGTTTCTGTAGGATTACAGGCGGTCTGCATAAATTAGTGCGTAAATGGGCAGGTGTGAGAAATGCGGAGTTACAATGGCATAAGTTAATTCTTAAAATACATTTTCAGTCAGCAGTTGATTAAGGGTGCAGTCCTAACCAATTTTCCAGCACTGGGGTAAGGGCAATACAGCTCCAAGGTGAGGGAACAAACATTCCCTTGCCTTGAGGAGGCCTCTGTCACTACTGCTCCCAGCGGTGTCATGCTACTGGTACGCTGGGTGGGAAGAACGGGTGAGTGGCAGCCTGCCCGTTGCGTCACGCTCCGTTTCGCCGGGGGCGGGGAAAACGGTGAAACGGAGCGTGACGCAACGGGCGGGCTGCCACTCACCCGTTCCTCCCACCCAGCGTACCGGTAGCATGACACTGCTGACTGCTCCACTGCAGGATGCAGCACATGCCCGTTGGCACAGCTATGGCAGTGCTGGAAAGTTGGTTAGGATTGGACTCTAAATCTGCAGATGTGAAGCCCATGGATAAGGAGTGCAGGGTGAAAACTGAGGGAGTGGCTCTTTTTCCTTTCTGAGATGGTGGGATTGCCTCCCAAGCCTTTCCTGTCGTAAGTGAGCATAAGAGCAATTTCCCACTTCCCCTCCCTCAGAAATGCAAGCAAGTAGAGGACTCTCTCCTGCACATTCCCTTTGAGTGAACAGAGTACTTTGGGACTTGTCTAAAGAGATGCCTTATCTGTCTAACTATTAGTCCATCTATCGCAGGGCAGTCTGCCTTAGCATCTCAAACAGCTATCTTTCCCCAGCTGTTTGATCTTGGAGCCCTTTTTAATGGAAGATGCTGGTGGTTGACCCTCAGATCTCTGTGTAAAGCATGCAGTTGCTATTCTGCTATGCCCTTTCCCCAGTTGTATGCAGCATATCACACTATGTATCTGCATCATCCTGTTAATTTCTTTACTGTTGATCTCCATGGGACGTACTAACAGAATGTACAGAACTATGTGACAAAGAATTCAAATATATAGAATTGGGGGTGTAAATAAACTGCTAACTTGATGAGCTTTGTATGAGAGATTGTAAAGATGCAATTATGACTCTTGTTTATCTATTTAAAACATTTTGATCCTGTCCCTTCTCCCTTCCCACGGTGCAAATTCAAGGACTGTTCGATATAAACTTGGAAATGGTTATTAAATTGTGACAATGTGTCTTGAACAACTCTTGTTTAGGATGCCTACTGGATAGCAATGAATAGTTCGCTGAAGTGTAAAAGCCTCAGTGACATCTTTCTGCTTTTCAAGAGTTCGGACTTTATTACTCGAGATTTTATGCAACCGTAAGTATAATTGGATCGGATTATCTGATCGTTATAGGGTGCAGACTTTCCTCAAATATATTGTTGTAAAAAACGTTTAGAAACAATGGTGCATTATACTTTATTGCTAAGTTTTTAGCACTCTCTCACTCAATTGTTTCCTATTCTGAAAATGTAGAGATCTTTGCTGAAATTCAGATGATCTGTTGCTGTTATGGATGAGCATTTGGTGATTTTGCAAGTGAACTAGTATCTTGTTTCTCCCGCTCCCACTTCATTTTGTTAATGCAGTTGTAATTTTTTTTAGCTGTCTATCTCTGTAGAGTGAGCTATAATTTCTAGACAGCTGAGGGCCTGATCCTATCCGACTTTCCAGTGCCAGCATAGCTGTGACTGAGCTCTGCAGTAAGGGAACAAACATTCATTTATCTTAAGGAGGTCTCCATGATTTCCGCTCCACCACAGAATGCAGTGCATGCCCTGTCGGTATGGCTGCATCAGCTCTGGAAAGTTGGATAGGATTGGGCCCCAAGTCTCTTAACGTCTACTACAACAGTATTGCCTGCCCCTGGCTCTTTCTGTAGTTAAAAAAAAAAAAAAAAAGGCATTCCAAATTTGTTTTCTTAAAAGTTTTTTTTCCTGAAACTGATACTGTTAAGAGGCTCAGAGTTTGCTTGGACAAAATTAGAAATGCAGTCCAAACTGCTTTTAGAATGAAAAAACTGAAACAGATTTATAGGACTTATGTTCAAGTGAGTACAAAGTATAGGAGTTGTTTGAAGAGGAAAGTTCTTCTCTGTTGCCAGCATTGGATGGAGAGTTTTTTTTTGAATGACCGATGGTCTTGCAGGACTGACTGGCCGCTACTTCTGTCAAACATCCAGAAGATGGCAGTATTTACTTGCCATAGGAATCCTTTGTCTTGATGAGCGCCTTCTTTAGGTGGCCCATTCCATTCAGAATTTCAGCAGTTTTACAGAGAAATCCAGGTTTCCTTGGGAAATTCACATGCCGTTCAAATGTGGGTTTCTCTCCTTGTTTCTTCTGAAATTCTGCAAGTCTTTTCACAGTCCCTGGACACTGTCTTGGAGGCATAACATGCAGTTAGATGATTGAGGGTCTGGATCTGCTCAGTGCCTCGGTGAGAGATGCAGGGGAGTGGCCATGAGATGCAGACATCTTGTTGTCCTGTATGCTCCCTGAGGCATCTGATGGGTCACTGTAAGATACAGGAAGCTGGACTAGATGGGCCTTTGGCCTGATCCAGTGGGACTCGTCTTATGTTCTTAGACCACCTGAGAACTTTATGGAAGCTGCATTAAATAGCACCATCTTATGTATGTCTATTGAAAAGTAAATCCCATTGTATTCAGTGGCAGTTACTCCCAGGAAAGTGTGCATAGAATTGCAGTTTAAATTCTACAACAACAACAAAAAAAGCAGGATTCAGAGGTAAGAAAGAATAAGCCAATCTTGTTCAAGTTCCATACTGTTATCTTGGTTTGAAGGTCTTGTTAAAGAGAGATTCCAGAGTTTGAGTGCCTTACAATTGAAATGGATACACCTGAGTCCCTTTCTAGGCTCTTCACTGAGGATTACCTCTGTAGCAGTCATCAATTTATGCTCCTGAGTGGCTCTTTAAACATCTTACTCTCCTTGCAGATAAGAATGCTGCTGCAGTTATGCTGTCTTTAGAAATGGAATGTAAATTATTCTCATGCTATTTCTTTTGCAAGCGACAAGTTTTCATGCAATATTTGCAATTACGATTATAAGGACATTATATAATTGTTGGCAGTGAGAAAACTGATTTATTAGTCATCATAAATTTTTGTCTTTCCTCCAACACACTCAGGATTTTACACATAGTTCTCTCACCTGTTTTATACTTGCAGCTGCCTTGTGAGGCTAGTTAGACTGTTTTATATTGCTAGCTAATTAACAAGAGGAAGTTGTTACTTCCTTGCCAAATAGGAAGTAGGAATGGAACTTACACCTGAGTAGATCAACTGCTTCCTTAGACATTGTATTAAGAAGATGGAGAACCAACCAGGAGTAGAGGAAGGCATCATTCAAAAGGCCAGAAAGAACATTCCTTAGTTGATTCTAGTCTAAGGAATAGGCTAGAGCTGTTTTCATTAAAAAGTGCAACCTCCAAGTCCTCTTAGAGCACAATCCTAACCTGGAGTTTGGCTGACACAGTTAGGCCAGCACAGTTTGGCCAGCAGAAGGGCCACCGTAAAGCGCCTTTGGACCACTCTCTGATTCAAGGGGCATGGCATACATCTGTGTGCTGGCCTCTCTGAGAATGGTCCAAACATACATTATGGTGGCCCTTATGCTGGCCAAACTTTACTGGCCTAACTCCAGGATTGAGCCCTTAGATGCAGAGATGGTTGCAAATCTGTAAACAATATCTGAGAAGATCCTGTCCTCCAAGACGGGATCTTCCGCGACCCACCTATTTTTTTCTTTCTTTCAAGCCTTTCATTGCCCCTACTGACACAGCTCTTCCTGTTGAGTATTGCTGAACAATCTCCACAAACCTCTGATATGGCTAACTGCATGCAAAATACTCCTCCTTGGAAGAAGTAACATTTTAAGGTCTGGCAGGATTGGGCATTTTCCATTCTTGTCCCCCAGAACTTCTTATCAATCCCTGCTCTTTTAAAAATATGTTTGCGTGTGTGACATGACTTCTGCTCATCCCCATTGAATGCTTGTCAGGCAGGCTATTCATATATATTAAGGATGCAGGATATTAATATATTAAGGCTGCAATCATCTCCCCACTTTCCTATGCCCTATTGAAGACAACGAGACTTCTGAGTTAGACAAGCATAGGCTTGTGCTCTGAATAAATGAATAGGTCCCTGTGTTAACATTTTTGAACCCCATGTCAATTCCAGTTGTTAGGTAAACTAAAACCCTCCTTGACTCCTTTTGCAAGCACAACCTGATCTGTAACAAGCAGAGCTTGAAACATGCTCTTTTATTGCAAATTGGGAGCTGCTACTTGGATTTCACGCTGCAAGCTGGACAATAAGAATGGCACAGCTCTGGCAAGTGAGAGCAACAGTGCTCTTGCCTGACACTGGAAGAAACCGCCAAGTTCTGTCTTTCAAATTGTGCTCAGATTTGGTGTGGTCCTGGAGAGCCAGGATAATGTCGTGGTTCAGGTGTTGGACTTGGACCCGGAAGATCCAAGCTCAGATCCCTCCTCAGCCATGAAGCTTCTTAGATAACCTTGGGCCAGTCACTGCCTCTCAGCATCATCTACCTCGCAAGATTGTTGTGAGGACAAAAGGAGGGGAGGAACCTCATACACTATCCTCTGACTCACTGGGAGTTGTTGAGCCAGGGGTGCGTATAAGTGGTTTGAGAGACCAAAACCGTAACAATGTTCTTAGTTCGTTTTACTTCTTGATAAAGTTTTATTTTTGTACTTATGAATGTCCTTAAAGAGGTTTTCATGCTAGATGTTCACACTTGCTCTGAAAACAAAAATGCTACCAGAAAACATTTCTATCGTGTGTGCTTTATTCTTCGTTTTGCTTTTTCAGATTTATCTACTGTAATGATGATTCCCCTGATCCCAGTTTGGAGTATGAGGTAAGAGGAAACTCCATTTTCTGGACCGACATTTGCATGCACACTAAAGCTTTACGATCATGTTTGCGTTTGTATCACTAGCAGAGCTTGAGATCCAAGTAGCATGTAAACAAAGGGCGGAGCAGAATTCTCTTTTCTTTTACCTTCAAAGATGGGCAGGTCAGTCCTAGGCTGCCCTGGCACAGTGGGGCTGCACACCCTCTGCTGTATCCTAAGACAGCTTCGGTGGAGGCTGAAGGTCTGCTCAGGATACGAGCATTTCTCTTTACCCTGAGCTATTTAGCTGGCAGAAATCCAAACAGCCTCGTTTAATGTGGATAGACCCAGTTCTGCTGATCCTGTCTCCTTCCCTGGTTTGTCTCACCCCCATTTCACCTTCCTTCCCCACCCAAAAACACCCCCCTCCCTGTTTTCAAAGTGCCCTCCCACCATCCAGCGCCGATGCTGCTTGGTCTCCACCAGCGGTCCAGGGACTGAATGCTGCACCAGCGGGCTGGTGCTGGGGACTCTTAGGGCGCAATCCTAACCTGGAGTTAGGCCAGCACAGTTAGGCCAGCAAAGTTTGGCTGGCACAAGGGCAGCTGCGTCATGCAGTCGGAACGCTGAGCAGGAGGAACGGGTGAGCGGGTGACCGCGAAACGGAGCGGTACGCAACGGGCGGGCTGCCACTCACCCGTTCCTCCCGCCCAGCGTTCCAGCTGCATGACGCCGCTGCACAAGGGCCACTGTAAAGCACATTTGGACCACCCTTGGAGTCAGGGAGGCCAGCACACAGAGGTGCACTATCTCCCTTGACTCAGAGAGTGGTCCAAATGCACTTTATGGTGGCCCTTGTGCCAGCCAAACTTGGCTGGCCTAACTGTGCTGGCCTAACTCCAGGTGAGGATTGTGCCCTTAGAGTAGTTGCATATGTGCTTTGCAACACCCTAGGCGGGTGGAGCAGCTACTGCCCTAGTGGCCAGCTAAGTTTAGATTGTGCTCTAAGTAAATTTTGTCACCAGCAAATGTTAAAAACGACTTCAGTTTTTTGGCTAATGCAGAAAATGCATCTCCCTTTTTGGCCAGTTTTGGGCACTCCCTTTGAAAACACGTATTCATTTACGTAACCCCTCACCTTTATGTGTGCATTCTACTAATGTGCAGGAAAAATAAATACTGTAAGGTGCTTTGGGCACCTCCCAATTAAATACATATCGGCTGTTTGCTGAAGTAATAGCAGAAACAAAAAAGGTCTTCTCTTCGTTGCCGATGTTTAAACTCTCTTTTTAAGTGTCATTTCTGAATTGCATCTGATGTTAACAATATTTCTGTTAATGGGTAGTGATAATAAACCTTTTGTTTTTCTCCCATAGCTGGTTCTTCGCAAGTGGTGTGAACTGATTCCTGGGGCAGAATTCAGATGTTTTGTGAAGGAAAACAAGCTTATAGGTAAGGGGGGTGTAATTGGTAGGGGTGGTTTTTTTTGTGTGTGTGTGTGATATTTTTTTCCCAAAATTTCTTGATTAAAATAGCAAATTCTGGTGTTGTGTTTTCATTCTACATGCTCAATCCAAGTTCTCATTTTTATTAATTTTAAATGCTTTAAAAGTGTACTAGGTAGATGATGCAGGTGATATACTGTCAGCAGATGCAGCCACAGTATTATTTCTAACTGGAAAGTAAAATAGGCTACTTTCTGGAAAATACCTGAAGCACCAAAATACGGTGTTTTATTCAGATATTTTAACCACCAAAAGGTGGTTAACACCCAAAAAGCAGTTGTCAACAACAACAACAAAACCAACCATCCCTAGTTATTGGTAATCAGTTAATCAACAGTATTTATATACTGCTTTTCAACACAAAGTGGTTTTCAGGCAAATAATAATAAAGGTCAATGGCTCCCTGTCCCCAAAGGGCTCACAATCTAAAAAAATGCAGACCACCACCAGCAACAGCCACTAGAAAAGACAATGCACAGGGGTGAAGAGGGACAATTACTCTCCCCCTGCTAAATAGAAGAGGACCACTTCGACAGTTAGCAGGTGTAACAGCCTTTGAATTCTCTGTGGTTTTTAAAATGTGCTTTTATTTGTGTTCACAGTAGGCAGCAGCCATCCTCTACTATCCCAGAGTATGTCCTGTTATTCTATGGCTGTGACCCTTTTGTCATTGTTGCCTCTTAAGCATCATTGTGTTCCAGTGAAATCTTGCCTAGCTATGGATTGCTGATATAGTTTTTCCTGACAGGTATCTCCCAGCGAGACTACACCCAGTATTATGGACATATCTCTAAGCAAAAAGAAGAGATCTGTCGATGTATACAGGAGTTTTTCAAGAAACATATACAGTATAAATTCTTTGATGAAGACTGTAAGTATTTAGCCATACTTAGAATGGAAAGCTCTTTAGGAGTTAATGGACTCTTTGACAAAAATGTCATACCATTGTTGTTGTCATCTCCCCCCCCCCCCGCCATTGAGTGATCTGCCACAACCCCCAAATCTCTTTCCTGGTTGATCACTGCCAATTCAGGCCTCATCAGTGCACATGTGAAGTTTGGATTTTTTACCCCATTAATTAACTTCCACTGGACCTCATGTGTCATGGTGTTGCTCATGTCCACAATCTGGGAGGTTCTTTCTGAGATGTTCGAATAAGCAGTTGGTGTGATTGGTAAATTTGACAACCTGACTATGGTGCCCTTACTATGCTCTGGGTATGAAAGAATTACAAGCCTATTTTTCATAGTTGATGATGTTTTAAAGCTTTCTACAAAATGAGGACGCCTCAATGCTCTTATTTCTACATACAGTGTTGGCAACTGTATGCAATTTACAGGTTTACTTTTAACCATTTAACTGTGAAAAAATTATGGAAACTACATTGCAGCAAGATATCAAAGGACAATTTTGTGCTAAGGTAGGCACAATAAAGGACAAGAACGGCAAAGACCTAATGAAAGCCGATGAGGTTAAGAAGAGGTGGCAAGCTGGAATCAAGATTGCTGGGAGAAATATCCACAGATATGCAGATGATACCACTCTAATGGCAGAAAGTTAGGAAGACCTAAAGAACCTCCTGATGAGGGTGAAAGAGGAAAGTGCAGAAATTGGCTTGAAGCTCAACATTAAAAAAAGTAAGATCATGGCAACCACTCCCATCACTTCCTGGCAAATAGAAGGGGAAGACATGGAAGCAGTGACAGAGTTTATTTTCCTGGGCGCCAAGATCACAGCAGATGGTGATTGCAGCCATGAAATTAAAAGACATTTACGTCTTGGGAGGAAAGCTATGGCACACCTAGACGACTTAATAAAAAGCGGAGACATCACCCTGCCAACAAAGGTTCGCCTAGTCAAAGCTATGGTTTTCCCAGTAGTAATGTATGGCTGTGAGAGCTGGACCATAAGGAAGGCGGAACGCCGAAGAATAGATGCTTTTGAATTATGGTGTTGGAGAAGACTCTTGAGAGTCCCCTGGACTGCAAGGAGATTCAATCGGTCAATCCTCCAGGAAGTCAAGCCTGATTGCTCCCTGGAAGGACAAATCCTGAAGCTGAAGGTCTAATACTTTGGCCACCTCCTGAGAAGAGAGGACTCTTTAGAAAAGACCCTCATGCTGGGAAAGATTGAAGGCAAAAGGAGAAGGGGGCGGCAGAGGATGAGATGGTTAGACAGTGTCACTGAAGCAATGAACATGAAATTGGGCGAACTCCGAAAGCTAGTGGAGGACAGGGAGGCCTGTTGTGCTGTGGTCCATGGGGTCGCAAAGAGTCGGACACGACTTAGCAATTGCGATGGAGCGTTTGGTTGCCTTGCTTTTGGTTGTAAGGCATCCAGAACGGTTGAGTAATCTGTTGTTTGGCCAGGCAAAAGTACAGTTTACATAGCGCTGCGATGTTCTGGGTCAGAACGCACAGTCTGATCACTTGTCAGTTAGAATACATTGGGTCCTCAGTATCCTGTGTGTATGTGTGGAATCCATTCTATGACCTCTGAGGATATCAATTTCCGTGGATACTGAAATCCATGGGGGGGGGGGCCATGCTAGCAAACCAGTTATGTCCACCCTGTGTCTCGGAACCCATTCCACACACAACTGGAAGCCACTTTCAGGCACATCTGGGAGGTTCTCTGATGCCCTCCAACTGTGGTCTTGGCGTTCCCGGATATTATAATCTACAGGTGTTGATCTTACTGATAAGGAGGACCCACTGTGTATTTTTGTCAGATCATATAAAACATTAATTGCATAATTTTCCCAACTAGTTTAGGAATGACGTTTCCTGGGAATGTTTCATGGATGAAACATTCTTCATGAATGGAGAAGTCCCCTGGACTGCAAGGAGATCCAATTGGTCAATCCTACAGGAAGTCAAGCCTGATTGCTCCCTGGAAGGACAAATCCTGAAGCTGAAGCTCAAGTACTTTGGCCACGTCATGAGAAGAGAGGACAATTTAGAAAAGACCCTCATGCTGGGAAAGATTGAAGGCAAAAGGAGAAGGGGGCGGCAGAGGATGAGATGGTTAGAGAGTGTCACCGAAGTGATGAACATGAAATTGGGCGAACTCCGGAAGCTAGTGGAGGACAGGGAGGCCTGGCGTGCTGTGGTCCATGAGGCTGCAAACAGTCGGACACGACTTAGCAATTGTGCTAGAGGGTCAAGAAGGATCAATACCCTGAAGGAATTTCAGGGGCTAGCCTCTTTTGACCAAGAATGCAGGGAAGCTTTTATGCAGCAAAAACATTTAATGTGTCAAAAGAATACAGAAGATCATAGAGCAGTGATGGTGAACCTTTCAGGCTTGGCGTGTCAAAACATGACTCTGCTGGTATGTCAACCCCCTCCCAAACAAAAGAGAAACAATTCTTTATATTCATTTATTTAAACAGAAAACACAGTCCAATCATGTGTGATGCTCTGTATTAGATAAAGAAACGTCAAATAATTACAAAAATGAAAAATGAGTAAAACAAACTCTGTTTTTGTCTGGCATAGGTGAATGCTGGTCGTGTCACTCCAAACATTATGGTGTGTCACCTTTGACATGTGTGTCATAGATTTGCCACCACTGTCATAGAGGGTACAGGCCAGCGGAAGTAAAGCATGTTCATTTCCGATTGACCAAAATGAGATTGAATCCCATAAAACTAATCCACTGATATTTATTTCAGTTAAGCCGGTTCTCAAATAAGTATGCGTGAATTTTGCAGGTTGAGTCCACAGACAGTACCTGGCTCCTGAGAAGCACACCTGCATGGTTCAATTCCTTGCAAGATGCCATGTGATTTTACATGTTAAAATAGGTGTCATCCTTTTCTTACATTATTCTGGTGCTGTGAGAGTCAGGGCACAATCCTAATCTAGAGGTAGGCTGGCACAGTTAGGCCAGCAGAGTTTGGCTGGTACAAGAGACACCATAAAGTATGTTTGGACCATTCTCAGTCAGAGAGACCAGCACAAAGAGGTATGTGCGCCATCTTGGCTCAGAGAGTGGTGCAAATGCGCTTTATGGTGGCCTTTGTGCCAGCCAAACTTTGCTGGCCTAATTGTGCTGCCTAACTCCAGGTTAGGATTGTGCCCTCAGTGTAGCACACTTCCTTCTTTCACCGCTGTGAGAAGCCCCAGGCCAACGGTTCCTAAATTTGCCATAGTCATGGTGCCCTCCTTTTGCGGCAGCCTATTCGTCCTGACACTCCTGGGAGCCGCCATCTTGGATCTAGTGAGAGCTTGCATGATTCATAACCAACTGAAGATGGCAGCCTGGAAGAGGAGGCCATCAGGGACTTTCCACAGTGTCCCTGTGAGTTCACCTCGGTGCCCTGGGGTGCCGTGGTGCACAGTTTGGGAATCATTTCCCTAGGACCCCTGCTGCATCTGCTCCTTGTAACAGTCTTGTCCCAGTTTCTAGGCACTGTGATGCTTGAGGTATGATACAGAAGGTATTCTCATGGGGCTTAGGGCACCTGTCTGGAGGAGCTGTGCTTGAACAGATCTCATGAAACAGGTGTAATGGCAGCAGGGGGCCTAGAAAAAAGTTTCATGTATGGCTTGCGGTTCTATGCACAATGAAGGGATCTCCTTTAACTTTCCCTCTTTCCCTCTCTTTCTCCCACCCCTTTTTCTTTTCAGTTGTATTTGATGTCTACAGGGACAGCAGGGTAAGTGAACCATATTTAGGGTATTCATTCCTGTTCCATTAAAAAATAAACATAGTGTAGACAGTCATATAATTGTATCTTACACATACATTAATAGGTAATGGGCTGTCTTTTAGAACCCCTTTCTAGTATGTGGATGATACAGATGGAATCCGTATATCAGCTTTGGGCCCAACCAAGGGGTTCAAACAGCCCAGATGGCCTTTTTTTTTCTTTGAATGGCAGCTTATCGCAGATGGGTTTGAAATTTTTCCACTATTTCAAATGTGACTTTCCAAGTGTCTCTCTCTGTGTTAAAAATCCTAATGCATCCTTTGATCTGCTTCCAAATTCTGTGAATCCTGGCCTATTTTAAAATTTGCACTTAAGCATTTCATCTGAGACCAAAGGAAATGTTTGCATCCATAAGTATACATGATTACCGTATAAAGAACAGAGATTCTCTCTGGTTAAGGGCTGGTCAGGTACAAATGTGGTATATACCACTGTACTCCGCAGAGTTCTTTCAAGTGCTTCCAAGAGCCTGAGAGTTCCTAGCGGTAATGAAAGAAAGGTCTAGTTCCTGGAAGAAGCTGTTCGAAAGCTTTCCAATACAAGGCTTAAAGTATGGTTGAAAATCAAAACTGGCTTGCTAACCTAAGGCCACTTCATATGATCAACAAAATGATGTGATAAAGCTTTTCCCTGCCTGCAGCCTTGTTTCCTGAAGGCTGAAATATAATAGTGCAGTGCAAAATGGCTGTAGTTAGTGATTGTGTAAACTGGCCGGTAGCCACACGATTGAAGCAGAAAATTATTGTGGCAAATTTCTTGTGCACATGAGGCTGAAAAGAATAAATAGAATTTTGCTGGTCTGGCCAAATGTGGTTTTGCATCTGGTATTCCTCATTTCTCAGTGTGGCTTGTCATAACAAGGGCTGTGTTTTTTTGCTGATATTTTTCCCCAAAATATCTTGATTAAAATAGCAAATTGTGGTTTTTACGTGTTTTTATTTTACATTCACATTCCAAGTTTTCATTTTTATTAATTTAAATGCTTTAAAAGTATACTAGGTAGATGATACCGGTGATATAGTATCAGCAGATGCAGCCAGAGTATTTCTAATTGGAAAAGTAGTCTATTTTAATTTCTGGAAAATATCTTAAACACCAAAATGTGGTGTTTTGTTTTTTTATTCAGATATTTTAACCATCGAAAGGCAGTGTTTAACTGCCAAAAAGCAGTTTTCAACAACACAAACACCCCTAGTCATAACAAAGTTTTTATTTAAAGTCGTTTTAATTTATCTGGCCCATAATGGCTACATTTCAGTACGTTGTAAGCGGCGCGCTTTGCAGCTGACAAAATGCCACCACAAGCTCGCCACGTCAAATCTCTTTTCTTCCTTCCTGCAATTACTTTGTTTTCATGCATTTTTGGCTAAGCTGATGTATTATTCAGTGCGACTTCAGTTTTGTGTGAATGACTGGTGCTTGAGTAGTCCAGAATTTCTGAAATTGGTCAGTTGTTGCATAGCAACATCAATTGTCACATAAATGCATGGCTTCTGCCTTTTTTTTTTTTTTTAAACGCAGTCATTCACCTGTAAATATCTCTTGCAGTTTAATTGCTTAGTTTTAACAAAGGCTGCAGAGCTCCAGAAGAGCCAATGTTTGACAACTGCTATTGTCAAATGACTGGACTTTATCTTAGGTGGAAACTCGGTTCTAGTCATTGCTATATCTGACTGTGTGCAGGCTTAAATACAATTATTCCCTGAATGTTTTCGTGAAGGAGAGACAGTTTTTTCAACACAAAACCATAGAAATTGCACATAGACATTTCTATGTTGCTCAAAGGGCATGAATTGATTCTTTTTCAAAGCACGTGTCCTATTTCTTTCTCCTTCACAATGCCTTGTTGTAGGATTTTTTGCTGCTTTGATTGGAGCAGATAAGTGTGTGCGCACTGTATAATATGCTCCTTTTGTGTTATACATTTCAAGCATTCAAAGCAAATTCTTATGGCAGTCCTATAAGGTTGTTCAGTAGTATCCCCAGTGGAACCCCTTGCCACAGAATGTGGTAATGGTGTTTGGCCTGGATGCCTTTAAAAGGGGATTGGACAGATGTCTAGAAGAAAAGTCCATCACAGGTTACAAGCCATAATGGGTATGTGCAACCTTCTTATTTTAGAAATAGGGTTGCTCAGAATGCTAGGTGCAAGAGAATAGCAACAGGATGCAGATGTCTTGTTGTCTTGTGAGCTCCCAGAGGCTTCTGGTGGGCCACTGTGAGATGCAGGAAGCTGGACTAGATGGGGCCCCCTTTGGCCTGACCCAGCAGGGCTTCTTAGCATTACTTCCATATTGTAGTTAGGGAGCTGACCTGGATAGCAGGAGAGCTGACCTAGATGGCTTCCCCAGGCCTCAAAATGCCTTGTAAGCAGTGATGTCATTCAGGGGGAACGGACCAGAACGGGCGTTGCGGATCCTAACGGGCTCCGTGGCTGGTTCCGGGTTCCCGACAAGTGCCAATCAAAAGTGAGTTCCTGTTCCTAAATCATTTGAATGACACCACTGCTTGTAAGGCATTAAAGACTCAACTTCCAGTTTTGCGGAAGTTGCATTTTTTTTGGCCGAAACGGCCATTCTGAGACCCACCAAAGCTGCAGGTGGACAAGTAGGAGGAGAGTAGGAGGGCAAAATCCAGAGGTTTAATTACCTGCAGATTTTTTTGTCCACAAGGGTTCCAGGAAAGGAACCCTCGCAGATAAAAAGGCCTCACCTGTAGACCATATCTTGAACTCTTGCTTCCATTCTGCCCATTTTTCAGTAGGAAAGATGGTCTCCAAGATGGAGCGAGACACTTGATCTGTAGCTGCAGCAAGTTCTCCTTTGTCAAAGCTGTGGAAAGAACTCTGCAAATTTTGTTTCTGTTTCATATCATGGCAGTTGGGAAGGCACCGTATTTTGGTTCGCCAGTAACATGTTCATATTGCCCTTAAAATGCCATTCTGTGAACAGATGTTTGCCATTTTTCTTCAGGGCCGAGTGTGGTTAATTGATTTTAATCCATTTGGCGAAGTAACAGACTCTCTGCTGTTTACATGGGAGGAGCTGATGTCTGGGAACAGTTTGAAAGATGATCAGAGTGAAGGTGCAGCCATGGAAGTGGTAAGAAGACAAACTTTAAAAGTTTAATGTTGTAGAGAGAAAATTAAGGTTTTCCATGCGCGCGCACGCGTGTGTGTGTGTGTGTGTGTGTGTGTGTTTCTGTCTATCTAGTGATCACACACAAAACACACTAGACAGCAGGATTTGTTTTGCTCAAATATCCATTTGTCTAATTTTATCTTGTTGGAAACAAAGATGAAATTTCCACTGCTGTGGAACTATAGAGCTAATGAAGCCTATGGAGCAGAGTCTATTTTCTGCAACAGGTTTGCTCTTTGAAGGGATGCTGTGAATGTGAAATGTAAGGGAAGCATTCAGTGAGAATATTGATTACTTGTGAGCCGCACCCAGCAGCACCCTGCAAACATGATGGGTTCCTTTTTGATGTTGTCACTTGCATGCTCCAGCAAGGCTGAGTGATACAACCAAATTTACTCACTGAGTAAATTGGCCTTGCCAATCCAGCACAGTATATAGGAGTCCACTCAGTATAGGAGTGCACTCAGTATAGGAGTGCACTCTGGCGGGCGGGAAAGTGGCGGAACGCAGCGTGACGCAACGGGTGGACTGCCACTCAAAGGTAAGTCCCGCCCAGCGTACCGGGTGAATAACACCACTGAGTGCACTCTGTTTGCTTCCTTCCTAATATTGTGTTTTCCATTCTAAGCAAACTGCCTGTGTTTCTCAATTCCCATTTTGTTCTTTTAGTTTGTGACCTCAGATACTGAGAGTAACTATTCCCTTTGCAATAGGAGGCAGCAACTGAGCCAGTTTTGGTTCCTGGAAGAGCACCGCTGTCGCCAGCTTGCTTGCATTGCAATTATAACATGTGGTTATAAGACCTGCCAGCAAGTCATGTTGAAGTCTGGATGGTTCAGTCTTTAGTCCTCTACTCTTCAATCTCAAAATGACCCTCTTTAAAAAAATCATTTTTTTCACGAAGACTTCATAGTATCTTTATCATCTGACCCCTCGACAGAACATAGTTGCTTTCTCTAACTACATTTAACTAGAAAAGATTTGAAGAATTTTCCTAAAACCATGTAGATTTAAGACTTATAGTAAACAAGTACATCTGTTGATAAACTGAAACTCCCTGATGAGTTGGCTCTCTAGATAAAAAGAAAAATACTTGTGATCATTCTCCAGACTCCACTCTCAGATTACCAAATGCATTGAATTAGGAAAAAAACACAACAGTGGCCTTAAACTGATGTTTCTTCTTGTAAGTGAAATCTGATTGTTGTCTTCTTTTATCAGGACTATCCATCATTCCGTTGTACAAACAGTAATCTTACTGTCCAACCAAGTCCCTATCTCAGCTACAGGCTGCCCAAAGATTTTGTAGACCTTTCTACTGGAGAAGATGTTCACAAATTAATTGACCTGCTCAAACTGGTAAGCACATTTTGTAACAGAGAGCTTGTCTTTAAGTGTGTAGGGCAATCATGCACAAAAGTATGTACTTAAAGAGGGATTACTGCTTACGATGAACGCACCTTCCAACTTTTGCTTCTGGTATCAGATTTGCACAGTTTTATAGTACCCAATTTGAAACAGGGCAAATGTGCAAAAAGCCACAATGGCTATAGAAGAGAAATAAGTGCGCGTGTCATGGAAAGACTTTCTCAAACCACTTTTGGTTATCTTAAAACCATGGTTGGTCTCTGTCTCTGCATGCTACCTAAGTCAATCTTCGATTGGAATGCAAACATGCAGTTGGAGAACTGATTGCCAGTTTGTCCTCAGTATATGCAGGGTGGAAAGTGTTTTTCCTTTTAAAATCAATGGGTTGCCTCTGTGAGAGTCTAACAAGGTTAATTGTACTGCTTCTCAGGCACAAGGAAAAGCAAAAGAGGCACACTATAGATTGAAATCTCATCAAAAACATTTCTTGGGAGTACTTCCCTGTTGTTCAGTTGACAACTACAGAAGAATCTTAAACCAATCCAAACTGAACCTATCCATTTGAAGTATTGTTCTGCTGGAACATCAGATTACTTATGGGGGACTATTATGTTGTGGCATTAAACCTAGTCTAATAACAGGACATGCTGTCAAGCCTTTCAAAAGGCCTTTTGGGAGCCGAGTGCAAGATTTAACTCAAAGTCTCCCAAGTGGGTTAGCCTACAAATCATGACGAGTTCCAAAGGCTTGTGCAAATGGCTTGTGGAGTTTTACAGTGTGAGTGCCCCTACTGAGCCATTTCTAGTGCTTTAGTTAAAAGGGCTCAGAGTGGATTATAACATGGCCTTTATTACAGTAGGGAGACATTGTGAAAACTGGGAAAGGCCATTCTGTGTAGCTGCGGGAGTCACCTAGCAAGCCTGTTGATCCATTAGCTGGCCCTCTTGAACAAACTGTTCATTTCATGTGGATAAAAAATGTTGGGCGTTTGGGCTGTAAGCCGTGTACATATTGAATGACACACCCATCAGTTCAGAAAGAAGAAGAGAGCCTCTTGTAGCAGTAGCGTGCCTTCAAACCATCTTCCGTAAGAGAGAGGCTGTCCTCAATGATCCCGCTTAAGAAATGTCAGTCTTCAGTTTCCCTGTTGTAGCCTGAAAGCAGGCAGCCCCCTCTGAAATGATGCTCTGACATCTCGCGAGAGGAGAGCTCCCCAAACCTTGGGAAGCCTCGCAAGAAGTTGGGCAGGGTGAGATAGCACCTGCCAGGGAAGGGAGGGAGATAAAGGGCTGGGAGGGATAATTTGGGGTGCCAGGATACATAAGACATAAGACATAAGAAATTTATTTGTCATTACACTCACAACTGGGTGCAACGAAATGAGGTGCTCTTCCCCAAGGTAAAACAGCAAGGGGGAGGGGGGAGGAGGGAGGAAGTACAGCGCTACCTGCAGAAAGCAAGACGGGGGAGAAATGGCAAGGGATAGAGGTATAGAGAGGTGTTATTGGGGGAGGCCCTGGGTAGGGGTAGCTGGAAGAGCCAAGGGTTAACTTGTGTTCTCTTGGGGGCAACTGGGTCTTCCAAAAGGAACCCTCCCATCAGGAAGAAGAGAAGTGGCACCAGCTGCAACGCCTGGGGTATCCCTGCTGGCTGTGGTGGGTGCATGATTGGATCTCTCTCTCTCTCTCTCTCTCTCTCTCTCTCTGTGTGTGTGTGTTTGAATGCCCAGCGTCTCTCACTATCATGTTAAATGCTGTCATCCTGAAGGTATTGACTCAGTTTCTTGGTTGTCTTCCCAGAAACGAAATCAGCAAGATGACGACGATTCATGAAACTTTCAGGATGAAAATGGAAACAACATGAGCCCAGAAATGAGCATCATGTGGCCAGGGGGGAGGGGGGAAGGAAGCAACATTTGACCAGGACTCAAAGAAATCCTGCTATTTATAATTATGCTCACAGCATTGAGGTGGTCCTGGCCTTGTGTAGGCCTTTAATTCCATAAGTATTTTCAGCAGACTTGCAAATAAGTTCTCGGGAGACCGCTGCCCCCTCAGCGCTGTTGTTGGTCTCCCCTCCCTCCCTCATTCCGATATTTTAGGGTGTCCTCCACAATCATCCAGCGTAGTTGCCACCGCCATCATTGTGCTGTTCTCTGAACCTGCGCTAGAACTTTAAAGCTGGGATTGGCAGCCACCACAGCACCAGGCTCGCCTTCAAAAACTCAAGAGAATTTCCACGTCAGTTGCATTAGTCTAGGCCCCTTTTTGCAGGAAGCTGTAGTTAGTGGAGAGACCAATCTGGGTCCCTCCTTACTGACAATCTGGGGAACAGTCATACTGTGGCTGTGAGAGGAGCCAATCTTACAGGCCAGGCCCAAATCTTGGTTCTTTGTGGTACCTGCAGTGTGTGGTTATTGGTCACCAAATCATACTTTTTTCTTTATCACTGCCTGCTAAGGAGAACCCCCCCCCCCCCCCCCCCCCGGGTTAGCCTAATGCCGCTTGCATTTTGAGAATCTTATTTGGTTCTTCAAAAAGAAACGGCAGCAAGTCTTTCGCCCTGGAGTTGGTGACGGTGGATTTGAAAATGTGTGGCCAATGCATTCTGAGGTGATTTCTGTTTGCATCAACAAGATCAAATTACAAAGAAACAAATTGGTCCAGTATCAAATTGCCATAAAGAAAACTTCTGCTGTTTAATAAATGGCTGCTGTCTCTCAAAGAAATGTCCATTCTGTTGATTTAGTCCTAATTTGCTCATGGATTTGTCTATGTAAGCTATTTCCGAGGCACTTAATAACTTTCTAGTTGTGTGCCCAGACAATTTTTGTGGTCATTAATAAACTTCTTGAAAGATGTCACATTTCATTCAATACTTTCAGAAATATACCTAACAAATATTAGAGGATTATATCCGTCTCTCCTGTAATGTAAAAAATATATGATCTTCCAATATTTTTGTGCCTTGTAATAATAGTTCCACCAGATATAAAATAAAATCACTGTTCCCCTGCTTCACACTTCTATCTTTTAAAGGAATTTGCTGTCATCTTTCTGTTTAGTTTCTGTGGTGTCGAGTAGCATTTAGACGAATTTTATAATGGACTTCCCTGAAAGAGGATTTAATATTTATTTGCAACAATCCTTGTCTATTATGTTTATGCCGAAACTTCTAATTCAGAATCTTTTACACGAGTCGGGACCCTGTGTCAAAAACAATATAATACAATAGATGTGAGACTTTTTTTCCATCTTGCTGTTGAGTTTAATTATACCTGACACAAAATGTACTGTCTAAGACTGTAATTCTATACACATTTGCCTGGGAGAAAGTCCCACTGAATTCAGTGAGAATGTCTTCTGAGTAGACATTCCTAGGATTTCACTGTCGGTTGATGTAATTGGAACTGTTGAGTCACAATCTAATCTGGAAATATAGTAACTATGGTGGCTGGCAAATCTATATTCTAGCTACTCCCTAGCTATTGAGCTTCTAAAAATCATAAAAATGTGTAAACCTATGGCAGTTAAATTTTTTCCCACAATAAGAAGATTCCAGTGTTACTATTTTCAGAAAATTTGTATGTTGCAGCGGTTCCCAAACTGCCTTGGGACACTCTTGGGTTGCAAGCCAATTTCAGGTGGGTTGCAAAGCACCTAGAGCACCTATTGAAACTATGGGATGATAAGATGCTGGAAAGGGGTGGTGGTATTTTGCTTGTGTCAAATTTGTAAATAAGCTTTTTTCTTTCTGATTCACTTCGCTATTGGAAAATGACTGAGAAATAACCAAACTTGCTGCATTCTCAGGAAAGCAGCCGGCTCTGACATCGCAATGATGGCACTTCCAACTGTAACATCATGTCCAGTGGGCCCTACAGTCATTTTTAAAAGTGGGTTGTGGTTCTAAAAAGTTTGAGAACCACTGTTATGTTGTATGTATAGGCTAAAGTTTTGAATTATGGTGTTGGAGAAGACTCTTGAGAGTCCCCTGGACTGCAAGGAGATCCAGTCGGTCAATCCTCCAGGAAGTCAAGCCTGATTGCTCCCTGGAAGGACAAATCCTGAAGCTTAAATACTTTGGCCACCTCCTGAGAAGAGAGGACTCTTTAGAAAAGTCCCTCATGCTGGGAAAGATCGAAGGCAAAAGGAGAAGGGGGCAGCAGAGGAGGAGATGGTTAGATATCTGTGTCACCGAAGCAATGAACATGAAATTGGGCGAACTCCGGAAGCTAGTGGAGGACAGGGAGGCCTGGCGTGCTGTGGTCCATGGGGTCACGAAGAGTCGGACACAACTTAGCGACTGAACAACAACAATAGGCTAAAGATGAAATGGTCACACTTATTTTACTCCCACACCTTAACTAGGTTAACAATATCTGGAAGGAAATCTATTTTTTCTTAACCCAAGGAAGTATAGCTAAGGTGTTTGAAGCATCTCATTTTCCAGTTGGCTGCCAACGTTTGCCTTATCCATAGTTAAGCCACATATTTAACTAAGAAAGCTGTGCTGCTCAGCAATCCACTTTTAAGATGAGGATAAACTAAGACTCTTGGAGAGTTCAGTGACAAACGTGATCAGTTTCATTCTGGAGCACTTCTTCTCCCAGTCAAAAATTACCAGTAATTTACCCCTAATATTCAGACAGAAAGATATTGTCATGAGTAGAAGTAATATTCTAGGCTAGGGATTTGCAACTTCTGGCACACTGAGGCGCTAAAATTGTCTACGCACACTATTGGTTTTTGACAAGGCCCACTACATTGCTGGCAAAGAGGGGATTCACATCCTAATAGATGACCCTCCCCAAACTTCTGTGGACCTTTTGTGACACCCCAATGGGCCGCAGCACACTGGTTGAAAAATCACTGATCTAGGCAGAAACAAAATTTTTATAACTCATCCTTGAGAACAAGCAGTGTCAGAAGCTTTCAGAATTTCAAATACCTCTTGCTATCATTCCATAACTTAACCTACTGATAAATTTAGGACAGAAATTACAGTTTCACACCTATTTATCGAACCCAATCATCATTGTGATTTCTCATCAACAGCAACTCAAAAAATGATCTCAGACTTGTCTTTGTTGACTTTTATGGTCTGAAATGACACGATACTGTTCTAACAAAGAGAAATGCAACTGGAGAGAGGCCAGGAGTGGTTCTGAAGCCAGCAGAACATCATTGCATAAAGTGTAGTGAGATTTTTGCTGTCTTTTTGCCCTGCTGAGCAATCCAGTGATAAGGCAGATACAGGGCGCTGGACTTTTGCAGCCTGATCCAACAGGGCTCTTCTTATGTTCTTGTAATAAAGAAATCAAGAGATAACCTTATTATCTTATTCAGAGCGCAATCCAAAGGAACTGGTAGGCTGACACACAGTCCCTTGTGCTGGCTTACAAGTGTTGCAAAAGCACCGTAAAGCACATTTGTACCACCCTCAAAGCCAGGGAAGCTGGTGCACAGACATGCGCTGTTCTCCCTGTGCCATTCCCAGTGCCAGGTAGGGCTGGCCTAGGGAGGCCAACACAGTGGCTCAGGGAGGTGGTTTGGGACAGGCGAGGGTGGGCCCATGGGCAGACTGGCCCATGGAGGGGATAGAGCCAAGATCTGGCACTGGGGGAGAGTTGATACTAGCAGGTGGGGGAGAGAGGAGGCCTTTATTGCACTATAGTATATATGTCTCGTGGGGCATGGTGTTAATCCGCTGTTGCTGGGCTTTTGACCTCGACATTGTTGGCACACACAGCACATTTTTTAAGGTAGTCTGCAGTTGTGTCAGAAAGACCTCTCCAGCGCAAGTCACTGGCGCTGTTGTCCCATTTGCGAGGGCGACAGTTTCACGATCCGTCTCGCGCTTGTTCGTGAGTAAGTCAGCGGATGTCACAATATGGTGGCTTGCTCCCGAGTCTAACAACCAGGACTCTCGCGTGCGCACACCTGCCGCTGAGCCTACAAAAGCGATGCTCGCTTTGGGTTGCTGTGCATGGGGCTTTGGAGACTGCCCTTGTCCCGTGCCTTGCTCACCTGGAGGTTTTTTCTTCTTTTTAGAGCCTCCTTTCTTCTTGGCACACTGGTATGCGAGATGTTGAGTTGATCCGCATACATAGCACTGTCTCACACCGGCGCACACTTGCGCCTGGGACTCATTCTTGGGCTGCTGCTGCTTTTTCCCAGAAATGTTGTTCTTCCCCTTTCGGAATTCTCGCTCCCTCTGGTTGTCTGCCCTTTTGTCCGCTTCCTCAAGAAGACGTGCGACGACAAGGGTGACTGTCAGTTGTGCTGCAGGGATGGATTCCAAAGTCAGGGTAAACATGTCCCACGTCTCATCCAGGGAATTGAGGATCGCAAAAACTTTGAGCCTTTCCTCAACACGTTCCCCGATCGCCTCAAGGTCTTTGAGGTTTTGCTGCATTGCTCTTAGGTGGACTCGCAAGTCCCCCCCCGGTTCAAGACGCGATCTCCACAATTTGCGTGTCAGAACCATGCTGGAAGTCAGCGATGCACGTGCAAACAGCTCCTTCAATGTGTTCCAATAGTCCATAGCATGTCCGAGATCGCGAACATAGACTAAGAGGTCCTCCGAGATTGCGAGACCGATGGTAGCCTTTGCTTTCCTGTCAGCTGCCGCTTCTGCAGCGTTTGTGGGAAGTGCTTGAGTGTGCTGCCAAAGGTCTTCCCTTTCCAGCAGCAACCGCATCTTGTGTGCCCATTGCACATAGTTGCTGTCATTGAGAAGTGGAATGGGAACGTTGAAAGGCGCTGGCTGCTGCGCCATCCCGACTCCGGGCCCGGCGGGCGGCAACGGTGGTACTTGAGGTGGTGGCAGAGGGATGAAAGGACCTTGTCCTGGAACGAGCGGCGGTGGCGGGACGGGTGCTTGGCCGTCGGGAGGCCCCGCGGGGAGAAAGAGAGGTCCGAGATCGTCGTCTTCCGATTCGCCCTCTTCGCTTTCCCCGGATTGCTCGGGTTCTCCTGGGTCGTCAGCGTCCACTCCCCCCGCTCCGTCTCCGAGGTCTTCTATCTTGACTTCCTCTGTTTCCTCCTTGACTCCACCGATGCTCCCTTCCTCATCAGACATCGGTCAGTATGTCCGCGAGTGTAGGGGTGCAGCCGCATTTACAACTCAGTCTCGGCTCCGTGGATCGGGTCCGTGGCGAACCCCCGCAGGGTTACTGCTGAATCTTCCATAACCTGTTGTGAATTTGTGGTAATTATAGCAGAGTTGGAGGCTCGCGGACCCATTCAGCGCTTGCCTAGCGCGATCGGAGCGGAGGAACGAAGCGATCGCTACATTTGAATATCAAAGCCATTTTATTGGTTTCAGTAGCGAAAGTGAGAAGATGAGAAGTTTAGTTTGCCGGTTAGCAAAAGCCGGCGAAGGCTTGCCGCGTACAAGCGGCTTTTCAGCGTATTCTTCACAGTTTGAGCGCACACATGGTACAGACAGAAGAACAAAGGGTGCAGTCAGACTATATCTGGTAGGTGGGTACTTAGAGACCCCCGTGCCCCATGTTAACCAATGGGGTAACCTTTAGAACACCATGAGCTCATGAGAGAGTGGGGTGTTTGTTAGCCAGTGTTTCCCGTGAGAGACATTGCACTACCAAGCTGGGAGGCTGATTAGCTCAAGGATTCAAGGACACGCAGGTGTCCTATCTGCTCTGGAGACGGAGAGACGGAATGCCAGTTTCAACCAGTTCTGGAGTGTGTGGTGTGAAACTGCAACAAAGTGCACAGCTGTAATTTATTGCTCTGTTGGACGCACGTGATATAGTCAGTACAGTGTAAAAACAGATGATTAAAAGTCCTGGCATTGGCCATTCTTCTGCCTCTGCAGCCAGTCTTTTAGTCCTTGAAATGGTCTTGGGTGCCGGAAGAGCAATTAGTTTCTCCTAGCAACCCTTTGCTTTGCCTTCCTGATCCACAGGAGATAAAATGGTCACTGGGAGCGGGGCAGGCTTCATGCAATTCTTGCTTGCTCTCTCTGTAGAAAACATCAGTAAAGGAAAAGCTCACTTCCATCTGATGTGTCCCGTGCAAAGTGGGGTAAAAGTGTTTCTTTTAGTGAGGTAAAAATATTTCTTTGTGGCTGAGAAGGACTGTGTGTGTGGCGGGGGTGGGGGAACATGGCAGCTTCCAAAAGGAGAAAGTTCTCTCTTGAGATGATGATGGTTTCAGCCACCACCTTGGCAGGGTGTGATATGAACTCCAGGTACAGTGTGCCCTCCTTATCCGTGGACTCAGCAGCCACGAGCATCTGCGGAGATTGAGTCTATGCCTCAGAGGGCCTCCCTGATCAACCAGAAACCACTTCTAGTCCGTGTAGGCAACTTCCTGTCGCATCTGGAGGTGTCCTGAGGTGTGAGGAGGTTGGTGATGCCTCCCCACATCACAGGATTCCTGGATGCGACAGGAAGTTGAAGGCCCAAACCAGAAGTGGCTTCCGGCCACGTTGGCGATGCCTTCTGAGTTCTCAGAATCCCCCTCCTGAGGATTCCAGCATAAGCTGATTTGAGTATCCATGATGGGTCTTGGAACAGATCCCTTGCGGATGTCAGGAGGCTCCTGTATTTGAAACTACTACCTATCCTTCGTGCCCCATCAATGACCGGACCCCAACAAAACCTAGAAAGAAGGACAGTTGGCACAATCATTATCTTTTCTCCTCATTCATTGTCTCTGACACCAGAACGTTTTTGGACTACAGCAAAGTGGAAATACGTAGCCATCAGTCCTAAAAAGGGAAGGTCCACTCATTGAGTTTTCCCACACAAGGTATAAATGCTCTGGTGTGATCTATTTTTTTCTTGCTGTTTAGAACTGCACAACACTAATTTTTCCTGCAGTGCTTCTAGGCGGGCAAATGTTGGTTCTTTTTGATGTATGATTTTGAACAATTGGGATCAACCAACACGCTCTAAGCTCTGCATTTAATTTTTGTAAAAATCAATTATGTTACGAGGAAGCATAAATCAAGACAATTCTTAATTATCACCTCGGGTAAATGGCTTCAGAGTCAGTGTATCAATCATGCTCTTGTGCATCAGAAGCCGACTTTCTTAGGAAACTTTGAACTGCCTTTTCATTATTTTGTGTATGGCTCGACGTACGAGAGCCGCATACCAAGATAGCTGGCCTGAGATACCTGCCATGAGGTATGAGAGATGGAATGACTTCATGCTTTTGGAAGCCATTTAAACACTAAAGCAAATTGCAGGAAAAAACATTAACTGCAGCCATGCCACATGTCTGCTTCTAGGTATGTCCTTTTGAGTCAAAGTTGGAGAAATAGGCTTTCAATCAGAAATTGAAATTGAAATTGAAATTGCACAATTACTGTATAGTGTAGAACCATAGGATACAAACGAGAATAATCATACAGAAAAACACCTGCTTGCATGCAGTATGAAGGAAAATTTCCTCTAGTCTCGGTCTGAGAACCATCTCTAGTCAGTACAGAACTTATATTTTAACAGTTCAATTCAGTAATGAATTACTTTGCAAATGGAGACACTGAAAGGCACAAAAGGGATCAAAATTAGATTTAGATTTCTTAGATCAGTGGTTACCAAAGAATTTAGCACCAAGACCCACTTTTTAGAATGGCACTTGTGTTGGGTGTGGCACTCATCACCAGAAGTGATGTCATTAACTTGGAAGTGGTCATGGCCGGAAGTGACATCATCAACCGGAAAATGCTGTTATTGTGAAGTAATCAAATGACACTCTTGGAATGCAAATGGGCAGTTGCACAACCATGAAACATCCCTGATAGAAAGCAAAATTAGGACAAAATGTTTTGTAAAAGCACTGAACTAAAAACAATTTTTTAAATAAAACCCTAACCATCAACCAGTAGCCATGTATGGCTGTGAGAGCTGGACCATAAGAAAGGCAGAGCGTCGAAGAATCGATGCTTTTGAATTATGGTGTTGGAGAAGACTCTTGAGAGTCCCCTGGACTGCAAAGAGATCCAATCGGTCAATTCTCCAGGAAGTCAAGCCTGATTGCTCCCTGGAAGGACAAATGCTGAAGCTGAAGCTCCAATACTTTGGCCACCTGATGAGAAGAGAGGACTCTTTAGAAAAGACCCTCATGCTGGGAAAGATTGAAGGCAAAAGGAGAAGGGGGCGACAGAGGATGAGATGGTTAGATAGTGTCACCGAAGCAATGAATATGAAATTGGGCGAACTCAGGAAGCTAGTGGAGGACAGGGAGGCCTGGCGTGCTGTGGTCCATGGGGTCGCGAAGAGTCGGACACGACTTAGCGACTGAACAACAACAACAACAACAACCATCAACCATTTCCTGGAGGTCATTCTGGGGCAAGCCAGGGCTGAGGTAAGAGGTTGCACGTCCTGGAAGTAACTTCTGGGAGTGCAGAAGATAGCCCTGCTAATGGTACAATTTTGTGGCACAACAGTAGGGAAGGCCATTTTCTTACAGATTTTTATGTTTTAAAATGTTTTTAAAAGGGTCGCTCAGTATATGTGGCATCTGCAGAGGCCAGAACCATGGATAAGTCAGGTCAACTGTACTTTATAACAAACCTAGTGGGAAAAGAAAATTTCTGTAGTCAGGATTGACCCATCCCTGAGTCCAGTCACTTTGGAGCAGATTGGCGGCGGGGCTTTGTGTGCCAATCTTGGTCCATCTACTCTTCCTCCTGGTCACTGGTCCTCCTCCTCTTTCTACCCTGGATTGGAAAAGGAAGAGGTGGACTGAGAGGGAGATGAAATGTGAAGAGAGTACAGAATTAGAACAGTGGAGAATGGGAGGAGCAGAGCCTGACACATTGTCAGATATTCCGCTTCAGGGATCAGAAGATCAGAAGATCTTGGGCCTACTGGCAGTTCTGTAGGATGTCCCGCCCATATACGGAGCATCATAATAGTTTGGTACTAACTAGATTTGGGGAACTCTGTAACTATGACACTTCATGTCTGCAGTAGCACACAGTACTTTTTGTCATTTTCCCATTTTGTTAATCTTTGTAATTAGGGGCATGCTATTTTAGACCCTGATACATGCACAACCCCACTTGTGCTCTGCTAATTTCCTAGCAAAGATCCGTTTCCCTCCATAGAGCATTTTTGCTTTGTTAATTAACGCAGGCTGCTCATTAGGAGGATAAATTTGTCAAGGCAACTTGCATTCTGTGTGCAGAAACCATTACAGCTCTATTAATGTCAAAGGAAGAACCCATATGGTGACCCTGAACAATTTGTGATCACGACCCTTGGAAGGAAAGGAACTAATCTCTGGAGCCTTAATGACATTGGAAATAATCAGTGTTAGGGATGTTCGTCTTGCCAAGCCCCATTGACATGAAAAGGGCCCCTGGTGGAAAACATGTCAGTGGGCTTCAGTGGGTCTTGTACACGGGAACTTTCCTGTGGATTATGCCCATAACTAATTGGATCAAGCCTAAATAATCTTTGATGCACCAAGTTGTCATGACAGCCATGTATGCTGGTTCACTGGGGATGTAATAAGATTGTTTGAACCAGAGGCGGATCTACAGGGAGGGCAAAGCTCTAAGTGTTGCAAGAAGCCTTACCCTGTCATGTAAATCCCTCCTCTCCCTTGCTGCTGTAGCCAGTAAGCAATGCCAAGATGTTGCTGTTCCCTGTGAGGATTGGCTAAAACGGTGCAGGACAGGAGTGCTTTCCACTACAAGGTTTGCCCTCCCTTAGATCTGCCTCTGGTTTGCTCTCTGGGCCTGACAAAAGGGAGGAGCTTGTGAAGCAGATGAGATGATTTTAGATTGGTGCATCACAGTTTTACACCCATTGGACCAATTGTTCCCAATTGGGCCCTGTGCCTAAGGTGCGCTGTGGCCCTGTGCCATGCTAGACTCATCTACTCTTGACTTGTCACACAAAACAATGCATTGCAATGGATACCTAACACGGCATTGAAGGTTTTATAGAGGAGAACAACAGTTTCAGTTTCCTTCTCAATCCTTTAAAAGTCAGCAGCATTTGTTTATATTGTTTATATTTTCCCCTGCTAACTGGGCAAGAGGCACTTTTCATGTGGTATTCCTCTTATATTTAGCAGGGGGAGAGTAATTGTCCCTCTTCACTCCAGCACAGTGTCTTTTCTAGTGGCTGTTGCTGGGGGTGTTTTGCATATTTTCAGATTGTGAGCCCTTTGGGACAGGGAGCCATTTAACTTTAATATTACTATTTGCCTGTAAACCGCTTTGTGAACTTCATGTTGAAAAGCGGTATATAAATACTATTTGAATGAATATTTTGAATTTTTTTTACTGTACTTGAATTACATATTTATCTCTCTTTACTTAGACTCTACAGACTTTGGCTTTGAACCTGGGGGCAGCAAAAAATGTCTCTAAGCAGCAGCCCCACAAGTCATGCAGCCCCAGTTTAAGGTGATATTTTGGGTCTGAGCCTTGGAATTGCCCTTAAAGCCCCCCCCCAAAAAAACGAAGAGTGCAATTCTAACCTGGAGTTAGTCTGGCACAGGTAGGTCAGCAAAGTTTGGCTGGCACAAGGGCCACCATAAAGCATGTTTGGACCACTCTCTGAGTCAAAGGAGATGGTGCACGTCTGCAGACATGCGCCATCCTCCCTGACTCCAAGAGTGGTCCAAACACGCTTTATGGTGGCCTTTTGCCAGCCAAACTTTGCTGGCCTATGTGCTGGCCTAACTCCAGGTTAAGACTGTGCACTTGAATTGCAAAGTCACAGAACAGCCTTCTTTTATTCTCCACTAGCTTCTCCTTACCCGGCATTGCCTGGGTATTTATTTATCCCAAGCTTCTATTAGACAGGAAAAGGAATGAATTCTATCTATAAATATAAAATTGAAAGTAATTTTATGTACAGGTAATTAAAAGTATAAGTACAGTATAAAAATTATAAAGTGAAATTTTTTACAAATTCACTATAATATTAATGTAACTCAGAACTTGATTGTAAACAACATTTTTAGTTTCACCTCCAGGAGCAAGAATAAATAAATTCTTGGGTGAACCACCCTTGAGCAAGCAACATAAAGTTGTCCGTGGGAGAAACATGGCAATCTCAAACTCTGCAGTACTTAATAGACTGCCCCTGTGACTTGTTGATCGTGATTGAGAATGCAAGTCCCACTGGAAATTGCAATCTCTTAAAGTTAAAAGGGAGATCCGTCGGAATGAGTGGTATCCGTGGGATAAAAACTGTTCCGCCTTCTCCCTTTCTTGTTAAGATACTCACTTCAATTACAGCACCCAGCATCTTCTTGACACACAGCCTTGTGCTGTTGCAAAGTTTTGGTGGGTCAAGGTTCCGCAGTAAAATAATTGGAGATCCCACTGTAAGTAAAAGACGATGTGGTGGCAATCCAGCCCGATCAAGTGAGTTTAGGAAGTCTGATGGGAAATTGATGACCTCATAGGCATCTACTACGGTATCAATAGACTTGTGTTCAGTGACTACGCCTGGTCACATGGGAAGTATTTGATTGGAGTCCAAGACCGGGGCATAATGATTTCTAAAAATTTCCAGAAGTTTCTACAGAGTTCTATTCATTCTATTCGACTCCACATGGGCTTAAATGTCATCGGCACTGTCACCAATCAGCTTAGCGACCCCGAAAACTATGGATTTGACACTAATGCTGGTCATTTTGGACATGTTATTGTTCACCCCTTCTCACCCCCCATGCCGATGGGGGCTGAACGTGGACTTAAACGGCATCAGGAGTGTCAACATTCATTCAGCGACCCCAAAAACTATAGATTCAACACTAATGTCGGCCATTTTCGATTATGTTTACATGTCACCCCTTTCCCACCCCCACCCCTAGGGGTGCTAGGGGTGTCTTACCCCCACAGTATTTCTTTCCAGAGTTTAAGGCATTACACACAGGCAAGTGTGGTGTAAATTGCTCCAGGCATTACACACACACACACACACACACACACACACACACACACACACACACACGTACATTCAGTTTTATATATATATAGATTCAAGCTCTAGTAGTCTTCAATTAAGGGCACAATCCTAACCAACTTTCCAGCACTGACATGGCTGTGCCAATGGGGCATGTGCTGCACCCTGCAGTTGCAGGGGGCAGTCACAGAGGCCTCCTCAAGGGAAGGGAATGTTTGTTCCCTTACCTTAGAGCTGCATTGTCCTTAACTCCAGAGCTGTAGCCAGTGGCCCAGTATGTCAAGGGAGCCGCCAGTTGAATCAGTTCTGGAAATATCTGCTGTAAAGGGGTCTGTGCCAGTGCGTGGCCCCCTCCTCTTGCTGCATGGCCAGTCTAGTGTGAGCTGGGGCGTGTTTCAGCCTTTTGGAGCACCTCTGTGTTTGAGAATCACAGCCTAAGGGTGCAATCTTAACTCAGAATTAAGCCGGCAAAGTTAGACCCCCAAAGTTTGGCCGGCACAAGCGATACCGTAAAGTATGCTTGGACCACTCTTGGAGTCAGGGAGGATGGCGCATTATCTGTGTGCTGGCCTCTCTGACTCAAAGAGTGGTACAAACATACATTACAGTGTCCCTTGTGCCAGCCTAACTGCCCACTAGGATTGCACTCACAGAGTCAGGATGGATGGCGAACGTCTGTGTGCTAGCCTCCCTGACTCAGACAGCGCAATCCTACAAAATGTGGTTGCATCGGCGCTGGGCACTTAGTGCTGGGCACTGCAGACAGCACTAGTCCAGTTGCCCTGACGCTACACCTTCCTTGCGCTGGCCGAAACTGGCTGGTGCAGGGGAGGTGCCATATTGGGACGGGGGAGGGAGTCGGCAAGGGGAAGGAGGTTCTGGGCAGGCTGTGGGCGGGCTGGCAGGTGGGCTGGCCCAGGAAGGGAGGCGGGCTTGGGATTCGGATCCGCGCCTGCTGTTTAGCAGGTAAAGGCACGAGGCGCTCTTGCTGTGAGGAGGCTCCTGCTTCCCCAAAGCAACGCTGGATATGGCGCAAGCCGGTCGGCCTTGCCAGTTCTGGCACTGCTTAGGATTGTGCTCTGAGAGTGGTCTAAACGCACTTGTACCCACCAAACTTTGTTGGTCTAACTGTGCTGGCCTAACTCCAGGCTAGGATTGCACCTGAAGTCATTATCTCTGCGTGATCCCTAAAACTCCCTGCTATCAAACAGCCATCAGTGTGCTTATGTGTGTGTGCACGATTGTGGTTTTGCCCAAAGCTTTTTATTAAGAGCAGTGTACTGATGCTCCAAAAGCATTTTCAAAAGAGAGGCCACCTCAGTGAGCTCAGATAAGTCAGACACCTTTCTTTGTGTCCCTCTTGTCAGAGCCTGGCTCATATAATGCCTCATCATAATGCCTTATGCCATCATTATTCCAGCTGGGGTTTCTTTCATTCCTACAGGGGAGCAAGATGTATGAACCCCTCCTGGCTCAAAAGCCATTTCTCTTCCCAGCATTTCAGATGCTTATTTCTTGTGGTTTTGTCTATATTGTAACAACTGAAAAGCACAATTTGTACAGGTTGCTATAATGACTGTGTTGGGAGCGTAATTGCTGCAGGAAAAATTTCAGAGCGGCCCCTGCACGTTGTCACTATAGCATACCTAATTTGATAGCTGAAATCCCAGAACACTAAGCACACTGATAAATGGGGGTCGGGGTGGGTGGGGAGGGAATCTAATCTTTAGAGCTGAGAATGCTTGGAACATGCCATTAATTTGGTGTAATGGCAGCTGTAAAGCCCCTTTTTTCTCCTCCAAATAAGATTATAGTGTAATTTTTTACTTAGCCCCCCAAAAGAGCAATAAAAGGTCACATGAGGAAATCTCAGCATTCACATTTGTCCTTTCAAACTCATATAATTACTATTCTGAAGAATATTTAAATGTATGCTGCTTTTCAACAGTTCACAAAATGGTTTATATAGACATCAATCAGTGGTTCCCTGTCACCAAAGGGTTCCCATTCTTGGGGGAAAAAAATACAAAAGAGACACCAGCATCAGCCACTGGAAAAGATGCTATTGGGGTGAAGTGGGCAAGTTGGTCCTTCCCCGCGGCTAAATACAAGAGGACAGCTCTTTAAAAGGTGCCTGCTTGTCCACTTAGGAGGAGTTCTAAATGGAAAACTAGAATTTCACAGTGTGATGTCCCCACTTAAAACATGCAAAAACATGATTACTGAACACAGAAGATGTAAATCAATGCTACATCAGACCTATACAGCATGAAGGCATTTATAAACCTTCTGTAACATAATTTCTTATGTCTCTGAGAATCTGCCAGAGCTCTGGGGCACGAATCAAATGCATCCCCACCCCAGCGTACAATATTTCTATCTTGGCATTTGCACCAGAGACAGTGTCTGTGTGAAAACACACAGATTATGCCAAGCTTGTCAATAGCCAATCATCTGGAACAATTAAGCACCCCCAGGCTCTGGGTGACCAATCAAGGAAATGTTTGTAAGCTGAATAAGAACTGGGACTTTTGGGAGGAATGCAATACAATTAATGGGTTACCTAGTTTATATATTTATTTTGTCACATTTCTATATGTGACACCTTTCTTCAAGGAGCTCAGGGTAGTATACGCAGTTCTTCCCCTCTTTTTGTGTTCACAACAACCCTGTAAGGCAGGTGTCGCAGGTGAGCGGGGGCGGGGCCGAGAGTAGGAGCAGGAGCCAGCCCCGCGGAGCAGGCAGCGCCAGGTGGCGGCAATTACTACCCCCAGGGGAGGGTTAAAAGGGAGGTAGGAGGGCAGCATGTCTGGGAGAAGGCAGGATCGAGTTCCCTCGCAGCCTGAGGGCAGACGGTGGCTGAACCTGACCCGCGGGGAGACACTCCAAGGAAATACGACACCCCGTGGGGACCCCTGCTGCCCTGCACCCCACCACGAGACGGACGACCAGCCAGCGAGCGTGTGTCGTCGTTTGACCCCTGGTGGTAGACGAAGCTGGAACGCAGCAACTGGACCAACCGTGAGAGACAAACCTGCTCACCCCTTTGTTTCTCGCCCCAGGAGGGCCGGACCTTTTTGTTCCTCTCTTGCCCAGGAGGGCCGGACCTTTGTTGTTCCCCCTTTTGCCCGGGGGGGGGGCTGGACTTTAAGTTGGTTGTTTCTTGCCCAGGCAGGCGGGCAGGACTTTCAGTTGCGTCCCCCGGGTCTTCCGGGAGGGGGGAAGGAGGATTGTCCGGACGGGGCTGGCTCTGGTGTATGCGAGGGGGAAGTGGTGTTTGTCGGGGCTGTAAGAGAATAAACAGTGTTTCCCTGACGTTCTGGTCACTTGGTCGTTGTTGCACTCCCCCCTCCCTGATGGGGAGGGGGCGGCGGAGGGGGCCCCCTGCTGACATCACAGCAGGTGAGGCTGAGAGAGAATGACTACCCCGAGCAGTTGTGTCCCTGGCCCTTTCCCTATCTGGGGGCAGGACCACAGACTGCCACCCTCCCCAGTGACCACTGCTGTCCCTTCACTCGCCTTCGGTTCTGTAACCTCACATGACATCCCGTCGCATGTCAAAAGCATTCTGAAGATTCCAGAAAGCTTTTAAACACTACTTCTGGTTTTCCAACAAAAACAGGAAGTTTAATTTACAGGCATTCTGAAGCCTTCAGAAAGTTTTTGGCATGTCACACGAGACCTGCGGCAGGTGGCTCCTGGGGGCACTTGCCCCCCCCTCAGCTGAATGGTAGGACCGCTACTGGCCCCAGGTCACTCAGGAAGCTTCATGGCTGAACAGGGATTTGAACCTGGATCTTCTAGGTCTGT
The DNA here is from genome assembly GCA_029204185.1 of Lerista edwardsae. NCBI lineage: Eukaryota > Metazoa > Chordata > Lepidosauria > Squamata > Scincidae > Lerista > Lerista edwardsae. Next base: position 15,042,927 of record JAJKFI010000010.1, read on the forward strand.
CCAGCTTCTGAACCACGACACTGCCCTGGCATGAGGGCTACTCTCATTGCACAAGCTATTCCACAGAGGTTTTGCTTTCCTATCGAGCTGAGGGCAGCAACTGCTCTGCAGTTCAGCTGCAGATTTTTGAAATCTTCAGACTAAGTGCTCTGCATAAGGTCCCTGATAAAAAATGATTTTAATGCAGTACTCAGTTCACATTGTGCCGATGACAAATTTAGATGCCTGTTACAATTGCAGGAACAGTCTCCAGAAATCAGGTTATGCTGGGAAAATTATTCAAAGTATTACTCAATACTCCTTGGGTTGAATATTTGCATCTCATCTGTGTGCCATTCATCGTGGTCTAAGTCTCTGCAGAGGTTAGCCTATATCAGAAAGCCAAGGGCAAGCCTTTTGTCAAGCTTGATGCGGGATTTTATATTTATGATGCAGGAGTACCCCCCGCTCCCCGGTGATTCTCTCAGAAACCATCACAATTCCTTTCCTGGCTGAAGGCACACAGCCCAGCCACGCTTGCAACCAATAAACTTAGACCCAATAAAAAGGAACTGAACCTTGGCGAGAATCGAACTCATGGCCACAGCTCCCCGGATCCCCCGCTGACCAACTTCAACTGAAGTGGGGACCCGGGATTCAAACTTGCGCCACTGCCGCAGCCTCAGCAGGCTGGCTCAAACACTCGAGCTGGCGCTGATAGGATTACAACAACTCTTGAGCCGGCACTGATGGGATTACAACAACTCTTGACTTGTGGTCTCACCCCAGCACACACCTTATACAAACTGTTGACCGCAAGCTAACAAGCCGGCTGTCAAACTCCCAAGCTGTTCCTCAAAAGCACAGCTTGCCAGCTGTCAAACTCAGAAGCAGCCAGGTCTTCCCCTGGAACCCCTGCCCACATGGTTTGGGTGAACTGTCAGAAACCCGAACTGTCAAGGTCTCCTCTTAAAGGGGTGGCCGGCTTTATGAATGGGGTTTTATGAATGAACACTGTGCTTTATGAATGGGAACGTGTTGTACAAGGGAGAGCTGTCATGTCGGGCTTCGTGCTTGTGCGTACTGAGAAGAGGAAGACATAAAATGGCTGCCAGCAATCAAAATGGATGCCAGCTCAGTCGAGGAATGTGCCACGACCATCGAGCCAACTCCTCGGGTCACGTCCTCGGAGCCGGGCCTCACGATCTCCGCCAAAGACATTTGCATGATGAACTTACTTGAACTTTGCGTTGTGAATAGATTTCTCTGCATATCAAAATGTGTGTTTGTGAGATGAATTGTCCTTTAGCGTCTGAAAGATATGCGTCTATCTCTGCCCCCCATTGACCCTATGTCTTTTTCTAAAATTCAATCAAGTGCCTTTTCCAATGTACCCCTGCGATTAGCCACTTCCCCAATCTTTTGTAATGCCAAGATTAGCTCACCTTCCAGGGCACCGGTCACCCTTCAGGCAAACAGGCATGTCTTGGGGAGTTCCGCAAACCCACCTTTGACCAATCAAAGGTCCCACAACCCCTGGTGCCCCAATAAGTGAAGTGGGATTAGACAGCTGATCTTGATTGGATATTTTATTTCTCTTCATCTGCATGTAAAAACGTATAAAAATACCTGTCTCTTTCACTTTGGCACGCAATTAGGGTGCCCTTTTGCACGCATGTTTTGCGACCTGTTTGCGTCTTTATTGCAATAAATATTACTCCGGAAACATCAAGGTCCAGCTGGCAATTCTTTTTCCGTCGATGTTAAACTTGGGTAAGCTATAGCAAGGGGTCCTGTGGAGGGGATCGGAGGACCGGGAAGAGTTTGCGGGCTTCAGCAGGGACGCCGGAAAAATGGACAAATCGATCCTTGGAGCTCGGTCTCGCGGTTTAAAGAGACAGGGTTTGGAGAAATCGCCTTATTGGCCTGATTTCCTCCTACAACATTTACATTTGAGTTGAAACCACAGAATTTTTCACTGGAGAGGGAATGACACAATGGAACCATTTGTGTTTTGTGACCATTTCAGGTGCATTGATAAGAAAAACCAAAACCTTAAAAGGGTCTGTTCACCTGCTTGCCTAGATAAGTGCAGTGTGTGCCCCTGATGCCCTCCCTTGCCAACCTTCACCCACAGGGAGCCCTGTGAAATTGAATCTCCATTGCCAACTGTCGCTTTCCATTTGTGTTTTCCTTCCAAGGGCCCCCCCTTGCTGAGATAGCGTGAATGTTTTTGCCTAACAAAAACCCCTCTTTATTGACCTCATGGAACAAGAGGAGCTAGTATGTGTGCCCAGATTTTACACCAGAGGCTGAAACCAGCCAATTCAAGGAGATTTGGGTTTTCTGACATGAGAATCCTGTAGCCCTGGGGATGCTATGTGAACACGGCTGGATGAAAAGGCTGGCTTCCCGCAACCCTATTCAACAGTGTTAATGCTCATGCAAGATAATAACAGCCTGAGCCAGGTTAATTTCAGAAGCAGAAAAAAGTCGCTGTATGGTAAGAGGTGAAGAGGAGAAAACGGGGAGATAAAGGCCACTTTAATTTGAATTTTGATGAAAACACTGTCAATCGCTATACATGTACCTGCACATGCTGTATTTTTTATGAACAAAGCCTTGTGATTACTTCACAAGCAACATTTTCCTGGGGGTTTCGGCTTTGATGGTGCCTCTTAACACACCACTGCTACTGTAATTTATTCTTCTCCTTAATACAGGCATTCCCCGTTATCCAGGGGGATATGTTCCTGCCCCTCATGGACACCAGAAACCTTGTATATGAAGGAACTCTATATGTATAGGCAGGTATTCCATCCCCCCATGCCCATTCTGTTTTATTCATTACAAGCATTCATTAATATTTCTTGCTTTTACAGACACTACAAAAAGGAATATGGCAAGTAGGCAGGCAGCCTGCATGCTACAGGGAGGAACATTAACAGGAAGCAGAAAGCATGCAGGCTCCCTGTCTGCTTGCCACGTTCCAGTTCTACCATCTGTACTGTCACAGAAAGAAACATGCTTGCTTGGTAATGAAGAAAACGGAAGGTAATTTGCGGAGGGGTGGGGCAGAGAACCACAGTTAATTGTAGATACTGGAGCCGCAAATACTGGGGTGTGTGCACTTGTGTTATAATTTTTAATGTTTTCATAAAGTACAGCATAAGCAGCCAATCCTCAAACCCTCACCACCAGCGGTATGCTTGTACGGCCAATTTTGGGTGTCGTAAACGTGCCATAAAGCACATTGACGGCACCTAGAGAGAAGGTACTTCCTGTGCTGGGGCTGTGCCACAGTGCAGGTGGTACGGATGGATGGTGCTCCAGCAGTGCTGGCCATGGGAAGGCCTGTCGAGGCAGGGGATGTAGGGAGAGGGTGGAACGAGGTGGGGGAGGAACAGACCTTGCAGTGAAGGGTGGGGCCAGTGGTGGGTTCCACTGCCCAATCCTCAACCCCTGTGTCGGGCTGGGCTGCTGGAGTCTCTGCCAGCAAAATAGCTGTTGGAGACTGAGGTGTCCC
>JAJKFI010000010.1:15046441-15131875 GCA_029204185.1 Lerista edwardsae
AAACTCTTGGAAAATGCTACTTTTCCTGTGACAGAAATAGTGCAAGGACCCAGCGTGAAAGAACTCGTTGCTGGCTGTGGTATTTTGGGACACGGTGCTAGAAAATGGGTTTGATGTGTTCAGCAGGCTCAGATATAATACACTTGTCACCCTTTTGTCTCTTCTTTGGAGCCCTTGGGAGGAACAGCTTGGCTCTGAAGGAGAGGTGGGAGGATGTGGCTCGCTGTCTTTGAAGAATGTTCTATTAATGTTCTCTTCAACAGCCAAGGCAGAGAAATGGCTCTGCTTCTCCTTTCCCCTATTTCTCCTTAAGAACACCAGGAATGTTTACATTTTCAGTTCCCTTATGTTATTTGCCAAAAAAGCCCACTGTGACACTTCTAAAATTTTTGGGTTTAGTTAGAACCAACCAGGCCTTGGTACCTTGTCCACCATGGAAAACCAGTGTTTTCAGTGGTGTCATCCAAATGATTTAAGAACAGGTACTCACTTTTGATTGGCACGTGTCGGGACCCGCCCACCGGAAGTGACGTCATAAGCCAGAAGTGATGTCGTGGCAGGAAGTGACATGAAAAAGCCCTTTTTGAGGCCTCAGATGATTTTAAACTGACCCAACAGTTGCAACAGTATTCCACAGCACCCCCAGAACATGTTAAGGAGGCCTGGCATCATGTTAAAACCCCAGAGCAACTCATTTTTCAGTGGCAAGGAAAGGAAAGGCTCCGCTCGCTGCCTGCCTGCCTGGCTGGCTCTGAGAACATGCAGGCAACTCACACATGCAGGAAATTCAAACGTTGCAGAGGGCGGAGTTGACGAGTGGGCGGGTGAATGGACAGGGCCAGCTGTAATCCTAGAAACCGGTACTCGCGTACCCCCGCGTACCCCCTGCATGACATCACTGAGTGTTTTCCTAGTTTTTCCCAGTGCTCCACTGCCTTCCTGCATCCTGCTCTCTTCTTTGCTTTTGCAATCAGGCCTCAGAGGTGGTGCCATCTTTTTAGGATCATGACAACATTGGGATTCTCCTAATATACAGCAATACTGTATATATTTGTCTGGTTAAGGCAGCGCATGGACCTGAGCATGGACAAAAGTAAAAAATGGATGAATGTCGAGGCATATACTTATTTAGCTTGCAAATTTATTTTGGCGGGTAAAAAAACATAAATAACTATATAACACATGTGAATATGTGCAAAACCTAAATTAAACAGAAATAAAATAAAAATAATAAAAAAGTTGACAAGCAGTGTGGAAGGTTGGATGAAAGAGAAAGAGAAAAAAACTAAATCATACATAATTTACTTTGTAACGTACAGCAGGTTATGCAAAATGACTTAGCTGCTTATTTTGTAGTTCTACATACTTGAGTGCTTTACAGGCAACAACAACTGATTAGAAATAATCTGTCAGTTTTATTTTTGCACATCTGTTGTATAAAAAGACAGAATTACTAAAGAAATGAATAAGGAAATAAGAGGAAAGAGGAAAACACATTGACAAAATTTGAAATGTGATAATTGAAAACGGTTGAAAAAGCAAAGCAATGCAAATCAAGGTACTGCTGTTCTATAGTCAATGTGGGAGAATCCTGGTATATTCTTAGTGCCTCGCCTGGAATTAGGTCCTTGACCAGTTGTGGGAAGGATGAATATTGCGCTGGGCCTTCCTGTTTTGAGGGACACAAAATCCTGAATGTTTCCAAACTGTGCATTTAATGTCTGAGATACAATTTGGCCCCTTGCATACCACATGCTTTGGGGATCCATGGTTCTGAACTGGCTGTGACTAACCAGGAAAGAGATCTTGAGGCCATGGTGGATAGCTCAAGAAAAACATCAATGTAGTATATGGCAGTTGTAAAAAAAAAAAAAAAAGGCAAATTTCTTGCTAGTGCTAAAAATAAAATTGCCAGTTCCATTATACCTGTGTGCCTGAATGCTGTTCCATGGAATTCTGCACAGTTCTGGTCATTGCATTCCAAAAAAAAGTATTATTATAGAGCTCCAAAAGATGCAGGAAAGGGCCACAGAAAAAATCAGGGGTCTGGAACACTTCAGTTAGGAAAGACTCAGCATTTGGAACTTCATGGTTTACAAAAAAAATACAAGATTGCGAGGAGAAGGGCATGATAAAATTATGCCTGGTGTAGAGAAAGTGGTTCGAAAGTGTATTTTATCCCTCATTCATAATAGTGTAGAAGTGATTTGCAGTAGATTCAATAGAGAAGAAAAAACTTGGAAAAGACTGCCTGTGATAATCTTGATTGCTTTGTACAAAGCAGTGAGTGGTCTGCGAATATCCAATCAAGTCCAGCCTAAGATCTTTAGGAAAATTAAGTTTTGCGTATTGTATGCAGCAGTATAAAAAGAGCACATTAACTAGTCAAGAGTTGACCAGGGTACTCTTTTCCAATTCTGAGCACAAACACAATCACTGAGAGAGATTAGGACCCAAAATTCTCCCGTAAGCATGCATTGAAAAGGTACTAAATTGATGTTTATAATCAATATAATCTTGCTTTTTATTACCAGGAGGGCTAGCCTCAGCAGATAATCAAGAGTGAAGGTGTTCTTGGACCAACACAAATTCATCTAATAAATCTGAAGAGAAATATTTTTTCTTTAAAACATGCCCTCATACTTGCAGGAAAAAATTTACTTTTCTGCAGAACTTGGGCTTGGAAGGCGTGGGAAATTTTACTCAAAACACAGCTTGCAATTGTTTGCTCACATTTATGTCAAATAAGGTCTCAAGATCATGTTTGCTTAGGATTTATCTTCACTTTGACTTTTCTGGGTAGTAATGCAAACACAAATACGGCAGGTCATTAATTGAAATGGTGATAGTTGTCGGAGCAAATGGCCCATAAGATGTATTTCTTTTATAGATAGATCAATAGCAGCGTCTCTGGAGATTACTAGTGCAAGAGAACTCCTATCATTTTATGTGGGGGGAAAAATAATTCCCCCCCTTCTGTTTCAGTTTCTGCCACAATGACATAGCAGGCACAAGCCTTCTTTTGCATGGTGGTGGTAAAAACCCACATCAAAAGATTAATGTATTCAAATCTTGCAGAGATCATCTTGAAAAGTTACTGCATATACAGTAGCTGTGGCTCCCTTTAAGACTGAGGCAAACCTTGTTTTTTTTTCACAGCGCACTCCTGGGGAGGGGAGCTCACATCCCGCAATGGCCCTAATAATATATGACTCTTCCCCAAACAGCACAGTGCACCTGCAGACCATTTTTGGCCCACCAATTTGCCACGGCACACTGGTTGAAAATTGCTGCTCTAAAGAAAGACATTATTAACAAGTGCTTGCAAAACACACAGCCATGTGGGGGGTTGTGCATCATTCATGGGTTATGTTTTCTCCAATTTGTGCACTAATACAGTTTTTCTCAAACTGTTGGTCAGGAGTGGGTTGTGACCTGATGTCAGGTGGGTTACAGAAAGCTGCCATCTTGGAAACGGCAGACTTTACTCTTGCTATATTCCTTTTGTATTATCAGTTTGAATTTTCAAGTGAATTTTTAAAAATTTGTTCTTAATTCAGTGTTTTTACATTCAGGTGTGCCCTGGTATCCACTGATTCGGTATCCACGGTTTCAGTTATCCACGGATATCATGGATACTGGGACGCCTATTAAAAAGAAAGGGGAACATTCAACAAATCTCTTTTTTTTACCTTCTTGCAGCAAAACCACTGATGTTTCCCTATCTTTAAAAAGGTATCCCCAATATCCATGGTTTTAGGTATCCATGGTGGGGTCTGGAATGGAATCCCAGTGGATAACGGGACATGCCTGTATTTTGTCCTAATCTTGCTTTCTGTCAGGGATGTTTCATGAATATTCAATTGCTGCAGTCCAAGAATGCCAGTTTGCATTCCAGGAGTATCATTTGATTATGCCATAGTGATGTCACTTTCTGCTTGATGATGTCACTTTCAGCCATGACATCATGGCCAGGTTAATGACATCACTTTTGGTGGGTCCTGACACAAGTGCCATTCTGAAAAGTAGGCCCTGGTACTACAAAGTTTGAGAATGCTCTAATATATGTGACCCTTGCGGTCTGTTCTGAACTGTTGTGAGCAAACAGTGCATGCATATTTAAGCCAGAGGCATCTGGATATTTCTCGTGAACCTCATTATGCTTGACCAAGTTAAGTACCTAACCCATTATGTGAATCTTCAGACCTTTCACATAATAGGTTATGTCTAGTTTCCTGCATATAAATAATATCTAGCTAATGAATATGCTAAATTAAACTTCTTTAAGTTTAAACTGGAATCATATAGCTAGTCACAGCAGAGAAATCTAGGAAATTATAAATGCAAATCCCAGTAGCTCATTTTTTTCCACCTCTGCCTCTGGGTAGAGATTGTTCCTTGTAGGAATTGTCAGGGATTTGCCCTTTGTCACTGGACAACACCAAACCTTTCACTATCTCCAGTGGGATTGCAATAAATCCCTCAGCTTTATATCATTTCATCCCTTTCCACCCCTACAAAGTCTAAGCTTTCCCTATCTTGGGCTGCATCCTATGCAAATTTCAATGCAAGAAAGTCCCATTGAAATGAATGAGACTTTTTTCTTAGCAGACTTGCATAGGATTATACTGTTGATTTCTATTCCACCCTAGAGCACTGGCTCCCAAAGTGTGGGTCGGGACCCACCAGTGGGTTGCGAGCCAATTTCAGATGGGTCACGAAGCATCTAGAGCAGCCATATTGAAAATATGGGAAGATGGGATGCTGGAAAGGGGGAGGGCTATGTGGTTGTTTTTCTTGTGCCAAGGTTGTACATAGGTTTTTTTCTTTCCAATTCATTTTGCTATGGGAAAATGGCTGAGAAACAACCCAACTTATTCCTGCATTCTTAGGAAAGCAGCAGGCTCTGGTATCATAATGATGGCAGTTCCGGCCATGACATCACTTCTGGTGGGTCCTGAATAGTGCCATTCTAAAAAGTGGGTCCTGGTGCTAAAACGTTTGAGAACCAGTGTCCTAGAGCATAGCTACAGTAGTATAGCTGCAGGGGGAGCATAGCACTTGAATGGCTCTGACAGCAAGTGAGAGGGACTGTGTACATGGCGCATTGCAGTGCCTGCAGTACTTACGGTGCCCCATCACTTGTAGATTTCAACAGAAAAATCTGCAGTAACATTTACTTGACATTACGCATAGCAAACATATCTGAATGGAAAGTGTTACAAAATAGCCTCACTTCCAGAGCCAGACTTCAAAGACCTAGTTTCTGCCTGAAGCTAAGCTTAACATCTGTTTCATGGCCCAACAACACAGAGGATTCGGAATGGAAACCCTGAAACGCTCGATTCTGGCAGCACTAGGTGATGCTGTGGCGAGTTCAGCCAGTTTTGTCTACTAGGAGGGATTTTTTTCTCTGTCTGGTTTGATGCATGACAGGGAAATTCACCACGGTGTAAGCTCAGAACTGTTGTGATGGTTTCTTACAATTTTTAAGCTCATTAGATCTTCTGTTGTATCCCTAAGGGGTAAAGTGTGAATACAACAAACAGGTATTTGAAACCACATTCAGCTACACATATACACTTGTCAGAGAACTGCCTGAGGGTCTGCGGTTCCCTCATGAGTGTATATTCCATGGCAAAACAAACTTTGTGGCTGTGTACAATGTGAGGTGATTCTTATTCTGTTTGAAGCTCGGCGGCAGTAGCGTAGCTTACAGGGGACGGCATAGTAAGTACTGCAGGTGCCTCAATGTGCTGTGCAAGTAGCCTCTCCTGGGTGGTGATGCAATAGCTCTGATGATGGGCGGGAGGGGCCGCTTACACAGCGTGTTGCGGCACTTCCATCACCTCCCTCAAGTCCAGTTTGAAATGATAGAATCCAGGGAAAGCTTTACTGCTTGCTTCTGCTAGTTGTATAGACCGGCCCAAATGCCAAACTCCAAAGTACAATTAAGGGCCATTGCATGTGAATAGTATACTGAATGTTCAAAAATGAATAATTTACGGTCCAATTTACACTAAAAGTGGCGCCAGCAGAATGCATGTAAAGCACTTTGTGACAACACAGGGAGCTGGTGTGCCAATAAGAAGGCTGCAGCCTTCCCATGTGCACTGATGGAGGCCCACTGTAGCAGATAGGCCCAGTGCGGAGAGTAGAACAGGGTGGGGTAGAAGCAGTAGTGGGATCTGCAAATGAAGACGTGGAATGCTGGGCGGGACTTACGCGCGATTGGCTGCCCGTCCACTCCGTTCTGACACCCCCCTGCTCGCTGCACGGACTGCCCTGGCCTTGGAGGGGGCGCCTGCTCGCCCGGGGGGGAAGGGTGGCCCCCCCGGGCGAGCAGGTGCCCCCTCCGAGGCCAGGGCAGCCCGCGTGGCGAGTGGACGGGTGTTGGAACGGAGCGGACGGGCTGCCAATCAAACGGTAGTCCTGCCTAGCATTCCACTTCTTCATTTGCAGATCCCACTACTGGGTAGAGGGTTGAAAGAGACAGAGGTAGGGCAGATCGGGGAGTAGATGAGGGTTGGTGGTACATGGATTGGACCCAGGAGAGGTTGGGATCAGCAGCAGTAGTGCACACCAAATCTTGGGCTGTCTTTCCAGACTTGGTCCATCCACATGTATTTACATGGACTTAAACAGTAATATTGCAGATGCATGTCCAGGTTGACCCATTAAGGCTGCTGGGGCTTACCCCGGGGCAGTCCACCATGGGATGTAGCATAGCCTGCACCAGTGTCACTGCATCACTGTGCAGGGACTTTGCATTGCTGGCGCATGTCCAAGTTGACCCATTATGACTGCTGGGGCTTACCATGGGATTGGGCTGCCCTTGCCTTTCTTAAGAGGGGCAATTTTAAAGCATGGGACAAGAAGAAGGTCCACTGTTTTCAAACGTACTGTTCTGCTTCAGGCTGTTTACCGTGGTGGAGGTATCTTGTGGGCTAAACTGCAACTATTTTAGTATTAGTATTGCATATTGTGTCATCTTGCGGATGATGTACCCAGATGTAGTGCAATGCAATGAGATGCAGGTACCTGGTTGTCTTGTGTGCTCCCTGAGGCATCTGGTGGGCCAGTGTGAGATACAGGAAGCTGGACTAGGTGGGCCCCTGGCCTGATCCAGTGGGGCTCTTCTTATGTGATTCAGCGTACCTAAAATTAAAAAAAAATATGTTATTGCTTTTAGATTGTGGCTTTCAAATACAAATAAATTGTCATATATATTTCCAACCACTTGTGTCTTTTTTTTATTTTGAATACCACTGCTCTGTTGGCCTCTGTCCATTATTGTCTAGTGTGAGTTCCTGGAAGAGAGAAAGCAGGAACACAAACACTGCTCAGGGCATAATTAGAGTTTGTAGAAGCGGACGCAAAGTACATTTCACGGGATCAGTGAAAATAACCTTTTATTAAGTTGTACCAGTGTTTACAATCCAGGGTGTGAACTTTTAAGTTATACAGATCTGTTTCCCAAGCTTGGATGTTGAATAATTTTTTTAAGAGGGAAAAAATTCAGATGCTTCTGAATTAAGCCATATTTTTTAGTTTGTTTGGAAGCTACCAAAAAAATTGGATGCAATTTCTTAGTAATTGGTCACTTGTGGGGCAATCCTTTGCCTGTGTCCTGGTGCGCCCCCCCTGCAAACGATGTTGGCAGCATGTTAGAACAACAGCTATCGTATCTTTAGCCTATTCAGCACAAGGGGGATAGGAAGCAAAAGCCCAGACAACTTCAGAGAGGCACAGCCCTGCCAGAAATTCCACCATTATCCATAGAAGCCCCAACCAAATCCACCAATCATGGGGTGGCAGTATGGTAATGCCCCCCATCAGTCGGATATATGCAAAGAACCTGTCCGACAACCCACACAGCCCCAATGCCAGTTCCCAGGGGAAGCTCCACCAGAGTGAACGAGACATTCAAAGTGGCAGATACAAGTCCAGTGAGTGGCCCACACCCCCAGGCAGCTCCTGAAGAGGAAAAGGTAGCAGCATCCACTGTTGGCCGACACCAAGAGGCTGACACACTTGGGGATGCCTTGCAGCCCCAAGGACAACTAACAGCCCAATCCTATCTAAATCCCCCACTGATGCAATATAAGGAGTCGGAAGAGGCGGGGAGCTTCCAAACATAGTGGGTAGGATCTGGTGCATGCCATTGCTGCCCCCTTCTACCACCTCCCTGCCCCCATTCCTTCCCTGTCCCTGTCCAATTTTACCCCCAGTCTGCCCACCCACCCTCCACTGCTCCACTGCGCATGGAGGCGAGGAAACAGCAGAGGGGGCGGACCGCCTCCTCCTCTGCCCCTGGGTGGCCCATTGCTGGGGCTGCAACTGAAGACAACATCTTTTCAATAACACTTTTCTGAGAGCTTTTTTTGGGGGGGGGAAATATTACTGTCACCTACACATGTACTGCTTGCAATTTATTTTTATGTGCCCTTCATGTGCATTTTGTTTCAGTTTTTAAATTCATTCTTCAGATAGACCAAAGATGTAATAACAGAACTTAAAAAAAATACTAGAGTGAGCGTCAGGAGAAGATAGATTGCTCTGTCACCTCGGGCTTAGTTTAATTCTTGGGTTACTTTGGAAGTAATGAGAATTATACATCAAAGTAAAGGGTTGAGGCAGTAGGTAGAGACTGGACTGTAATTTAGAAGTAGCTGGCTGACAAAACAGTTTGCTCATGAATTCCTGAACTATAACCTTGAAAAAAAAGATCAGAAATAAATAAACTGCCAGAAATGCATCAAAAAAATGTAAACTGTGTAAAGAACACATTCATAGCCTTAGATGAATCTGTGCACCATTATTATTTAATGACCTAAGTACCACGGTTTTATACTTTCCATTATCCTATACTGAAGCAAGTAGAATACTAAATTTCTGCATCTTTGTTGTGTGGAGCTTCTGTAGCTCTACTGTGCTAATTTCATTTACATATTTGTTGCAGCTGTACCCTTCTCTGATTTTAACATACCTAAGATGGGTTGCAAAACACTACAAGTGACAATAAAATCAAAAGCACCCACACAAGCACAATAAAAAATCAGCACCACTCATAAACTCATTTTGAAACTCTTCAAAAGCCTGCTGAAGGTACAATTGTTTTAGTATTTATTGTTTTAGTATTTAGTGCTACCAAAGTTAATATGTGGGTCACACTGCAAATGTACCCAATTTGCATATGCAGTTTGAGGTGCACTCCCTTGCCCCTGAAAACAGTGCAAAGTTTGTAACATAAATTGATAATATTTTTGCATTCCTGTGTCTCTTCTGTGCCTGCCTGGTCTGTTTTACTCAGAATAGGTACTCAGAAAAACAGCCGCTGAGTTGGCCTGGGGTTGTTGCATGCGTGAAATGAGTACATAGTTTGTAGACAAAATACTGAGGTGTGCTCCAAGGAGTGTATAATGTAAATATTACCCTTGCAAGAGCAAAGAACAAATGTGACTTTTGCAAGAGCAGAGAGCACAATTTGTTCGTGTTTGGCAGGTTCTCTTGTGTGGGGGTGTTCTTTGCTCGTCCTTCTTCATGTGCTTTTCTGTGGGCCATTTATGGCTGCCTTGTCTTGCTCCTGCATGAATCCCACTACTGGGAAGTTTCCTCAGAGGTTATGGGAAAATTCTCATTTGTATCATGGCTGAATTCGCCATGTTAATAAGGAGCCTATTTAAGGAGCCCTGGAATTGAGCTAAACGACTTTAGGGTTGGAGGATTGCAAAGCCCCTCCTGCACTTTCATGCTTGCTCTGCTTTCCTTTGCTCATGTGATGGGTACGAAAGGACTGTTCTGCCAAATTCCGTGCTGGGCCTCCCCAAGGGCCCCAATGCCCACACTAGGCTAACTAGTTTCCCCTCCAGAGTGGCCTCAGAGATAGGCAAGAGGGAGGGGGTTCAGTCACCCACTGGGCCTCCTCTCTTCCAGCAGTTTTGACTGGGATCACCGGCTGGTCAGCCTCCTCCAGACTGCCCTCATCACTGGCTTAGCTCCGAACTACCCTAAATCTAACACCAACAAACCCTACCACCAAACAATAGGCAGTCAGCTTGCCTAAGCCACAACTGCCTCCTCCACTTGGTGGCTCCAGGGGCGTGGCAGCCATACAACAGTTCCCAATAGTCTCCCAAAACAACCTTACCTTATTTAGTCTTTCAGCCAGTTTTTCAGTCCATCCAACAGTCCTTCAGGCAGTCAGTCCAGCCAGCACTTCATCAGTCCAGCAGTCCGTCATCCAGCACCTACCTGGTGCTTCTCCTCCAGCACCTACCTGGTGCTACTGTCCAGCACCTACCTGGTGCTTTAATAATCCAGCTTTGCCAGCACATACCTGGTGCCCTCCTCCAGCACCTACCCAGGTGCTTCACTCCAGCTCTTGCCTCCCACTTTATACTGAGGCCAGCCAATTGGTGTCTGTTGCTAGGCAGGCTTTATCATCAGCCACACCCATCTGCACCTGTGCTGGCCTCCCTTCTTAGCCAGGGGCCTTATCAGCCTGCAGCTGTGCTCCTGAGGTTTGCAGAGACCTTGGGGGTTAATCCTATAATCCCTGGCTAATCTGGGACATGGGGCCATTGCTGATACCATTCCTTATCTCCTGCCTTTTCCAATACAAGGACTTTGGGGATTGGTGGATGCTGATTCTTGACATATGGTTCCTGTTCCTCAGTGGATGGAGATGAGGTGGACAAAGTTGCCACTGGCTACTCAGATTCTACCCTGTCAAAGCCAGAGCCCTAGAACCACATGGCTTGGGACTTTAGAATCCTCCTGCCAACAGCCAGTCACACTCCCAAGCAGAGGTTATGGGAAAATTCTCATTTGTATCATGGCTGAATTTGCCATGTTAATAAGGAGCCTAGTTAAGGACACACTCCCATACAACAAAAAGGGAAGCCAGTTTTTAGAAGCATATTTTTGGAGCATTCTCACATCATACTCAGAAGAGCTGTGCTAGATTAGGCAAAAGGCCCATCTAGTCCAGTTTCTTGTATCTCACAGTGGTCCACCAGATGCCTCAAGGAGCACTTGGTGTTCTGTGTAGTTTGGAGATCTGTTGTTGAAGAGCCACAAGCTCAAAACCACCTTGAGGTGCACAGAACTCTTAGTCTCTGTAAATAGGGGTGTTGGAAAATAGTTTGGTTTTTTTGCAGATTTTATTTGAAATGCAGAAAGCAGTGTTTTGTGTGTTTATTCAAAGTTCCCTCAGTTTTAGCAATTTTTAATGCTTTTAAGGTGTACTAGGTAGGTGATATAATTGATATAGTGTCAGGAGATGCAGCCATAGTATTATTTCTGATTGGAAAAGTAATCTATTTTAATTTTTGGAAAATACCAAAATGATTTGTGTTTTCATTCATATTTTTTCACACCACAACACACAAACCTTGGTGTTAACAAAAATATATACCCCTATCTATAAACAAAGAGAAACCTGTGTATTTTTTAAAAGTTATCAAGATTCTAACCTAACAAATTTGCAAATCTACAGAAATTGCCCGGCACATTTTCAAAACTGTGCTTCACATTCCTTTATTTTTATAAAATAAAGCCCTTGATACTTAGACAAGAAATTGTTAAGCCTCTTCACTGTACTTTAACATGTGAAGATTTCAGCTGCTGGAGGTCTTTTTGCCCTATTTTAGTGATTCTCACTTTTTAGTCCCGGGACCCACTTTTTAGAATGACAGTCTGTCCAGGACCCACCGGAAGTGATGTCATGGCCAGAAGTGCCAACATTGTGATGCCAGCACCTGCTGCTTTCTTGATAAAGCAGCAGTAAGGTGGGTTCTCATCTATTTTCCAACAGCAAAGTAAATCAGAAACAAAAAGCCTATTTACAACCTTGATACAAGCAAAATAACCACACAGCCCTCCCCTTTCCAGCATCCCATCTTCCCACATTTTTAATATGGCTGCCCTAGATGCTTTGCGACCCACCTGAAACCAGCTTAAGACCCACTGGTGGATCCCGACCCATAGTTTGGGAACCTCTGCTATATTTGCTTGTTGTGGCAAAAACACTGAACATTACAGAATAGTGTACATACCAGATCAAGAAGAAACAAGATGCTAAAATATGCTTTGAGATTTGTGTTGTGTTCAAAGATGCATTTCATATTTTTGAACAGCATCAGCTTCCATTACATCTCTTAAGTATTATAAAGTCCTGATTTGACCCCAGTTTGCTTTCTCCCTTAAATTGAAGGGCTCCTCCTGCAAGTCACAGAATGTCTTCATGGGAAGACGTGATTTTTGAAAACCGAGCTGATACTGTATGGGGTACACAATGAAGTTTCAAAAGTCAGGGGAGAATATTAAACTCAGGAGAAGAACAGTGAGGTTCATTACTTTAATATACAGTCTTTTTAACCTTCAGGGAATATTTATACAGGCAAAGGGTTTCTTTATTTGCTTATGTGGAGCGGAGGGCTCCTTGACTGCTAAGAAAATGCTCACAGAAAATTGTCTCATGTGTTGTATGAGAAGTGAGGGGACCTGTCTACTTACATGGTATCCACTGGGATTCCAATCCAGACTCCCCTGTGGATACCTGAAATTGGATACTGGGGATGCCTTTTTAAAGATAGGATAATAACATCAGTGGTTTTGCTGCAACAAGGCAAAAAAAGAGATTTGATTAATGCTCCCCTGACTTTTTAATAAGCGTCCCTGTATCCATGGTATCTGTGGGTAACTGAACCCGTGGATACTGAATCAGTGGATACCGGGGCTCTCCTGTATTTACATAGGTGCATGCAGAGACTCAAGTTAGAGGCTATGTCTATAAGCTGTCATGTAGCAGCATGATTTTCTTTTAGTGTTCTTAAAAAAATGTCAGTATTGTAATGCAGCTGAATGCATTATGCCAGTGGTTCCCAATAGCTTTTAGCACCAAGATCCACTTTTTAAAATGACACAGTTTAGGGACCCACCTAGCTTTATGAGACGTAAAACAAATTGTTGTTTTTTATCAGCTGCTCAAGCCTCTGTTTTCATTTGTTTTACTATGGTGTGGGGGGACACCTTCTGGAGCATTTGATAAGCCCAACATTCATTGCATCAGGACCATTCTGGTGACCTTGTGTTCTCCTGTGCCTGGCCTTTGATAGGAGCTGAGACACGTTTGCCTATTCATGAGTAAATGCATATCTGTCGCTCAGTTTTGCTTCCAATAGTGCTCAAAACATTTTCCTTTCTGCTTGGAAGCGGGGACTTCCTTCTCAAAGAGTTTGTTGGGGCCTGTGTTCATCGGATCAGGACCACCCTAGTGGCATTGTGTTCCTCTTGGCCTGCCCTGCAAAGCAGACTGAGGGCGCAATCCTAACTTGGAGTGAGGTCAGCAAAGTTTAGCAGGCACAAGGGACACCATAAAGTATGTTTGGACTACTCTCGGAGTCAGAGAGGCCAGCACACAAATGTGCACCATCCTCCCTGACTCAGAGAGTTGTCCAAATGCACTAGGTGGCCCTGGTGCCAGCCAAACTTTACTGGCCTAACTCCAGGTTAGGATTGCATCCTAAGGCACTCTTGCTACTCATGAATAAATGCACACATTTTCTTGCTCTGTTTCATTTTCCTTAGGACCCAATATATAGTTCTTTGTGGTCCACAAAAAGATTTGCGACCCACTGGTAGGGCGCAACCCATAGTTTGAGAATCAGAATCAAATGTATGTTATATTTTGTCTAACAAAACCAATGAGGGTCCCCACCCCATTATCCAATGTTAAATAAAAATAGGAATTTATATTGTAGCTATTCATTGTGTATAGAAATTGCCCTAGCATCTATAGTGACCCACAAAGTTAAAAGACACCAATAACTACTCTGAGGATATTTATTTCTACTCAAAACTTCTTGGCATATGATTAAAAAACTACAGTGTTCTAATATCTACTGATTCAGTATCCACTACTTCAGTTATCCATGGATACCATGGATACTGGGATGTCTATTAAAAAGATAGGGGTACCATCTTTATCTTTAAAAAGATAGATACCATTAAACAAATATCATTTTTTAACCTGGTTACCATGCTGTACAATTGTGTTCGCAGTATCCACAATTTCAGGTATCCATGGGTTGGGAGGGGGGGTCTGGAATGGAACCCCAGTGGATACTGGGGCATGCCTGTATATTAATACTTATCAACTTCTACAACAACGTAAAAGGAGCTATTGGGATGAGAAATGAGTTTTTACCTTGTTAGGTTCATTTAGATCTGCCAGTGCCTTTGACCTGAAGTGTTTCATTTCCTCTGGCTCATTTTAATTTGTGTCTAAATAATCTAAATGTTATTTTAATGAAACCCTCAAATTAATCATGGCAACAGCATGGTTGGTGGGGAGATAGTTTCAAAAACTTGGGATGACAACTCCATTTCTTGTAAAAACAAAATTTTCTTGATCACCCAAAGCGTTGGAGGGTTAAAAAATAAATATTTCTGTGGTTGCTCCAAGAAGCTGGATGGGGAAAGAGAAAACACATATGCATGCTCCATTATCTTCCCAGTTGGAATTAGGGCTTGCCGATCAATGATGCAGATGGAAGTGTTTGCGTGTTGAGTGGCAGATTTATGGGGTGGCAAAATCTGCCAAAATATTACTGCTGCTTGGCCTCACCACTGTTCCTGGCTTCACCAGTGGAGCTAGTAGTGGAACCAGGAAACTGCCCTGCTCCCATGGGGACCTCATGTCACTCAGAAGGCAGCTTGTGCCCAGGGATGGGGGTGGCAGCAGTGTGGGACAGCAGCACTCTGCCTATTGCTGGATGGGCGTTGCAGTGGGGCCTCATCAGTTTCTTTGTCCCTTTTTGCCCATGATGGAATGCAAGGAAGAAGTTGATGCACTTCCTGTTAGTGCTTCCTGCTTCCTGTTAGTGTTTGCAGACAGCACAGGAAACCGCGACAGGAGAGCTGGTGTCAGAAACAGTGAACAGTCATTTGCACAATAGGGGTGGGGAATTTGTAAACTGCTTTTTGTAGGGTTAGCTGCTATCCACGGTTTCAGGAATCCATGGTGGCAGTTGGAACCTATCCCTCACAGAAATTGGGTGTGGGGAACACCTGTACTTTGTGTTTTACAAACTGCAGACTTTTTTAGGTCCCTACAACATGCTTCTCCTCCCCAACTAACCATCTGCTCAATAGTTATGACTCAAAACTTAGCTCTTTGATACTTTATTTAGAGAAAACTGAAAGTATTACCTTCCTTATGGATATTTCTTCTTGTGAACCAACACAGTCATCTATGATATTATGTTGTTTTTGCACATGGGGGTTGATGGGGGAGCAGAATGTCTTGTGCAACCCTGCTTGGAACGGTCCTTCACGTTGGAGGAGATTTTCCTCCCTCCCGACTCCTTTCTAAAACTAAAGTTAATTTTATTCAAAGTGGGTGAGTCACACATCTTATCACACAGCACCAGACGCTTCATAACATTTGAATTAAATGAATCAATATCTAAATAAAAATATAGATCATGAGATATCTTCTATGATACCAAATCCTGACAAAAACAGCTGAGAGGAAAAAACAAGGGATCATTGCTTGTGACCTTGATGAACAGTTTTAATTGTGGCCTTGATGTAAACCTTCATAAGCCTGAAACACAACAGAAGGAAATTGTGAATTGAGCTCCAGGGAAGACACTTTGGCACCACTTGACAATTTTTCCCCTTGTGTTGCTACTTCCTTTCCCTGTGATGTTGTCTGATGCCCTGCATTCTGCCTGTGGATTTTGTTTGTGTTATTCATGGAAGCTGGCATATAAATAGGCTGAAAAATCACTTCACAGAGCACAACTCTGTAGTGCTCCAGTCAATGTGACTACTCTGGGGTAGATGGAGGTTAAATTGTGACATTTTACATGAATTGTGGGTTTTTATTTTTTCCAGAAAACACAGGAAACAGACTTCTTTATATGAGATGGGCTTTTGCCCCATCATATATGCATGCACAGGGTCATCGGAAACTGTGTTGCTGTCACTGTCAAGAATGGCTCTGAGAACATGTGGGAGGGGCCAGTTACACATCACGTTGTGGCGCCAGCAATAGTTACCTTGTTGCCACCTGTAGCCACAGTACTGCTCTTATGTACTAAATTTCCATGCACTGATAATAAATTAATTGGCAGATCTTAGCCATAAAAATTCAATCAATAAGAACAATGTTTTATGTCGCAGCTGTCCAACATACGCTCAGACATTCCTTTAGAAATGAAGATTAACTTTGGTGCCCAATGGTTTTGGACCAATGGAGAACTCATGCTCTAGTAGTAGCACAAGGCCTTTGGTGGTGGCATGACAGCTGGGACACTGTCATGCACTTCTGGGCCGCTGGCATGAACAGCCAGTGGTGCAGTGTGCATACCAGCAGCTCCCAAAGGCTGTGCCAATGTCAGTAGGATGACAGTGGGGAAGGGGGGGTGAGATTCGGGAGAGTTCCAGGGTAGGGCAAGGAGTGGGCTGGAGGGGATGGATCTCGGCCGCAAAGGCACACACTGGATTGTGTCCCCAATTTTCCAGCCCCCCATCCTCCATTGGCGCAGTTGCATGCTATAGTGTGGTAGAGCAGTGGTTCTCAAACCTTTTGCACCAGGACCCACGTTTTAGAATGGCACTCATGTCGGGAACCACTGGAAGTGATGTCATGGCTGGAAGGGACATTATCAAGCAGGAGGTTCCATCATTGTGATGTAATCAAATGATACTCCTAGAATGCCGACTGGCATTCTTAGACTTAGAATTGCACAACCATGAAACAGAAAGCAAGATTAGGACAAAATATTATATAAAAACACTGAACTAAAAACAAAATTTAAAAAAATCATTTGAAAATTTAAACTTAACACTCACAAGAGTCAGGTCTGCAGGATCCAAGATGACTGCTCCCTTCTGCAACTCACCTGACATCAGGTGGTGACCAACCAAATGGGTCCTGACCCACAATTTGAGAAACACTGTGTTAGAGGATTGGATTGGGCTGTTAATTAAATTTTTCAGGTATCCATGTCCCATCAAGCAATCATGCTACATTTGGATTCCAATAAATGGCTACAGCAGTTTTTGATACGATGAGAAATACTGTAGTGTTATATTGCTAATTGCTGGATTGATGACTTATCCTTTGTGCGAGTATTAGGTGCGGATTTTTTATCTCGGTTGATGTTCAGAACTAACTTTTCATCAGCTGAGCAGAAAATTGAATGCTATTATGTCAGTGAAAAAGATACTGCCAAAAAGTATAACTTTTTTGCAGCAGTGGTCTTTCAGCTTCAACAGATTTGTCTGGAGCACAAAGTGTCAGATTGCTGTGGAGATAACTGAATGTTTTGCTGCTGATTTTTATGCAGAAATGGTGATAGCCTTGCGTTTCGACCATAAAAAACAAATTGACTTTGCCACATGACTCTGTAATATAGTTCACTTTCCTCATCCTTTTTGAACTCTTCTGTTTATTTATACTTGGGTAATATCTGGAAAGGTAGTTATTCCACAGCTTTATTTTTAGCCTGTACGTGTTAGCAGAAAATATGTATGGAGTCCTCCTCAATATCCATTAATTGATTTCTTATGGCTTGTCCAGATGCCTAGAATCTTCCTGTATTAAGTGCAGAGCGCAGTCCTGTGAAAGCCTATTTGGAAGTAAACTCCTTTCAACAAAATGGGGCAACTTTTGGTTAATAGGGAATGTCTCCCACACTATCCCCTCAGGAGGCTAACTCAGAACCTCCTGGTAGTCTCGCCCAGTGGTTCACAAATGTTTTGCACCAGGACCCACTTTTTAGAAAGGCACTCGTGTTGGGATCCATTGGAAGTGGTGTCATGGCCGGAAGTGATAGCATCAAGCAGGAAGTGCTGCCATTGTGGCATAATCAAATGACACTCTTGGAATGCAAATCGGCATTTTTGGACTGTAGCAATTTCACAACCATGAAACATCCCTGACAAAAAGCAGGATTACAACAAAATATTATGGAAAAGCACTGAACTATAAACAAAATTTAAAAGACCCTCATTTGAAAATCCAAACACTCACAAAAGGAATATAGCAAGAGTGAGGTCTGCAGCTTCCAAGATGGCTGCTCCCAGCTTTCCACGACCCATTGGGCAGCACAATTGTATTGCGTCCATTGAGTCGATGCTACGTCATAGCATTGATGGCGCTGTAGGCAGCGATGGTCCCGTTGCACCCGCGCTGAGCCTCTCTTGTGTCGGCTGAAGCCAGCCAGCGTGATGGAGGCTCCGTGTGGAGGCAGCAGCGAGATTGGCGGCAGGAGGGAGACTGTGGGCGGGACGAGGGCGGGACGTGGGTGGGCTTGGGAGGCAGCCATACGGCCGCATCCTAAGCCTGTTTAGGAGGCCGCGTGGCCCCAATTCAGGCCACGTGGTCTCCTTGGATCTGAGCCTGGAGTGTGAGGAGTGCATAGGGATCTGAGGAGGATCTGAGCAAGGGGGGCATAGGGAAGGCTGGGAGAGAATGCTCCCTTGCTGTGGGGAGGCTGCAGCCTCTCCTAAGCAGCGCCAGGATATGGCAGTGGCCCGTTGGCCCCGATATCAGGTCGCAACCCACCAAGTGGGTCCCAACCCACAGTTTGAGAAACACTGGTCTAGCCCCTAACTTTGCCTTTCACCATGTAGCCCTTACCCTTTTTCAGTTAAAGGAGGGGAATAGCATTGGAGGCAAGTTTGTAGATGGAATGACTCATTTGATCACATAGATGCTTCCTGTTCCTCCACAGAGCACACAATTTTTTTTTGGCTATGCTGACTGAGGAAGAAGGACAGACAATTCATTACTACAGACAGTTGCCCTAGAAACAGAACCACAGAACCCAGAAGAGTTTTTCAACAATATTCAACCGGTGTGTTCCAAACTCCCATGGCACACCTGTGGATACCACCTGCGCGGCTCACTGGGGCTCATTGGTCTTGCAGCACACCAATGAGCCCCGGCACACCTGGTTGAAAATTGCTGGCTTAGAGGCTCCAGTTTGATTCTTTTGTCACCTGACTCATATCTTAACATGCACAAAGGTCACTTAGTGTTCACAAATGCATTGTTTAGGTGTTTTTGGTGGGGCAGGATGTCAGTTTTTCAGGAGTGGGTTGTGAAAACTGCATGAATGAGTTCACTCTAAAGGTGAACTTGGACCAGACGTGTCAGCCTACCGGTACGCTGGGCGTGTCTTCCGGGTGAGCGGCAGCGCGATCACTGCGTTCTGTTGCGTAACGGCGACAGCCCGCCCGCCGGCTTTCGCCATTACGCAACAGAACGCAGCGAACGCACTGCCGCTCACCCAGAAGACACGCCCAGCGTACCGGTAGGCTGACACTACTGACTTGGACCATTTATGTCTGCACAATCGTTGTTTTGTAAATTAGATATCTGGACTACAATATGGTCCATTAAATCCATAACAGTTCACTCTCTCAGAAATATGGATTTTATGTTCACTGTTCAAACTTGATAATTAATAGTGTTGTGGCAGTAAATTGTTTCTTTTCCAGCAGTGACAACTGATTGTGATGGGAAGAAATACAGAGAAAATCTAAAGTGATTAGATCTATTTATTTTAGGGTGCAATCCTAACTTGGAGTTAGGCTGGCACAGTTAGGCCAGCAAAATTTGGCTGGCACAAAGGCCACCGTAGAGCGAGCCTGGACCACGCTTGGAGTCAGGGAGGATGGCATACGTCTGTGTCCTGGCCTCTCTGACTTCGGGAGTGGTCCAAACGTACTTTACAGTATCCTTTATGCTAGCCAAACTTTGTTGGCCTAACTGTGCCAGCCTAACTCCAGGTTAGGATTGCGCCCTTAGTTGTTTAAAGCAGTTCTTTCCAAAGTTTTTAGCACTGGATGCGCTTCTTATTTGTAGCTTATTTTACCTGGATAAAGTAAAAACGAAGTAACATTTTTACATAGCTTGTAATATGCTTCTGGTATCAAAGAAGAAAGTTATCCAGTTAATATTCTCATGCAAACATGCTTATGCTTTCAAATTTCTAGTTTCCATAAAGAACTGATAATTTTCATGCCGCACTGAAAGTACAGACAACTGTCAACATTCAACCATTGTGTCACTGCCATGAATCGTCCATTCCTTCAGACTTCAGTTTCCCGGACTTCAGCTCAGGATCTCTATAGTGACACCTTTCCCTTGTAATATTTTATAGAATGCTGCGTTTCTATGCAGTTATATTTGTGCAGGAAAAGGCTTGTTGGTTCAATAGCTCTTTCTCTTTCAGCATCATTTATCTGCATTGCCTGGTTATTGAAAACTTCACAATCTACAGACTGAATATAAATCAGAATACTGTTTGTGGTATGCTAAACCTCCAGAGAAGAAAGAAAAGGCTTCGGCATAAGCTACAAATAAGCTACTGTATATAATCGTGTATAATTCAATGTCATGTATAAGTTGAGAGCAAGTTTTAAGCCAAAAATCATAGAATTTGCCATGCCCCGTGGATAAGTCAAGGGTAAAACTTAGGAGTACCAGCAATTAATTGAATTAGATAATTTTGTCTAATTTTGCCCAATATTAGATTCTGACAAATGATCTACCAATAATTGTTATCTGAAAACTGTACAGTATACCTATTTATTAAAACACAGGGAAAACAAAATAAAACAGCAACATAGCAAGCAACCATCAAACCAGTTGTTCCCAAACCTTTTAGCACTGGGACCCACTTTTGAAAATGACAGCCTATGGGGACCCACAAGAAGGGATATCATTAAACTGAAGGGTTGTCTGAATGGGCAAGACATGTTAGAATAATGAAACAAAACACACAAAACTGTTCAAGGCTAGAACTGATTAAGCATACAGTTACCAGATACAAACTGAGACAAAGTGCCTATATACCTTTAACCATTGTATAGAAGCAGGAATTTGGGCAGGTGCAACTCATCATGGAAGGGTTTCAAAAGCGGCACCTGCCCAAATTCCCTCTTCTATACAAAGGTTACAGGGACGTGGTGGCGCAGCGAGTTAATCCGCTGTCGCTGGGCTTTCAACCGCAAGGTTGGGAGTTCGAGACTGCGTGACGGAGTGAGCTCCCGTTGCTTGTCCCAGCTCCTGCCAACCTAGCAGTTCGAAAGCACCTAAAATGCAAGTAGATAAATAGGGACCACTTTGGTGGGAAGGTAACGGCGTTCCGTGCGCTACGGCGTAGAATCACGCTGGCCACCATGATCGGACAAAAACGCCGGCTCACAGGCTTTGAAACGGAGATGAGCACCGCCCCCTACAGTCGGTCACGACTAGACCATTCGGTCGTGGGGAAACCTTTACCTTTATACAAAGGTTAAAGGTATAGACACTCTGTCCAATTTGTATCTGGTAACCCAATGATAAGCAAAAAAAGAACCATAAGAGTTGCAGCTGGGGCTGGGAAGCAGCAGTCTGCATGGTCCCATCAAACTTGTTTGAGAGCAGATACACTGACACAGAAGCTACTGGATGCAGCCATAGAAGGGGAAGCTGGGGAAAATTAATCAAGACACAAAGAAATGCCCAAGGTTTGGACTTGATTATTATATGCATATCTGAATGGAGGAATAAAAGAGCCCATTTCTTCCACACACACATACCCCCAATAATTTGCACAGTACCTCAGCATCCCAGCCCTCTGGAACAAAAGGTAGCACATGGTCTGAATGCTCCTCCTGCAAAGAGCCTGCCTAATAGCTTTGAAATTTCAGAGCTGAGCTCAACTCACATATTGCAGTAAACGCGAACGTGCAGCTCAGTTTCGCTTTCCATAAGGCTCCTCAGTTTAGAGGGAGGGACTTCCTTCGAGTGTTTTTGGGGGCCTACGTTCATCGGATCGGGACCATTCTGGCCGTGTTGCATTCCTCTCGGCCTGCCCTTTCCGACACACCATGGCATGGCCGCCTACTCGTGAGTAAATGTGCAGTGTGGCTCAGCTTCACTTTCCATAGGACTCCCATTTTCCAGAGCTGCTTCTGAGCATGCTTAGAAGGATCTGCAGCTTAGTGGCTTACAAGGAGCCACGTGACAGGCAGGAGCACTCAGAAACAGCGTAGGCCCATGGAGTTATAATACACCCATGCGTAGGCCTTGCTCCACCCATCTTGCGAGTGAAGGCATTTACTGTATCCCCCTGAATATAAGTTGCCCCAAATGTAAGTCGATGTCAGGTTTTTCAAAGCAGTTTCTAGGGATAAATTTCTCAACCTATACATGATTATGGTACTTATTTGTAGCTTTTTTTTGGTTACCCTACTACAGATATTTTAAAATAAACAGTATAAAATGCACATCATTTCAGGTTTCAGAGAGGATGAACACAGGGATTTTAGTGGGTGGGCAAGATTCAAGGATCCTTCTTGATATGAGCACATTCAAGGTTAAAATTGAAAACGCAGCTGCTGCATTTTCAGCTAAGGAGCTCTGCATGCATGAGCCAGCTTCCACATGCAAATATGCAAGACATGTGCGGGATCAGGAGTGCAGGCTGGACATGCATTTAAATTTGCATCCATCTATCTGCACTGCTTTGCTTTCTGAAATATAGAAAGCTGCTTTATTGAGTCAGGTGGTGTATTCCATCCAGCTCAGAATTGGCAGTGCTTTCCTGAAGCAATTTCCCAAGGTTTTAGGTGGGATTTTTTCCCCTGCCCTTGCTGCAAAAGCGAGTGATGGACCCTGGGCTCTCTCCTGTGTCTCGCTGTCTCTGCTATCTGCAAACGCAAGCAGGAAGCAGGTTGGTGGGCTGGAAACAACACAACACTAACAGGAAGTGGAGAGCAAGAGTAAGGAGAGCAGTCCTCAACCCACTTCCTGTTAGTGTCACATTGCTTCCAGCCTTCAACTTGCTTCCTCTTAACATTTGCAGACAGCTCAGATACAGTGAGACATAGAGACAGTGACAGGAGGACAGTAATCAGAGGCAATAATTTGCCCGATGGGGGTGAATTTGTGAATTGTAGGTAAGTCAAACTGTGGGTATGGGATTCACAGATACAGGTGGGGGGGAATGTAGACACATGAGGTTGGACACAATGGGATGGAAGAAGAGAATGGGGGAGCAGTAGAGGGTAGCCGACCATTTTGGCCTCTTGCTTCTTCTCACGTCCTTCTTATGTCCTATCCAGTGATGTCATGCACCCACTACGCACCACTACGCGAGTACCGGTTCCTAGAAGTTGAGCTGGCCCCGCCCACTCGAAGCTGGCCCCTGCTATTTAACCAGGGAACAGTTGAAGCAAAATATGTATATACACATCTCTAGAAAGCAAAGCAATACAAGTTAAATCAACACTAACCACAAGCTGAAGTTATTACAAACATGATCACATCCATGGCAACAATCATGACATCACTTCCGGCTTATGACATCACTTCCGGTGGGCGGACCCCAACAAGTGCCAATCAAAAGTGAGTACCTGTTCGTAAATCATTTGGATGACACCACTGGTCCTATCTCTTCTTGTCCCAGGGATAAGGAGAGCAGGAATGCGGTCAAGCCAGCCAGGAAAGAGGAAGTCGGAGTGCCCTGCCTGATGTTGTCAGCTTCAAAGACAGGGTGCAGTCACTCCACTGTGCTCCAGGATGTCTACCTCCCTGTCCACATTCCCTGGACTGTACAGACTCGTCCAGATTCTAGTAAACGAGTCCCATGGAAATGTATTTTAAGTGACTAGAGCTGGGTTGGGGTGGATGCATTCTAAATGCATTTGTTGTTGTTTTCTTTTGCTGTATCACACAATAACTATAGCAACAATATTAACACAGGATAATCAACCACCCCCTTATCTAGAACCTAAAGGATTTGATCCTCTGGCAATTGAATTGTTTATTTTTGTTCATAAGAATTGCATTGTTTATCATTGTCACTGCCCATGTGCAGCCAGTGAATTTAGACTGGAGGAATCATTGCACATGATTTGGAACACAGGGCTGGCACAGGGGTCCCACATTGTCCTAGACTGGTGTTTTTATCATTTTGTTCCAGGTAGACCCAAGAGCCGTCAGGTCAGTTAAGCACGTCTTTAAAAAAAAAATAATCATTGTATGCATGCATTAGAAACTCTCCCCAATTGGAAGGAGATTTCATTGACACACAAAGAGCAGTCCTGCAGGGATGTGCTTGTCAGCTTGACCTCCCCTGTGATTGCACATGTGCACCACCCAGTTTCTCAGTGGTTGTGCAATCACAGGGGAGGTTGAGATGTCACTGCCTGAAGCTCTAGTCTCTCCAAGAGGCTTTCCAAGACTGTCTGAGTCTCTCCAAGAGACTCCAGCTTGCAGCAGTGACATCTTGGCCTCTGTTGTGATACCTCTTTAAGCAGTCTCAGCACTGTGCCAAGGGTATAAAAGTATCATAAGGGAATGTTACCTGAGACCACATCACTAAGCCTCTGTGCCTTTGCTTCCCTGAGCTCACACTCTGGTGAAGGGGAACCCCAGTGAAAGGGCATTCAACTATTAAAGGAGCAGCTGGAACTAATAGCAGGAGTAGGAGGTGTGGGCTGATCGTTGAGCTGCTGATACTGCCTGATAATCTGTGATAAGTAGGATAATCTGTGGTCTTGTTTTTGGATGGGAGACGGAATGCCAGGTTGTGTCAAGCTGCAGTACCCATTGTGGCAGAACGAAGTCACTGTGGAGTTGATTAGCCAGTGTGGGAATGTGTGAAGAAGCCATACCAGCTGACAAAAGAACAGAGCACGACCTTGAGGACCTGTCCAGGCTGGACTTGTGCTTGCCTGCTGAAGCTCGATGGCATGCAGCCAGTGGAGAGAACACCACTGTAGGGCTACATATGGGACTGAGAATTCGGTGAATTGTACAATACTGTATTCTTGTTAAAACTCAATTGAAATATGGTGATTTAGACTAGCCTGCCTATGTAAGCCACCTTGGGCATTTGCTTCGGCATGGGAAAGGTAGGATATAGATAGAGAGATAGAGAGCCAACCAATGTAACGGATAGGACTGCCACACACAAAAATTGCACACAGTAATTTTAAGCCTTTTAACATCAAAGTGTAACTCAATGTGCATATGCAGAGACCAGTGGCTCTAGTGATTTATGGATGCCAGAGACAACTATTTGCAAAGAACATTCCTTGCAAGGAGCCTTACCTGAGGGTGCAGACCACCTCCGGCGACTGGGGGGGGGGGCAAACGCCAGCCAGCCACGAAGCTATGACTCTCAGACAGCCGCTGCCTCAGCAGACCCGAGGCCTGCCCCAGGCGGGGTGGTGGTGGTTGGGGCCGCCCTGTTGCAGCCTCCACCGAGCACAGCTGCCGTGCTTGTGCCGGCAAGGCTCTGTGGCCTGGATGCAACGAGGGGCAAGAGGCCCCACCCCGCTGTAGTTGCTGGGCAGCGGGCTGAGGCGTCGGCTGTCAAAGGGTGAGTGGCGCCTTGCCTGCTTGACAGGGGTCAGATCCAGGACCCCCCACCTCGCCCTGGGGCGATCCCTGCCTCTCGCCAGCATCCCCGCCCCTTCCCCCCTTGCGTCACTGGGCAGGGGGGAAGCATGGAGGGGAGCACGGAGATCGCCAGGGACCTCTCCGGTGAGGGGCGGACCCAGGGGAAGGGAGGACGGCTGTTTAGGGCCAGATGCAGCCCATGATGAGGCAGTCTGGTCATGGCACAGCTAGGGGAGAGGCTGGGAGCTGCTGCCTCTTCCCCTTTGACCAGACCATGCCAGGAAGAAGGGGACTCGGGTGTTGTCAACCCCACCTCTTCCCACAGATTTGCACCGAGGCCATGTTGACCTCCCTGCGTCCTGCCTGGGGCCCACGGTGCCCCACTTGTCAGAACCTCACCCTGCCTACCTTGCTTACCCGGGGTCTGTCCGGGGGACGTGACACAAGGTTATAGCAAAAGCAAGCTTGGCCTTTTTAAGTGAATGTTGACAAGCATAGTATTTTGCTAAGAACAACAAACTGTTATTTTTTAACCATAATAGTAAACATGTACAATTCAAAGCTGCAATGCCTGTGCATTTTTTTTTTAATTCTCACGCGGTTCCATTTGTTGATCCACATTGTGGAGAGACTTCTTGCTATTTTGAGAACAGCTCTAATAGATTTTATGTACTGCATCTGTTTTTCTTCCTGGCTTGGCATCTTGTCTGCTTGTTATCCTATTACCAGCAGTTGTATAATGCCTTGTTATTGCCCTTCTTTAATGTGGTCCAGTCTTGCAAAGTCAGAAAATATTAAGGTAGGACTGTTTGGTAATAAACTAGAAGTGCTGATAGGGAAGGGGCATTTTACCCTACTAGTGTTGGTCTTCATAAATCAGTGGAAAATATGAAGGGCTATTTTATTATGATTAAAGATCAAGCCCTCATTAGATTAGGAAATAGTTGCATTTTATTTTAAGGGCTCAATCCTAATGTGTGTTGCCACAGGCAGGCCAACAGGCTTGTGATATATCCAATGCAGGTGAGGAATAGGCTTGAGCACAACTTGGAGTAAGATTTCAGCCCCGTTACCTCATGTTGTCCACCAGCCAGCCTGATATGGCTACTCAGATCTGCGCACACGATTTTGCAGGTACTAATCTGAGCGTCCTATGTAAGGGCAAATGGGCTAGGGCCGGGGGTTAGGATCCAGTCTAGGTCACCAGGCCTAGGTCACCAGGTCTCCCAGACAGACTTTCCCCCACTTTCATCAAGCCTTCCCCTGCCCAGAACAGTCTCCATTCCACCCTCCCTCCACCCTCTCCTGCCCCCAGTGCCAGCCTGCCCAGGCTAGCACAAACTCACTCTGTAATCACCCTGGGATATGTTCTCACCCTGGAACTTGTACTGGCTTAGGTCAGCATTAGGATTGTGCTGTCCATGCTTTGGCTCTTTCCGGTTGTATATGATTTTATTTGTGCCCCACTCTTTTTTTCTTTAGAAAGCTAAAATTGCCTTCCATGGTCACCTAATGGTATCCCATGTGGGCAGCAATCAGGTCCAACAGTCTTAGCTTCTAGTGCACTCAAGTGCTTGGTTTTTGGAAAACATCTGTCCGACTGTTTACTGAGGTACGGACAGGTTGTGTAGGACCTCCCCACGCTTCTGAATGTCAGCCAAAGCCTTTTAACATGCACTTCCGGATATCATTATCCATGGTATTCGACATCCATGGGGGTTCTGGGAATGGAACTTTCTAACCTGTGGCACATTCTATTTATAAAGAGCTTTTCCTGCAGTCATAGCAGCTTCTGTTTGATTGAATAAGGGGATTTATCCTGAAAATGAAAGTGGCCCTTTCATAAAAACTTTTCTTCTCTTACTTAAATTTGTCTAGAGGCATTTGACCTCACTGCCAAATTTATGTCTGAAAATGCTTTGGTATTCCTGGTTGCTTTTCAGACCTACTACTTTGCAAATTTCAATGAGATAACAGTCTGCTGTTCAATATGCTGAGTTGAAGAAGATGGATTTTTCTCATTTAACATTTGTGGGCTGTGTATAAACAAGGCATACGGTGGATTTACTGCCAGGCTGACATATTGGATTTCCATACAGTAACGTCCTTGGAGAAGCATCACGTGACGCTATCAGTTAATCATAGATGGCTGCCATCTTTTAAACTAATCGTTCCTGAGACTTGTCCATTGTTGGGACTTTCGTATTTTAGAGTCAACCATTGCTTCTCATTCTCTTTAGCAGTCAGTTTTAGTTCTTTGTTCTTCGTAGTTCTTTGTTCCATATTTTTGTAGAGTTTACAGTGTGAAGCATGGAGAATTCTTCCTCACTGCCACCCCAGCTGGTTTCCATAGTTTCCACTATTTCTGTCAAAAAATAAAGATACTTTTAAATCACTTGACTGGGCTTTACCTCACTGGCAGTACGAGATCAGGAAACTCGTTCTGCAGGTTAAGAAACCAACTCTGTTATTTCAGGCAGTGCTGCCACTGAGCAGGTAGGAGTTCTCCTCAGGGTAAGATGTGTAGTGCCCTGGGCTGCCCAGTGGGGCTTCTTGGATTTGGACCAGCTCAATGGCTGGTGCAGGACCAAGTAGCCCTAGGTAGGGCTTTCAGGCTCTGGACAGGGGATGGGATGCAACGGAGACCTCTTCAGCCATCCCCTCTCCCAGGCCTGAACCACCCTCTTCCAGAGGCAGATCTAAGGGGGGGCAAAGCTCTAAGTTTTGCAAGAAGCCTTACCCTGTCATGTAAATCCCTCCTCTCCCTTGTTGCTGTAGCCAGTAAGCAACGCCAAGATGTTGCTGTTCCCTATGAGGATTGGCTAAAACAGTGCAGGAGAGGAGTGTTTTCCACTGCAAGGTGTTTTCCACTGCAAGGCTTCTTGCAAAACTTACAGATTTGCCCCCCCTTAGATCCGCCTCTGCCCTCTTCCCACTCCCAACCAGTTTGGCCCCCTCCTTTTTAATCCCTCCCCCTTTCCCCTTTATTCCTTTTCTTTTCACATTTGTTATTTTGTTCGGCAATTGCATTATTGTTTGTTATTCTACAATACAGGGAAATGGGAAAAAAATGAATTGCACTTGTAGCAAATGATTACCTACTGAGCTAAGGAGACTCACGTGTGAAATGCGCTACAAAAGCCCTCCTCTCCTTGTGCTTCAACATTATTTTTTAAGCAGGCCAACCACTCCTAAACCTTTGCTCGTATAATGCTTAAATAATTTAAAAACAACACAAATTGTTACATTAACAAGTTCATTTCTTGTTCTTAGTACACTGCCAGGTTCGTCCTAGTTACCTTGAAATAGTGCTGAGTCAAAAATGGTATGTAGTAACCTGTGTGCATGCCATGAATATTGCCATCCCTCTGAGAAACGAGAGGCCACTTTTCAGGCTTTTTTCTTCTTCTTTTTTGCATTTCTCTGCAAAATGGCGCAGGGCTGTTGGTATCAGTAGAAGAGGCAGCAGATCCCTGTTGCTGAAGCAGCCGTGCCCCATTGGGATATGCACAGTGGTGTCATTCAAATGATTTAGGAACAGGAACTCACTTTTGATTGGCACTTGTCGGGAACCCGGAACCAGCCACGGAGCCCATTAGGATTCGGAACGCCCGTTCTGGTCCGTTCCCCCTGAATGACATCACTGGATACGCACCCAGTTGAAAATAATGCACTGCAGAGGAAAAACAGCCACGTGAAGAGGGAGCATGAAAAGACCATAATTTTCTGCTTGATTTGTTCCTGCCACAAATCTGTTTTCTCTGGAAGCTTACATTCGCCAGCACCAGAACGTTCTGCATTCATTTACAGTTGGTCATGTGTGGTCTGAAATAGAATTTTTATAGGACTCAATATCACTGTAAAAGCCGACTAGAAGCCCTCTTCAAATACACATGTGGGGCATTTCATTGTACGGCATGTTTTGGAAAGCATCTGGGAGGTTATAATCTAAACTGGAAGAGTCACTAGGGGATGCCATGTAACAGAATTAATTGCAGCGAGCTGAGTTCTCTGTGCCTGAACCACCAAACTTCAAGCTGTCATTGCGCTCCTTCCAGTCACCCGGCATGCATATGTTCTTTTCTTGTATCTCTTGAGCAGGAGTTGCTCAGCAAAGTGAAAAGCACTTATATTAACTCGGTGTTTGCTTCCGGCATTCTGTCCTCCTGTGTCGAGGCAGTTTGGAAATTGTAAAAGTCAATTACAAATATGATCAGTGGTTTTCAAACCTCTTACTCTTGTGGCTCTCTTCCCAGGTTGGCTTGTCAGCCAACAAACCCCTGCATTCTTGCTGCAGAATCACTGTATTTTCTCAGAAGAAGTGTCTCTCCAGGCAACCTGTTGAAATGTATAAATCCATACATTGTGCCTATTGCAATGTGCTTTTTAGATTATCCAAAGTTCTTTGACAGTTGACACTTCGATGGTCACATTCTTCCACCGACCCCTGACATCATTGTCAAGAAACCACTCTGCATTTATATTCACATCAAAATTTTTTTTTCCATCCAGCACTAGTTTGAGGTTTCCTTTTTCTCTTGCTCCCCTTGTAATTTTGCTGACTTCTGTACAATGTTGGATTTGGCTTTGAGACTTGGAATTCATGCTTTCTTGCTTTTCCAAGCTTAACTGCTTGGGACGTCACTAGAGCAGAGATTTTTCAACATGTTTCATCTCATGGCACACTGACAAGGTGCTAAAACCACACCATCTTTTCTTCTTCTTCTTACTGTTGACAAGGCATAGCATGCTGCTGGTGGGGGGCTCACATCCTCCAATGTCCCTACTAATAAATTAACCCTGCCCAAACTCCTGTGGCACATCTGTGCTACACATCAATGTGTACACATCAAACATCAATGCTACACATCAAACTCCTTTCCCTAAGATTAAACCTAGAATCCCTCACTGACACTGGAATACAACAGGCGCACTCCTTGATCAAATCCAAACTCTGGCAACTCGAGTACGAGACTTTATCAGCTGACCTGAACCCTACCTGTTCTCCCCTCTTCTTTAGTCTTCCTCCCTCCTTAGGACGCCCCTCTAACTATTTCTCTCTATTAATCAATCCTGGTCAGAGAAGAGCTTTCATGTTGGCCCGCCTGAATATTTTTCCTTCTGCGGTCCATGTAGGCCGTTTCTCCAATTAAATATCCCCCGTGCCAGTAGGTTTTGTTTTTTCTGTCACTTGGTGCCGGACACCTTGGACCATATTTTATTTCATTGCCCGGCTCACTTCTCCCTTCGCCAGTTATTCCTTGAACCGTGGCTCTCTCTTTTTCCCAGTTCCCTTTCCTTGTTCCTGAGTGATCTCTGTCCTTCTATTACATCTGCCGTTGCAGGATATCTATTGGAAATTTCCATTTTAACCCATAGTTTATGATTTTGCTTGTTGTTTTGAGTTCATTCCTCTATTACTTTGCTCTATTTACCCTGTTCAGTGTTGTAATTGTATTTATGTTGTGAAGTTTATTTATATGCCAATAAAGGTTTTGAAACACACACACACATCAATGTCCTATGACACATTGGTTGAAAATTGCTGCACTAGAGGAAAGCGTAACCCTCGTGTGTGCCTGTAGCCTGATGCTCCCTCTTTGCAACCCTCATACAGGGCCCAATCCTAACCTGGAGTTAGGCTGGTACAGTTAGGCCAGCAAAGTTTGGCCAGCACAAGGGACGCTGTAAAGTACATTTGGGACACTCTCAGAGAGGCCAGCACACAGACGTGCGCCATCCTCCCTGACTCTGAGAGTGGTCCAAACACGCTTTATGGTGCTGGTTAAACTTTGCTGTGCTGGCCTAACTCCAGGTTAGGGTTGTGCTCACAGTCTCCTGGAAAGCACCCTGTTCCTGGTAATCCTGTTTGGGTGTTTGTGCACTGTCTCCCAATTCCCTTGCTACTACCAATTTCTCACACCCAGGATGAAAGAGGGGAGCTTGTAATAACGAGAGATTAACTCAAACCACAAAAGCTTATCGGTTTCTTCTCTGAGACTGATGGTTTCTGTACCTCCAGCTGTTTGATAATCAGGTTTAGACAGCAGGAGGTATTAATGGTGTGTGAACAATTCTACTGTCTGATTTTTTTTTTTTGGTGCGGGAGGGGGAGCATCTTCCAAAAAGACAGCATGGTATATCAGGGTTTTTTTTTTAGTATTTTATTATTTGCTTTTTTTTTTTAAATCACAGTTCAGCAATCTGTCTTTTCAGTTCTTCAGCACATTTTTTCTGTAGGACTGTCTTGAATCCATCTGAGTGACTGAGGAAAAAAAAATGTTCCTATTTCGTGGATTAGATTTGGAACTGAGATGAGTTTGAGGGCAAGAATCAGCATTCTTTTAGGCAATGGTCCATCAGGAATCTAGAGTCTCTGTTATTTGGTAGATGTCAAATAAGTAAAAAAAAGAGCAGTGGCATAGCTGGGGGGCAGATAAAGTGCTTTGGTGTGTGTGAAGAGCATGCCGTCTGAGTCTTCCGTCCTTATTGTGGTGCCGGCAAGTGGAGCTCCATGCCTGGCCTGGCCTCCAGTTGGCTGTAAATCATGGGACAATGGAAGCAATTGGCAGTGATCTGACGATGTCATCATGTCACCGCCAACCTACTTCTGGGTGTTGGGCTTAGCAGCTGAGCTCCAGGCGCCATCGACCCCTGGCCTGCAACGGCCAGCAGCACCTGCTGCTTGTCATAGTGAGAGTGGGGTATCATGTAGCTGAGGAGGTGACACCCACTCCAGGTGTGAAATGCACCTGCGGCACCACTGGAAAAGAATGCTGTGCACAGAGGCATTCAGATTCCGTTTTACTTTGTGATGTCCATAAGAGCAATTTTGGAACTGGCTTTGACAACGGAAGTGGGAAATATCTTCTGTTGACTTCAGTTTCAAATCAGGCAAGGAAAGTTCGCTTATCACTTTACAAAATTTATGTTATTGGTTTAGCTGTCTCTCAGAGGCAGATCTAAGGGAGGGCAAAGCTCTAAGTTTTGCAAGAAGCCTTACCTTGCAGTGGAAATCACTCCTCCCCTGCACCGTTTTAGCCAATCCTCACAGGGAAAAGCAACATCTTGGTGTTGCTTACTTGCTACAGCAGCAAGGGAGAGGAGGGATTTACATGACAGGGTAAGGCTTCTTGCAACACTTAGAGCTTTGCCCTCCCTGTAGGTCCGCCTCTGCTCTCTCTGTAAAATGGCCAAGGCTCAACATGTAATCCTTTAAAACCTAGGCATTGTAGGTCTGCCCAGCAATGGCGTGCCAAGCCCACGGTCCGTTCAAGAGCTGGGTCGACGCTCTGCACCTCCAGCTGCTGCTCTCTGCCCCCTCCCCATCCACTGACACACCCTCCCGCCATGCCAGGCTCCATTTCGGAGCTGTATGGTGGCAAGGGAGGGCATGTGGGCTACATCCGCTCACCTCTTTGAGGCAAAGCGTCTTGTCACCACCTTCCTCCCACCCCAGGTGCGCCCCCCCCGTGGCCCTTGCCCCCCGTTGCTCAATGGTAGGTCTGCGACTGCTGCCTAGGTTGTTTTAAGGTTCACATCTTGAATGTTGCTTTACTATACAAGGATAAGACTGTCAGACGAAAGAACAATTCCCACCTCACGCTTCACCCATTCTTTGTATAGAACACATATCCTAATTCCATGGATCCAGAGTTTGTGTTTGTGGCTTTCTTTTACTTTTCAGAGAGGAAATTCTGTTAAGCAAACCTTGGTTTATCTGATCTTGTTGTAGCTGCATTTGCTTTGTGCCCACACAAATCACATGTCAGTGGAACACCCTTGAAAATCACTCATCATTGAGTCTTTGCCAGGCAATTCAGATGTGCCGGAACTAGAAACTATGTGAAAGACTCTGTGTTCCATTTTCGTAGTACATCAAGCTCTGAGGTTTTCTCTGCATTCAGGCATTTTTTTCTTTTAGAGCCACTCTGATGCATAGTAAAATTTATTGAAAAATACATGAGAGCAGCTGTCTGTTTTGTTAATCACTTATCGCAGTGCAAAAGCCGAGATTTTCAAGTGCTACGGCCATAGTTTTGTGGTGAGGTATGAGTGCTGCCTGTTCTATGTGTTGGGCAGAATGAAGTGGAATGGACAAAATATCTGACCAGCTTCTCCCACTCTTATGGGGAGAAGCATGATCATGCCAGGGAAATGTGGTCAGGGGAGGCTTCAGAACCCCCCAGAATGCCTTGCAGCACTGCACCACAGCAAGTGCCTCACTAGCCATTCACTTCATTTCACATCACTGGAGCAAGCAAATTTCTTCTCCACTTGGTGTGCTGTTCTGGTGCTGCATAATTGTGGGGAGGGGCAGGACTGACTGAGCTACCTCTCACCTGCAATTTAGGGCACAATCCTAACCTGGAATTAGGCCAGCACAAGGGCCACCGTAAAGCGCATTTGGACCACTCTTGGAGTCAGGGAGGATGGCGCACGTCTGTGTGCTGGCCTCTCTGACTCCGAGAATGTTCCAAACCTCTTTAAGAGTCCCTTATTTCAGCCAAACTTTGCTGGCCTAACTGTGCCAGCCTAACTCCAGATTAGGATTGCACTCTCAAATACACTCTTTTCTCAGTATAAGCATTCTTGTAATACATATATAAACTGATCCATGCTGCATATATTAAGAGCATCCCTTTTCTGGGTTGTGCTGGGCCCACAACCCCGCTCCGTGTGACTGGAATTTGTGGAAGCAATATGGAAGAAAACTGAAAGGCACTTCTGCAAATTGGAAGTAGCTTCCTGTCACTTTCACAAGGCATTCTGGAGTCTGCAGAGGCTAATGGAGTAGGATGCAAGCCTGGCGCAACCCAGAAGAGGCATCCAAGGACTTCCAGAGAGACTTGCGGATTGAGCATACGGTTGTGACTCACAATGGAGGTCAAGGTGGTCTTGGTGGGCAAAAGTTTGGGAACCACTGGCCTAGCATATTGTGGGGAGAACTACACTAACAGTGCAATCCTATATCCTCCCTTAGCGCTGGCGCTGTGCTCTTGCGCCGGCTGAACGCTGTCGCAAACGTGCTGTAAAGTGCGTTGCGTAGGTGCTTTGGCGCTCGACCAGTGCAAACGGCAGCACCAGTGCACGGGCGCTGGTGTGACCGCTGGCAGCGCCGGCCATGCGCCAGTCAAGTACTGGCATTGCTCGGTCGGCACAGGGCTTCCGCAAGGGCGTTCCAGAGGCATTCTGGGGGTGTAACTGGGCAGCGCAGTGGGCAGAGACGGCGGTTATAATGTGGTTGTGACACTGGACAGCCATAGTGTCATATCCTAATGCCAGTTCCTGGCCATGGCGATCCTGATTTCGGCCGCTCCTGTGCACATTCCTCTGTGCCTACTATTTTGTCTGCACAGATCCGAGCAGGCCCATAGGGGTGACTGGGGCTTATGCGAGTGCAAGGGGAAAACCCAGCGGCGTCATGCAGCTGGAACGCTGGGCGGGAGGAACGGATGAGCGGCAGCGGTACGCAACGGGTGGGCTGCCGCTCACCCGTTCCTCACGCCCAGTGTTCCGGCTGCATGATGCCGCTGAGAAAACCTCCCTTTGTCCTGCTGCCTCCTAATGGGCCTTGGAATATGGCCCTGCTATATCAGCCGTACTAGGCCGGCATAGGGTAGGATTGCGCTCTAAACTTTTGTCCTACTGTGCTTTTATCACAGGAGACAGCCATTTCCCCCCATGGGAAAACATTCTAGAATAGGACTCTTCCCATGCAGTTTAAAATGGTACAGTTCAAAATTCTGCAACCTCAGTCTGCCTAAAAGTGTATGAATAAAGCTTCCCACTAGTGCAGTTGAAATCCTTGCTCTACAACTAATCTGGGCATTTGCCATCTTGCTGAGATGGTCATACACATGGAGGCACTGCCTTCTCTCTCTTCCGTAACTTGCAATATCATTGTGCCATTTGTTTGCCAAGGTTTCCAGGTGCCATGTACAAAGTGAAACTAGGTCCTAAATTGGCAATGGAGGACACACCCCTCTCTCCTTCCCCATTCTGTTCAAACTTGCTGTCCATCAAATGAGTGCTGCTGAAGCCTGCAAATGAAGATAACTTTTTGAAAGCAAAGCATTTGGTACATTCAAAAATGTTTCCGAAGTCTCCAACTCTTATTTGTTAGAAACAGAAGTGGAATTCATGGTTTTCATTAGCAAACTGAACATGCAGACATGACACTCAGAGTTGCTTTACATGTACTGAGGAATGATTAATTTGTTCTGAGCACAAATAGATATCACCTTTTGCAGTTTTAGCCCTCTCTGACGTCTTAGCAATACATTTTTCGTGCAGGTGTAACATTAACCGTGATAATCTTATAAACTGATTAAAGATAAGCAATATAAACTGCTATTGAGATTTTCATTTTAACTGCGGTTTTAAACAGATAATGGGAAGAGATTGGAAAACTGATTTAAGGGTAACCAGGGTCAGTTTTTGTTCTGAGGTCTATCTGGAAAGTCAAGTTGATCTGAAGAGGCAGGGTGTTGTGTGTTGTGTTCATCTGTGTTTGGGTACAGCGGACAAATATTTGCTTGTACGGTTTCCAAGAAGCCCAAAAACCAAGCAGGGTTCCTGTGTTTAATGAGAATTACAACATTCTCAAGGTATGTGCACGAAACTCAGAGAATTTGCGCAGCAGTAGATTGTGATGGACTATGCTCTTGGAGTCTGCAAACTTCCTTCTTGTCTTTTTTGCACAAGTTTAGTCAAACAGAATAAGAATTTCAAATGCACTAAGCTCCTCAGAATGCATCATTTGGTGGTAGAAATGTTCATTTCATCATTATGAATTGAACACTTCATGGAATGTTGGGAAAGAGAGATGTTTATTGCAATGAAAAAAGTAAGATGTATTTAGGATACTCATGAGGAGAAAAAAAGTAGTAAATTCTTGGTGAGGTGCAGATGAATTTAGGGGCAGTAAATTAAATGGATGGATCCCTGTGCAATGAATGAGCTATCCCCACTTGAGGAAGAATTTCAGGATAAGCATTAGCCTTGAGTTCTGAATGAATGTTTCTTTATAAATGCTAGAAGTTTAGATTTGTTCAGAGCTTGTAAATATCAGCATGACCTTCAATTTCAGTGACTCTTTTTTTTTAAAAGAGTTTGTAACAGGGGTGGCCAAACTTGCTTAAGAGCCACATATGAATAAATTTCAGATGTTCGAGAACCGTAATATTTAAGAAGCATTTAAATTCTTAAATATATTTGCCCACCATGAGCATTAAACTTAGTTTTAATCCAGTGGACTTGGGCAGCGCAATCCTAAATTAGGCTGACATTGTAAGGCCAACATAGCAGGGCTATATCCTAAAGCCCATTAGGAGGCAACAGCAGCAAAGTGCAGGCCAAGGGGAGGTTTTCCCCTTACAACCGCATAAGCCCCTGTCATCCCAATGGGGCTGCTCGAATCTGCACCTGCTATTTTCCAGACACAGGTGCACATGCGTAGGAGCGGCCTAAATCAGGGCCGCTGAGGCTGGGGACGAGGTTTAGGATTTGGCCCCTCGGCTGTGGTGGGTCACAACCCCCATCTCCGCCCACTGTGCCGCTCAGTTATGCCCCCGGCACGCCTCTGGAACGTCCTTGGCGAGGCCCAGTGCTGACCGTGCTCCACCAATGCTTGACTGGCATAAAGCCGACGCTGCTGGCAGTTGCAGCGGTGCCCAAGCATTGGTGCTGCTGCTTGCGCTGGTCTAGCACCATACAGCTGATGCTGATGCGCTTGACGGCATGTTTGCAACAGCGCACGGCCAGCGCAAGAGCTTAGCGCTGGCTCAACAGGGGTATAGGATTGCGTTCTCACTGTATACCCGGTAAGTAATCATAAAGCTTGAAAAATTCTTACTTATCTTTTATAAGATTTTACAAGAATCTTTTTAAAAATTGTGATGCAAAAAGGAGCTCAGCCAACTTTTTTTTGGAGAGCTGCACATTATATGTCAAAGTGCCAAAGTGTTATACTGTACGTCAAACCGTGAGCTGCGGTTTGGCCATCTGTGATATACTAAACTTTAAATGTAGTATTTCCTTTGTACCCTTACTAAACATTTCAAAAGTCTGCCAAGGAACTTGTTTAATTAACTCTGGGAAGAGGGATAGAATCTTCCCAATTACAGCAGAGGCCCTGGGTGGGTCATTTTCATGTTTTAGTTGCTTGTTTTACTTTATTTATTTTCCATTGTGTATTGCCCCATTATTGCTTTGCCAATTTAAAGACTAATTAGCAGAGAGGTCCCCTCTCTTGCTAGCAAACTGTCAGAAAATCAGACAAGCATGGTAAAAATAAGAGGCTATAGTGGGGTCAAAAGACCAGAACAGGAGTCAAGGACATAAAGGAAGATAAACAGTATTATGGTTAGAATTTGTAAGTGGATTGGCAAGTATTTGAAGCAGTCTTCAGTAGACTGCACTGTAATTCTGTACTATAGGATGAAGCTGATATGTGGCCTATGTCACATATGTGCCACCATATTATATTGTTAGCATAGGTGGGGTTATAGGCAGTGATGTCATCTGTAAATGAAGATCCGGAACGCTGGGCGGCACGTGGGCAGGACTTCTGTGTGATTGGCAGCCTGTCCGTTTCATTCCGCGGCTGCCCTGGCCTCGAGGGGGCTGCTCCTGGTTGGCGCGCCCCCCGCTGCTCGCCCAGGCACCCGGCGTGCCCCCCACCCGTCTCCCCCGGCGAGCAGGCACCCCCCCCCAAGGCCAGGGCAGCCGTGGAACAAAACGGACGGGCAGCCAATCACGCGGAAGCCTTGTGTAAGTCCTGCCCAGCGTTCCGGATCTTCATTTACAGATGACGCCGCTGGTTATAGGTTATAAAGCATAAGTTATAGCATAGGTTATAACCTATAGCATAGGTTATAAAGCATAACATTATATTGTTAGCAACCCCCATATCTGCAGGGATACATTCCATGTCCCGCCCCCTGCAGGTAGAGTAACTGCAGATAACCCTATCTCTGTGCCCTCATGGCCATTACTGCCCAGGGGGGTATAGGGACAGGCAGAAGGGCTATGGAAGGAAGTAGAAGGCAGGGGCCAAGGGAGGATGGGGTGTGGCTTAGAGAGAGACATTGGAAGTTGGAGAAACTGATGGGAATGAGTTAAAGAGAAGGCCAGAAAAAGAAGCCTGGGAAGGGGGGGGGAGAGAGAGAGAGAGAGAGAGAGAGAGAGAGAGAGAGAGAGAGAGTTGCAGATGACCAGGCTCTGCTAAGACAAAGAAGGCAAATTCATGCATTGATTTAAACCAGGGGCTCCAAAAGTGTGTGTTGCAACACCTTATGGTGTAGCGGCGCATTCACAGGGGCGCCGCAGGATGTTCTTCTCTAGATTTGAGTGCCATCATCTTGGATCTCACGAGAAGAGGCTGCAGGGGCGCTGCGACCTGGGTAGGTTTGGGAACCACTGATAACTAACCAGTCAGTTCTAGTTATTTGGCCATGCACTACTTGGTGTGATCAGAAGATGTGTGAGTCTTTCTAGATAGGACTGTGTTAAAAGAAAAGGACAGGTCAGGACAGGAAATATGCCCAGGGCTTTCTCTTCCCCCTTGTTAACTCTTATTGTGTCTTATTGGTCAGCCAGCTTCGCTACACTTGATACCATTGCAGCTGCTGCTGTTGCCCTCCTGGAAAGAGCAGTGGAAACACACAACTCCATT
Organism: Lerista edwardsae; assembly: GCA_029204185.1. Lineage (NCBI taxonomy): Eukaryota > Metazoa > Chordata > Lepidosauria > Squamata > Scincidae > Lerista > Lerista edwardsae. Next base: position 15,085,540 of record JAJKFI010000010.1, read on the forward strand.
CTTGCTGCTGATGGAGGAGGTAGCCGAAGATACAAGCTGCATGAATGAATGACATCCATCATTCATCATGAATGACATCCATCATTCTTCATAATAGTGAGGTCTTGGCTGCTTCTTCCTTTCCCTTCTGACATGCTTTACAACCTATCAAGTGCCTCCCTCCCTCTCCTGCCCCATTCCATACTGCCACAATAACAAGCATTAGATTTGTATTACAGATAATTTTCTCCCTTAGAACATTCCCTTCAGAAGGGGAATAATTCCCCTTTGTTTACATACTGTGTGGTGGATTGCTATTCAGAAAGAACCAGGATCAAAATAAATATATACTGTAAGCTAATTTTAATCAAGAGCCGTGGCTGGATCACACTCACTAAGGGCGCAATCCTAACCTGGAGTTAGGCTGCCACAGTTAGGCCAGCAAAGTTTGACCTAACTTTGTATGGTGGCACAAGGGCCACCATAAAGCGTGTTTATGAGTCAGGGGGGATGACACATATCTGTGCGCCGGCCTCTCTGTCCCTTGTGCCAGTCAAACTGTGCCGGCCTAACTGTGCTGGCGTAAGGTTGGGATTGTGCCTAAAGTGATTAGACAACATACCGTACTATTTTCACCTTGCAGCTTGGCACTCACTGTTAGTACATTGCAGTCGCAGTGCAGCTCTTGAGGTGACCTCCATTATGGGATGCAGTGCATGCCTCATTGGCATGGCTTCATCAGCCCTGGAAAGTTGGATAGGATTGGGCCTTGTGTCAACTTATCACTTACCAGTTTCACATCTGCTGGTTTTCAAATGATGATCTCAACCTGTGAGTTGTGTACTTCGTAAACCTTTTTCTTGTTTGAGTTGGCACACGGTACAACTCTAGGTGAGCTTCTAGGATCCTGGAACTGAACTTCAGTTAAGATCACACATGCACAGAGCACAGTCCTTGAGATGACAAACGCAGTTAAAGCTTCATCCAGCAAATGTCACCATTTATTACTTTGCTGATAAACTGGAATAAGGCAGAACTGTGTTCTTGGTCAGATTCAACTAATAAGTTCCTAAATAAGAAAAGGAAACCAGATTTTTATAAACATTCCAGAATCTTCTGCATCATTTAGCCATGCCCTCTCTCATAGTGCTTTAACGTGATCGTTAAGTACAGGACAGAAACAGAAATGCAGAAGCGAAGCATTAGTGCAGGAGGTTCCTCTATTCCAGTGTTTCTTAGACTGAGGACTGGGGCTCATAGGCGGGTCTCAAGCCAATTTCAGGTGGGTTGCATATTACCTGGGGCAGCCATCATTGGAAATATGGGAAGAAGTGATATTGGAAAAGGGGCGGGGCTGTGTGGATATTTTGCTTTTTGTCAAGGTTAGAAATAGGCTTTTTTTCCTTTCTGATTCACTTGGGAAATGGCTGAGAAATAACCCAGCTTCTTGCTGCATTCTCAGGAAAGCAGCAGGCTCTTGCATCACAATGGCATCACTTCCGACCCTAACATCACATCCGGTGCTCCCAGATTGTCATTCTAAAAACATTTTGAGAACCACTGCTACATTCACATCATTTTATTCCGCTAAAGCCAACCAGCAAGCAATTTGCTATTTGCAGGTCCAGGTGCTCTGTTTGTGCTCATAGCTCCTGGAAAGCTTGATGCAACATTCGTTTCTTTTCCATTTTAATAAGTACCGATCTGTCAGAGATGAAATAATGGCCCAATCCTAACTGTGGCTAGCTTTGCTGGAACAAGTGTAGGTGCTTTCTGACAACCACAAAATTTGACATGCCAGAGTACGTGGGTTGGCTGCCAACAGAAACAGTGAGTCGCCGGCCCCATGTGGCAGTGGTCTCCAGATGCTCACTGCCTCAGGTAGGATTGTGCAGTGGGGTGGCAGAATGGGAGGCTTAGAAAGGAAACGGGAAGCTTTTCCCTTTTGTATACTTCCTGTCCCTCAGTGGTCTCAGTGGATATATTCGGGGTCTCACCAGCTCTTTTGCTGGTGCAAGTTTGAAGAGATAAAGCGGGAGGGGAGGCTTCAGAAAATGAGGACAGGATCTGGCACGTACTACCACTGAAAGATCACCCTCCGCTTTAACCCTACCTGCTCCCATTCCTCCCCCCCATCACGTTTGTGGGGTAGTGGGTGCTGCTGAGAAGATGCCTGCTTCTTTTCACCTACTCTGCCTGAATAAAGGTAAAGGTTTCCCCATGACCAAATGGTCTAGTCGTGACTGACTGTAGGGGGCGGTGCTCATCTCCGTTTCTAAGCCTGTAGAGCCGGCGTTTTTGTCCGATCATGTGGCCAGCATGACTCTACGCTGTAGCACACAGAATGCTGTTACCTTCCCACCAAAGTGGTCCCTATTTATCTACTTGCATTTTTTAGGTGCTTTCGAACTGCTAGGTTGGCAGGAGCTGGGACAAGCAACGGGAGCTCATTCTGTTGTGCAGTCTCGAACTCCTAACCTTCCGGTCAGAAAGCCCAGCAACAGCGGATTAACTCGCTGCGCCACCACGTCCCTACTGCCTGAATACTTCAATATAAAAAGATATTACAAAAACCCCAAATTGCAGGTATTCAGTTCTCATAAAGAAACTAACTCTGTAAAGCTACTCTGAAACTTTTAGAGGGCAACAGGGAACTATAATCTCTGGAAACTCCAATATTTCCTGGTTTGAAACAAAGTGATTGAAACTGTAACGAAAACAAATAAATCAAGCATTTCTTGTTCTCAGCCAGCAGCACAGCAGGCTTGACTCTGATGTAACATGTGATAGTTACAATGAATTTCCTGCCCTATGTTATGCAGCCAATTGACAGATAAGCCATAGCTGTTCTCGGTCCTATTGACAGCATCACAAAGATCACCCATTGTCTTAAACAAAAATATACACAAATCTTTTCTTGCAATATAATATGAAATAGCCCCATCAAAAATATGTCTTGCAAGAGAAGCACCTGACTGATAAAAATGTTGCAAAGGTTTAAAGAGATCATTTTTTTATTTTTTGCAGCATAAAGTATTGCAGGTTAATCTGGAGTATGAAAACTTTGGTTTTTGTAAAACCAAATTTAGTTTTACCAAATTTCTGTAAAATTTAGTATTGGTTTACAATGTTTTAGTTATTTTTTGTTTATGGAAATTTGGGGAAAAATGGAATTATAGAAAAGGTAGCAGCTGAAAATAATGCATGGGATAGACCAGGCTGGGTTCAGGACTAAAAATTCTTGAACAGAAACTCCTTTCAAGGCTAAACACTGGCACAAGATTAGTAGTCATGTGGAAGGGAGGAGCAGCCCCAGAAGGGGTGGGGGTGTGTTGCCTCCGCACCCCCAGCCTCCGCGTTAGGCTTGCACTATTGCATTTTTGTACCACTGCTCCTGCAGGAGCCTGGCAGCACAGGATCAGGCTGAAAATCTTGTTGATTACTTGTTGAGGCAAACTGGTGGAACCCTGATTAGAATTCTGACTCTTATTGCACTCTTATAATTTTTAATCTAAAAATTGGTTCTCAAACCTTTTAGCACCAGGACCCACTTTTTAGAATGACCATCTGTTCAGGACCCACCAAAAGTGATGGCATGGCTGGAAGTGCCATCATTGTGATGCCAGAGCCTGCTGCTTTCTTAAGAATGCAGCAATAAGTTTCTCAGCCATTTTCCAATAGCAAAGTGAATTAGAAAGAAAAAAGCCTATTTATAATTTTGACACAAGCAAAACAACCACACAGTCCTCCCCCTTTCCAGCATCCCATCTTCCCTTATTTTCAATATGGCTGCCCTAGGTGTCACAACCCAGTGGTGGGTCCCAACCCACAGTTTGGGAACCACTGTTTTAATCACTTTTAATTTAACTTTATACATAAGAGGTTGGATGTTTTTGTTTTTTGCAATCTGTATTAAAAGTTGTTTCATACAGATGAGCTTTTACTCATTATTGCAGAGGCTTGTGAAAAATAATTTTTCTAATAAATGAAAAAAATGAATGTGAACACTTGATATATCATCTCTAAAATAAAGGATCTGGGAATTTTTGTCTATGAATACTTCCACAAAGTACTTGTTAATGTTGAGTTTAGACATTATGTCCTTTGTGTTAGGAAAATTAGTATTCTTATAGTACAGGAGGAACCAATAAAACAGGCTGAGTTTAAAGATCTTGGAGCAACAGAAAACTTGAAATTGAAAATATTAATATAGCAACCAAAGAACATCAGAAAGTAGAAATGCTTCAAGCATACCGTATGTCTGGAAAAAATACTGTAAATGTAATATGTGTAGGATATCCACAAAAAGTGTGCAAATTAATTATCTGCTGACATAATATGAAAGAAATGGTTCTCCAGTGTAATGACTGATAAACAATAATTGCTTGTTGTAATGTATACACATATATAGTACAAGAAAGAAAGAGTTTATATTGGAATTCTTGCCATCAAGCAAAAAGCAGTTTGCTTTTTTCAGGAGTGTGTACCCTATGTATCAGGAATGTTGATTGTAATAGGCTCAGAGGAAAATGAAGATGTATCCCATGGTTTAAACTTCTACAGGAGAAAACACAATCCTAACCTGTGTAGGAACAGGCAAGCCGGCAGGCCTGCACTGCATCCTAACCCAGGTTAGGCAGTGGCTGGAGCTCACCACGGGGAAGGGGATAATTTCCCCCTATCCTGGGATAAGCCCCAGCCATCAGGGGCTGCTCAGACCTGCGCCTGCTAAATAGCAGAGCAAGTCTGAGCAGCCTGGAGCAGCCCAGAGTAGGACCGCTGGGAACGGGCCAGAGGGGCCTAACGACCAGATCCCTCCTCCCCCCTCCCTGGGCCACTCCAGTCACGAGGCCGCCTTCCCTCCACCTCATTCCTCCATCCTTCTGCCCCCTCCCTCATCCCCCCACCCTGAAAAACCCCACTCTGGCCGAACTTGGCCGGCATAGGGAAGCTTACTTGCTGCTGACTGTGGCATTGCTGGGTCCACATGAGTCCTTATGGCACATTTGCAACAGCCCTGGGCCAATGCAAGTGGCTTGTGTCAGCCTAGGGCAACTTTAGGAACGTGCCCCAAGAGAGAGAAGATATTTTAGGATGACAGTTCCCTATCAGTTTAGCTCTGCTACCAACCATGTCCTCCACAGTAGGTTGCAATGCAGTAAATCCCTTTAGAACTGCAGTTCCTTACTTGGAGCCCCCAGAGGTTGCTTCCGGGTAATGCAGGTCAGAGGACCCAATCCACTGGCCTCCATGGGACCCAGAATGCCCTGTGGAAGTGACCGGGAGTTGTGTTCGCAAACCGAAGTTGCTCCTTCAGAGGCCAATGGAGTGAGTCACTGGCATGGCCTAGAAGGAACCTGCAGGGGCTTCCAATAAGACATTGCTGCTTGGAGCAATGCAGCCCCTCACACGTGGGGTCATGACCCAACGCACATCAGGTTGCAACCAACCAATGGGTCACGACCCACAGTTTGGGAAGCACTATTTTAGGTTTTTTTTTTTAAAATTTAATTTAATTTTTAATTTTTATAGACTAGGGTATGTGTTTTGTAATCTACTGAGTTCCAATTTTTCCACAGCATATGTAGTTTTCACAACAGCTGTCCCAATTCACACATGACAAGCAGTGACAAAAAAAAAAAAAAGAACAGCTATCAATCATCATTCTCAGAGATGGCACATATGCCTATGTGCACTATTGACTCATATGGGGCACAGAGAATTACCAGCTCCAGCCTATATTATCATAGCAGTGTTAATAAAGTAATAGTGCTCTTTGTAGGGCATCCTATAAAGACCATAGAATCTAAAGAAGAGTAAAAATGGAACCAGTAAAATAGGATTAACAATAAAAGGTGTGTTTATTTAAACACATGCATACATATACAGGGAAAAATATTTATGCCTTTGATAGTATGTGATGATAACTTGAGATCACAAGTCAACTAGCATCCAAAGAGATAAATCAAGGAGAAGGTATTATATAATCATTTTCCTTTCCCTTCATACATAAGTTTTTATTATCTCATTAGGCATTACATCAGAGATTGTTCATGTTACTTCTACATAGCTTGTACTCTCATGTTGAAACCTATGTTCAAATCTATGTTCTTCATAATATCATCGTATGCTTATAAAATCTGACATTGTTCCTCATGTTTATTAACAATAAACATGTTTATTTCTTCCTTCATGTTCATAATCAACCTTAGACGATAACACAAAAAATTACTTAGTATTGCTAGAAACGCAGCCAAGTGCAGCTATATTTCTGTGCATTTTAGAGGACATTCTTTCAATGTCCTCTAAAAATCCAATTAATAAGAAAGAATATATGAACCGAGCATCTTGTTGTCACTCATGCTACAGCTAATGAGGTGCATATTTAGAAATTGTGTGAATTGCCCACTAGTTTAGCTACAGAGAGCAAAACAAAACACAACTTCCTATACCAGTAAAGAGGTATAAGTGGCCCTCAGTATTTGTGGAGGTTCCATTCTCAGAACTCCCGCAGATGCCAAAATCTGTGGATGCTTGAATCTGTGGATTTGGGCCCCTTTAAACTTCAGAATGGGACGTGGTGGCGCTGCGGGTTAAACCGCTGAGCTGCTGACCGAAAAGTTGGCAGTTCAAGACCACGCAATGAAGTGAGCTTCCATTGCTTATTTCAGCTCCTGCTAACTTAGCAGTTCAAAAGCACCTAAAAATGCTTTGGTGGGAAGGAAATGGTGTTCCATGCGCCTTGGCGTATAGTCATGCTGGCCACATGACCATGGAAGCTTGTCCTAGGACAAACACTGGCTTAGAAACAGCTTAGAAACTGAGATGAGCACCGCCCCCTAGTCGATCACGACTAGACCATTCAGTCGTGGGGAAACCTTTACCTTTTTTACCTTTACCTTAAACTTCAGAATGCAACCAGACCTTGTTCTGAGACCCACAGAGGTACGGATATGTCTGTACCTCTTTGGACTTCAGATAGCCTCCCAGACAGACAGACATATATTTTTATTGTCATTATACATGAATGTACAACGAAATTTTTGAAGCACTCCAGGACACGGACCTAAAAACCCCCATCAACCCACACACTTCCACCCATATAGATATCTAAAATAAGTATCTAAGATAGCTAAACAACCATACCATTTCACTCAGGGATGCTGCAAGTAGCAAGATTGATAGTGAGTCTCAATACCATAGGAAATGCCTATTATCTTGTTCCTGGCAGTTTTCTGAGTTCATCGTTCAACATAATCGTTCAAGATGCAACCTGAACTAAGTTCTGGTTATGTCTTTAACCAGAGGAGGTCTTTAACCAGGGAGGTCTTTAAGTGCGTGGCTTCATGGGTTTGGCACCCGTGGATTCTAAAATGGATAACATGGGCCCACTGTATAGCTAAGGGTTGAGAGTTAAATAACATCTAATGGCTCAAGTTTAGCCTGTGCTGTCGGAGCATGTTCTTCACCAGCACAAATAGTTGCAAACATGCCGTAAAGCACGTGGAGCAACCTTATAGTAGAAAGCAGGGACATCAAGATCGCTAAAGAGATAGCAGGGGAACACCTAGTTACATTAAATCAATGTAAGTCTCCAGGACCAGATGAACCACACTTTGGGTGTCAGTATCAGGGATGGGCACTGAAGGAATTTCCCATGGTACTGAAAGATCTTGCAGATGTGATATCAGAGCCATTATCTGTAGTCTTTGAGAACTCTTGGGTAAGGAGTGCGGTGCTGGAGATGAGCAAAAATTAAAAGGGGAAAAAGAAGGGGCTGAGAAACTACAGACTGGTCAGTGTGATGTCGGTACTTGAAAAGAGCCTGGGGAGATTAATTAAATATTATGAGGTGGAATGCCTGAGTACTTAGAAAATAACATGATCATTTCTAGGTGCCAGCATGAGTTTGTGTAGAAACTTTTTTGGGTCCTTTTTTTGGTAGAGTAACTTGTAGCTCATGAGGATAACATGGACGTAATGCACCTAAATCATTATTTGTGGATAAAATGGTGAAAAGTATCTAGTAATGGCCCAATCCTATGCTGGCTAACGCAAAACAGAAATAGAGGCAGATAGGTCAGTTGCATGACATGGGGATTTTTGAGCGGCTTCTTGTTGGTGTTGCATTGATACTAACGCTGCATCAGTGTTGCATTTTTGCTTCCTGTTAGAGTTGCCCAATGCTATGAAGCGGTTCACAAAGGAATGAGAGTATGCAATGATGCCTCTGGCTGATTTCTGCAGCACACCAGAGTCTCACAGCACATGCTTTGAGAACTACTGCTGTAATCCTATGCACATTTACTTCAAAGTAAGCCCTGCTGAATGGTTAGGATTGCATTGCATGTCACGCTGGCAGAGCTCCGTTCCATTTTCAGAGTATGCTCACAGTCTAATTCAGAAATATCTCTTACTAAGAAGAAGCATGAAGGATTGCAATTATTGTTTTTCATTTGCAGTATGCATAAAACAAGAGAATGAAAAGCTTCTTAGAAGGCTTCCTTTCTAAAAATAGTGTGTGTTTGTGCTACAGTGATCTCCTAGGAAACCCATAGTCCTGTTTTGGGAAAACATTGAAATTGCACATGAGAGAAAATTAAATCATAGTTACTATCCTAGTTTCTATCAATGTTTTCCCCCTCAGTGGGAAAACTCCCTTTAGTGTCCTAATAGCTACTGACTACTATCCTGAAAAGGTTGGTGATCCAACACAGGTTGGACATTAGGACAGGGATCAGACATGTGGCTTTTCAGGCTAGGCTGCCTTCCAGGAGTGTCTGTATATTGTCTGTAGCAGAGAGAGTCTGCAGCTGAGTTGGGATCCAGAAGTGGGTTGTAGCTGTGTAGCCCCATGCTCCTGTTTTTGAGGCCCAAGTCTGCAATGTTGAAACGTTGTTGGGGCTTGGGATTCTAGATCAGGTGAATTCCACTGGATAGTTTGACCTTGAAGCTTTAACCAAATCCTCTAATCTTCAGTGCCTCCCTCCCACTTGTTCAATGTTTTTCTTCTCATGGCACACTGACCTCTATGGTCTTTCCCTCTTGGGATGTCACTTCTGGGACGTCACCTCTTGTGATGTCACTCTTCCAGGTTCTGTGTCTGCATTTGTTTTTCAGCTAGAAAATAGAAGTGAAGTTGCTAGCATGCCTCTAGCTTGCTAGAAACACGATTCACTAAAAAAGGAAGGAAAATTGTGATGAACGTACTTCAGGGTGTTTTCCCAATGTTTCATCATTGCCTTGTATTATTAAAGTTACCATGAAGTTATTGACTTATTTAAATGCTTTTAAAATCTTGAGAGTGGATGGCTCCTTTTGTCCAAGTTCAAAAAACCCTCTTGCGCTGCACCCGCCGTTTTCCGTACAAGAAGGCTGTGTCCAGTTGTTTCCTCAGAACAAAGCAACATGATAACATTACTGATGGAGGTGGCCATGTTTTCTAGCTCTGAGCTGGCAGGAAAGATTGCTAGTTTTGTGAATGTGCTGGAAGGTGAAAAATGAACATGACTCTACTGTCCTAAAAAGAGGGGGAAAAAAACACCAGATCCCTAGTGCTTCTATGCTGGAAACTGAAAAATGAACACAAAAATGAACGCATTCTTTAATAACAAATTGGTGTGTGTCTCATCCTCCACAGAGCTTGCGGAGGAAGAGGAACAGACAATTCATAACTACAGATTTTTGTCCTAGAAACAAAGCCATAGAACCTGGAAGTGTTTTTCATCTATTTTCAACTTCTGAGTTCAAAACTCCCGCAGCACACCTGCAGATCTTTTGCAGCACACCAAAATATGTATATACTAGCCTTTTGTTACCCGGCGTTGCCCGGGTAACAAATCCCAAGCTTCTATAAGACAGGAAAAGGAATGAATTCTATCTATACTGTCAAATCGAAGTAATTTTATTTACAGGTCATTAAAAGTATAAGTGCAGTATAAAAAGTATAAAGTAAAATCTTTTACAAATTCACTATAACGTTAATTTAACGCAAAACATGATTATAAACAACATTTTTAGTTTCACCTCCAGGAGCTTGGGTGAACCCACCCTTGAGCAAGCAACATAAAGTTGTCCGTGGGAGAAACGTGGCGATCTCAAATCCACGCCGCAGTATGTAATAGAGTGTCCCTGTGACTTGTTGATCGTGACCAGTAGTGAAACCCCAGGGGGTTCGCCCAAGTTCTATAGAACTGGTTGTTAAATGGCCGGGCCCCGCCCACTCGCTTACCTCGGCTGGCTTCGGGGTTTTTTTTTGGATCCAGCTATGATGTCATAGAACCAGTTGTTAATTCATTTTAATTGCACCACTGATCGTGACCGAGAATGTAAGTCTCACTGGAAATTGCAATCTCTTAAAGTTAAAAGGGAGTTCCGTCGTAATGAGTGGTATCTGTGGGATAAAAACTGTTTCACCCTCTCCCTTTCCTGTTAAGATAGTTGCTTCAATTACATGACCCAGCATCTTCTTGACACACAGCCTTGTGCCGTTGTAAAGTTTTGGCAGGTTGAGTTTCTGTAGTAAAATAATCGGAGACCCCACTTTAAGTAAAAGACGATGTGGTGGCAATCCAGCCGGATCAAGTGAGTTTAGGAAGTCTGATGGGAAATTGACGACCTCATCGGCATCTACTACGGTATCGACTACGCCTGGTAACATGGCAAATATTTGAGTGGAGTCCAAGACTGGGGCATAATGATTTCTAAAAATTCCCAGAAGGTTCTACAGAGTTCTATTAGACTCCACTTGGGCTTAAATGTCATCGGGACTGTCACCAATCAGCTCAGCGACCCCGAAAACTATGGATTCAACACTAATATCGGGTGTTTTCGATTATTTTTACATGGCACCCCCTTCTCACCCGCACCCCTAGGGGTGCTAGGGGTGTCATACCCCCACAGTATTTTTCCCAGATCGTAAGGCATATGTGTACCAAGTTTGGTGTAAATTGCTCCAGGCATTCCAGAATTATGCTGGAACACACACACACACACACACACACACACACACACACACACACACACATTTTATTTTGCACCCCTTCTCACCCCCCATGCCGACAGGGGCCGAACCCAGACTCCAACGGCATCAGGAGCGTTGCCGCTCGTCTCGGCGACACCATAAACTACGGATTAGACGCCGATATCAGCCGTTTTCGATCATTTTTACATGGCGCCCCTACGCACCCACACCCCTAGGGGTGCTAGGGGTGTTGTATCCCCACAGTATTTGTCGCCAGACCGCAAGGCATATGTGTACCAAGTTTGGTGTCAATCGCTCCAGGCGTTCCAGCAGGGCATGGTGGATGTTTTGTTTTGCACCCTTCTCGCCCCCCACGCCTAGGGGGGCCAAACCCGGACTCAAACGGCGTTGGGAACGTCACCGCTCGTCTCGGCGACCCCAGAAACTATGAATTCGACACTGATGTCAGCCGTTTTCGATCATTTTTACGTGGCACCCCCTGTGCACCTCCACCCCCAGGGGTGCTAGGGGGGTCTGACCCCTGCAGTGTTTGTCGCCAGACTTCAAGGCATACGCATGCCATGTTTGGTGTCAATCGCTCCAGATGTTGCAGAGCCTATGCAGAACTCTCTCTCTCTCTCTCTCTCTCTCTCTCTCTCTCTCTCACACACACACACACACACACATTCTCTTTTATATATATAGAAGATAGATAGATGACTGTATAAGTATGTAAAAGTATGTATGTATTTATGTGTTGTGGCATACAGCTTAATAAAGAATAGAGCTTCTGTCCAGAGCTGTGGTTTGGAGAGAGATACAACAACTACACAGTAGATGGACAAGAATAAAACCGGGAATTGTATTATTGAGTGGAGATATATCCTGAGATTTTAAATAAATAAAAACCAGATTCTTGAGGCTAAGAAGGCTGTACATGGGGAAGAGCCAGCACCTGTTTTCTGTTCTGCTGAAAGTCTTTCATTAAAAGATGAAGCTACTGCTCAAACTCTACATTTATTCAGTCTTTCTGAGTACTAATGGAGATAAATTTGGGGCTATGGAAGACGTTGCATTTTGTGACTTAATTTTTTCTTTGTTTGGTAATTTTTGTTTTAACAAGAAGCTGTGATTATGAGTGGGTGGGGGATACAAAAATACATGAACATTGTGAGTACAAATATTTAAGGCGAATAATTGTTCTCAGCTGGATAGATCTTAAATGGAATGAGAACAAGCCAATTAGCTTCCCAAGCCATATGAAGAACATTTCCCCCCCAGAAAAATATGCATCATTCAACTAGTTAATTTAAGAATTCTTGTAGCTTTTTGTGTTACTCAGTCATGAGATTTTTAATTAGGAGTTTTGCTGTCTGCTGGGGTTCATCTGTGAAAGCATACTCCTAGCATAGCAGCCATGAAGCATAACTAGCTAATAAAAATGACTTATTTTTTAACACAAGGCGTGCATGTGAGGAGAGCAACAGGGTCCCTCATGGACACCCCAACCTTATGTGCGCTCTTACTTTCTCCTTCTGATCCTGAATCTGGAAATGAGCTGAACGTAGGATTGTCCTGGAGTCTCCAGAAATGAGTGTTAGAGCGCAATCCTAACCTGGAGTTAGGCCAGCACAGTTAGGCCAGCAAAGTTTGGCCGGCACAGGGGCCACTGTACAGCATGTTTGGACCACTCTCTGACTCGGAGGGGCCAGCACACAGACTTGCGCCATTTTCCCTGACTCCAAGAGTGGTCCAAACATGCTTTACGGTGGCCCTTGTGCCCGCCAAACTTTGCTGGCTTAACTGTGCTGGCCTAACTCCAGGTTAGGATTGCGCCCTTCGTCTCCAGGTAACTGGAAACAATCTTGGAGATTTTCACAGACCCTCCAGGTGTTCCCAACTTACATCCAGTTGGAAAATGAATCTCCTGGAATAACTCCAGTCAGAGTTGGCTATCCCAGCTGGGCTACGAGACAAGGGCTTGAAGCAATGGTGTGAGGGGAAAAGGAGAATTGTCTCTTGCTCTGGGTGTACTTTTTGTTGTAAAAATTGGACCTACTCCTATCTCTATGATAGACATGAATGGGGCAGATACCTGAATAAACAAGTATGGTATCTGGTTTACCCCTTTCATGGATCACTGCCTTGTCATAGCGAAGGGGCTTGAGTAGCTCAGTGAAGCTGTGAGCTATGCCATGTAGGATTACCCAAGATGGACAGGTCATAGTAGAGAGTTCTGACTAAAGGTGATCCGCTGGAGAAGGAAATGGCAACCCACTCCAGTACTCTTGCCAAGAAAACCCCGTGGATTACAAAACTAAAAGGCTAAACGATATGACACTGGAAGATGTACCTCAGGTCAGATGGTGTCCATTATGCTACTGGGGAAGAGCAGAACACTAGTAGCTCCAGAAAGAGTGAAGTAACTGGGCCAAAACCGGAAGGAAGTTCAGCTGTGGATGTGTCTGGAAGTGAAAGGAAAGTACGATGCTGCAAAGAACAGTACTGCATAGGAACCTGGAATGTAAGATCAAGGTAAGCTAGATGTGGTCAAACGCGAGATGTCAAGACTGAACATCGACATCATGGGAGTTAGTTCAATTCGGATCCAAGGCAAACCTTTCAACATCACAGTAGTCCAAATCTGCGCCCCAACCTCTAATGTTGAAGAGGAAGGCTGTCCTGGCCTCGGGGGGGACAATTTCGTGCTAAGGTAGGTAAGATAAAGGACAAGAACAGGAAGGACCTTTAGAAGCAGATGAGATTAAGAAGAGGTGCAAGAATACACAGAGGAACTATATAAGGCCGATCTAAATGTTCCTGATAACCACAATGGTGAGGTCACTGAGCTCGAACCTGACATCCTGAAGTGTGAAGTCAAGTGGGCTTTAGAAAGCATCACAAACAACAAAGCTAGCGGAGGTGACAGCATTCCAGCTGAGTTACTCAAAATCTTAAAAGATGATGCTGTCAAAGTGCTGCACTCCATATGCCAGCAAATTTGGAAAACCCAACAGTGGCCACAAGACTGGAAAAGATCAGTTTACATTCCAATCCCAAAGAAGGGCAATGCCAAAGATTGCTCAAACTACCGCACCATTGCACTCATTTCACATGCTAGCAAGGTGATGCTCAATATCCTACAAGCTAGGCTTCAGCAGTATGTGAATCGAGAACTACCAGATGTACAAGCTGGTTTCCGAAGAGGCAGAGGAACTAGAGATCAAATTGCCAACATTCGCTGGATCATGGAGAAAGCAAGAGAGTTCCAGAAAAACATCTACCTCTGCTTCATTGACTATGCTAAAGCCTTTGATTGTGTGGATCACAACAAACTGTGGCAAGTTCTTGAAGAGATGGGGAAACCTTTATCTTTACCTTAACTTTTGTGGACTCAGTAGCAAATGGACTCTGAAAACAGTGGTGCATTTCTATAGCCCGCAATGAAAGGCAGTGAAGTCCAACTATTTTGATACATGTGTAGTGACACAAGAAGTCTAAACCATGTGAAAGTGTGGCTGTAGTGTACATGATTCGTAGTTTTTCCTTACGTCTGCCAGGCCAGAAAGCTGCAGTAGCTTAGCACAGGAGAGGTCAACAAGAGGTGAGCGTGCCATGGGCGTGACATCAGAATATCATGCTTTGATCCAAGAGAACCACAGACTCCTGCTGCCTGTACCATGTATACTAAAAATTAGCTGCCTGAGCATCTGAGCTGCTTGGAAGAAAGAAACACAATGTATGTGTTTTCCCTTCTATGTGTGAATTTTTTCAGATGGAAAAGTGTGGTTGATTGCGAATGTGTCAGGCCCAACACTACATGGCATTCTGTGCTACACTGGATATCACTTGGCTGCAGTTTGTGGTATTTGGGCTACTTAGCAGGACTATGTGTGCAATCCAGTTAAGGCTATAACCAAAAGGACACATATTTGGGAGTATAAATCCCACTGAGCTCAGGGGGACAGATTGCCAATTATTCTGAAAGAAGAGCAGAACTGTGTATGACCATGCCTGAACATGACTGATAAAGAGTGTGGGTGGGTTGTGATTGCAAATGGAACTTGGCTGGTGCCCAAGAAGAGTACTTAACTCCACCCACTGCTTTCAAGCCTGCGACCCATTTTGTTCTTAGCAGGACACACTGTGTTGTGCCTGTGCATGGACAGTCCTATTGGATTGGGAAGCCCCTTGTGCCAGCCTACAAGTGTCACAAATGCACCATGAAGCACGTTTGCGCCACTTCTGGAGACAGGGAGGGCAGCACACAGATTGCACCATCCTCCCTGCACTGCGGTCCAGACCCAGTAAGGCTGGCCTAGGTAGGCTGGCACAGGAGCTTGGGGAGGGTGGAGGGAGGATGGGAAGAAGCAGAACTAGGCACAGGAGGGCAGGCTAGGGAGGGTGTGGATCCAGGATCCAGCACTTAGGCTGGATCCTAACCCCCATTCCCTGCCTGGTTGGCCCCAAACTGGGCTGCTCAGATTGGAGACAGTGATTTTGCTGGCACAGATCCAAGTAGCCCCATAGGGGTGGCTGGGGCTTACCCCCAGAGGTCCTCCAGTTACCTCCTAACTTGCGCTGGATATTGTGCAGGCCTGCCAGGCTGCTTGTTCCGGCAAAGGTTAGGATTGTGCCTGTAGTTGAAAAAATGATTCCCCAAAGGGCTCCCAAAAAAGGTGCAAAAGACACACCAGCAACTGCCACTGGAAAAGACACCATATTTGGGTAGACAGTTGCCTTCCCTTCACTAAATATAAGAGGACATAACTTTAAGAAAGAATCTCGTTGACCAGTTAGCAGGGGTAAAAGTTGAACCAAGTGCAAAATTCATGCGTATTGCTGCATTGGTGAAATCCGATGACTCATATCCTTATACTGGTTCAAAAGTGCTTGCACCTGACCCCATCCATTTGTTGTGATTTTTGCACAGAAGACCAAGCTAGAAGTATAATGCTGTAAATAATAAATGCTGTCTATTTTGACTGCAAGGTAGCAGCTGCTAAGATGTGGCCATCTCAAATGCATCTTTTTCTTTCTTTTCCTTTTTTTTTTTCCAGCGGTGCATTTTCTGAAGTAGTTTTGGCTGAAGACAGAGCGACTGGAAAAATGTTTGCAGTCAAGTGTATCCCAAAGAAAGCCCTGAAAGGAAAGGAGAGCAGCATAGAGAATGAAATTGCAGTTCTGAGAAAGTAAGTTTGAAGCACGCTCTTCCGCTGCAATGGCCTGAGTGGGTCTTATTGGGATTGCTCAATCAATAGCATAAAAATACTGGCAATGTAAGTTTAATGTTAAATGTGGGTGAAACGATTTTCAGACCTTCCTGTCCCTTTCACCTGTGGATAACTATCATGAATCTGCATGCTTTTGCTGACTGTGTAAATGCTTGTTTACTTTTGGCCAAGAATAGTTTCTGTACATGGCAGTTGCTGTTTATGCATTTCCTTCCTTCATTGATTTTGGTTTTTTCTTTTATCCATACCTAAAGAGTACTTTTCAGCCTGACTTGGCTGAAGAATTAATATGATGTTTTGTAACCAAAATATATTTATTCAGTGGCTGTCCTACTATTATGAAGGGGGGAGCAAATTCCCTGGGAGCTGCTTTGGCAGAGTGGGAGGAAGCCGGGCGAGCAGGGTTTTATTTGGCCCTCCCTCCCTTGCCCCTGTACCAGAGGCGGATCTAAGGGGGGGGGGCAAATCTGTAAGTGTTGCAAGAAGCCTTACCCTGCCATGTAAATCCCTCCTCTCCCTTGCTGCTGTAGCCAGTAAGCAACGCCAAGATGTTGCTGTTCCCTGTGAGGATTGGCTAAAACGGTGCAGGAGAGGAGTGATTTCCACTGCAAGGTGAGGCTTCTTGCAAAACTTACAGATTTGCCCCCCCCCCTTAGATCCGCCTCTGCCCTGTACTGCCAGTTGAGGTCGTCGCTTCAGGTGGAGAATTGGCCGGGGACTAGCAGCTTTCCTCTGGATCCACTCCTCCTCATTTTGAAAAGAAAGAGGGGGCAGAGCAGAGGTGTGAGGGAGAGTGGTGGTTTAGGGTAGCATTTCCCAACCCCTTGTTCATCCAACTTTGCGTGGTCCACCTATTGGACGTACCACTGGAAGAAACTGGTAATGAGATCATTGCCAGTTACTTCTGGGCCGGGAGCAGTGGTGGTCCTACTATTTGTGAGGGGGGGGCAAATGTCCCTGGGCAGGACACCAGTGGAGCCTGTGGGGATGGTGCCTGCTGTCGAGCCGCGGTCTCCACTGCCACCACCATATCTGTCACCTGCCCTCCGGAGCCCTCTCGAGGGATGGGCAGGCCCCACGCAATGACCCTCTGCCTTCTGAAAGTGTTCTAATGTCGGAAAGCTGCAAGTACTGTTTAAAGCCCTTTCGAAGGCTTTCGAACACTTTCGGAAAGTGGCTGGTTGTCACACGAGGCTCTGGAACTGCAGGTGGGTCTGGGGCAGTAACTTGTGGTCTTGGCCCCAGGCGGAAAATGGACTAGGGACACGACCGGCTGGGAGACCATATGAAATGTGATAAACAGCGGTAAGAGGCTCAGGATAGGTGGAAAGGCTTTTTCAAATGTGCAGAAACTGTGCACTGGATCTCTTCCTGCTGAGTCGCCTCCTACCACTGTTTGTTGTGTCACAGTCTCACTGCCGGGCTGTCCAGGAGTTTCATGTGTATCACCAGACACCACCTCACATATCATTAATGTTACGTGTACCACCAGTTGGGAAATGCTGGTCAAGAGTGTTTCAGATGCTCTAGCCAGGGGCGGAGGAAGGTTGTAGTGATGGGTGGTGGGAACCATGGGCGCTGGTAGCGGCGAGGCGCCATTGTGCGGAGGAACCCGCATGCTTTTTGGCCCTCCCTCCCTCACCTATGTCCGTATCGCTCCGAAATGGAGCGATCCCGGGCGCAGGGAGGCGTGGTTGGACGACGCACGGGGGTGGGGCAACGCGCTGGGGGCGCGGTTACATCGCCCTGCCCCCAGGTGCGCTCAGGGCTCCGTGTGGCTCTAGCCCTTCACTCTCCTCTCCACTTGCTCGTTCAGTTACTTCCTTTTTGAATCCAGGGAGCTGAAGAAGAGGAGCAGTAATTAATGTTCTTCCAGGTAAGGCGGAGAGGTGTATGGTGCACTCCCCCTGAGATGCTCGGGACTCTTGTGCTGGCCCTAGAAGCCCACCACCCTCCATTGCCTTCTCAAATTGACCCGCCACTAAAATTAGTCACTGAGCAGTATTTTCATCTCCCCCTTTTCTCCTTCCACAAATTCTTCCCACAGCAAACAACTAGACACGTAGGTGCCAAACCTGTCAGTATAGCCAAAGCACTTCTCAACATTTGCTGCTAAATTTAGATGCATAGCTATGCCTGTCTTCTTCTGCGGTCATCCAACTACTCAATGGCTACAGCTCGTTCAGTGACAGCGGCAGGCAGGGCACTGCACAGCTTCTAAATAAAAAACCTGCTTCTAAATCAAAACTCTGACCCCCCCGCCCAGACAACTGTAAATACCAATACTATTCATTTTTTTCTCCAAGCAGACTGTGACTGCACACAGAGCAGAATGTTGGCCCAGAATGTAACATACATTTCACTGAGTCTGGAGTCTCTAGTTTCAGATCAGAATCTATGCGATCGTAATTTAAGTAGGTCAGTTACTTAAATGGAAAATATGAGATACGATGTCCAACAATGGATAAGAGGAGAAAAACTTTGAAGCAGCCTATCTTGGTTTCATCTGTATCTAGAGTTATGTCTTAACTAGCCTGTATCCACAGGTTGGTTGCATGTGCGTGGTTGTGCAACGGCGCTGCGTAATGTGCACTTTGGATGCCTGAGTATTCTGCAACCCCCATGGAATGATATATAAGCAAGATTGGTTACTAGTGCAATCACAGCAACAGGATTCACATGGTGTCTCCCACCTCTTAACATTATGTGTGGTGCGTGAAAGGGCCGATGTAGTTGACAATAGTTTTAATTTTTCCGTAGTTGGGGTCACCAGAGACAGGCACAGATTTATTTCCCCTTTAATGGTGACTTTGAATACATCCCTTTAGATGTATCAGTGATAGTTGCCCTTCATCAGACACTGAGAAGGTGTGAGTCCAGGACTTCTCACACAGCAACCACAAATTTTATGATGGCTTTATTTAACATTGATACGAGGGTAGACAGCTGAACCCAGGGATTCCCAAAATGTGTGTTGCGATGCCTCAGGGCTGCGTTGCAGCTGCATCAGCACTGGAAAATTGAATCGGATTTGGCCCTAAGAGAGAATAAAATCTAATTCTCCCATTGTCTTAGTGTGTTTGATAATTGTTTCAAAGGTTGAGGTTTTTTTTTTTGTTCAAATTCTGCATTTCTGAAAGTGCTTCTTCTCAAGTCCCTGTGCTGGAAATGCAGGGTCATTGGATATTACCGTTGCCCGTTTTAAATGTTTGTTTATTCTATATTCTTAACCGATTGAGTGCGCCACCCAATGCTTGTCTACTCAGAAGTAATTCCCATTGTCTTCAATAGGGCTTACTCTCAGGGAAGTGTGTATAGAATTACAGAGTGAGGCAGTCACCCCCTTGTATCACTTCTCTGAATGTTTTTCTTCCATGACTGATCCAGTTTTACCTGTTTGCACAGAGAAAGTGCAATTAAGTTGCAATTAAGAGAAGCATTTATCCTATAAAAAAATTAGAAAGACGCTTCAGGGCCCTTTCCATCCAATATGAAATTAGACAGGAGTAATAAATAAACCATGTTTCAGACAATAGGGATATACTTGATACTTAAGATTGGAGACCTGAGAAGCATGCGTGTTGTACGGCAGATATTGTGTGCTCAGATAGCTATAGTACGCGCAAGCGATTTCCCACTGCTCACATGCGTTCCCACTGGCTTTCTACGATGCCTCTCTCAAGTTCTCTCTCTTTTCTTTTTAACTTGCTTCATAACTATTTGTATAATTTGCTTGAATGTAGGTCACTGATAGCATAAATAAATACTTCTAATAAGAAGGGCAGCTGAATCCTAACCTGCGCTGGTGCAGCCAAGCTGCATAGCCTGCGCTCGATCCATCGCATGTTAGGAGGTGGCTGGGGGTCTCCTTGAAGTAAGGAGATTTTTCCCCCCTTACTCCAAGTAACTGCCCTGTGGGGCTATTCAGATCTGTGTCAGGTAAATAGTTGGTACAAGTCCGGGAAGCCTGGTACAATGATGGGAGCCCCAGGTGGGGGCTAGGATATGGTGACACCCCTGCCCAGTCTGCCCCTTCCAATCTCCCCCAATCAAAAACTTCCCCCTCCCCATACCCTTGTGCTGCTCTTCTCCAGGGGCTTTGCATGCAGCATCGGTGGGTTGGCTCAGGCCTTGTTGCCGGCACAGCCTACTCTCCAGGTGTTGTGAACGTGCTTTATGGCACATTCACTACACCTTTGACAACATGGGGAAAACCTTCACTGACAGGGTTGTGCAATAATTTTGTTTGTTTCATTACTTTGTACGCTTTTGTTATTAAAAACCTTAATCTGTGGAACTCATTGCTACAGGATGTGGTGATGGTGTCTAGCCTGGATTCCTTTGAAAGGGACAGATTATGGAGGAAAACTCCATCATAGATTGCAAGCCATGACTGATATGTACAACCTCTTGGTTTTAGAAGCAGGCTACTTCAGAATGCCAGATACATGGGAGAGATAACAGGAAGCAGGTATCTTGTTGTCTCGTGTGCTTCCTGAGGCATCTGGTGGGCCACTGTGAGATACAAGCAGCTGGACTAGATGGGCCTTTGGCCTGATCCATCGGTGCCCTTCTTAGGTTATAACTTGTGTATTTTGTATTCATTCATTTTTTTCCCATGAATTTTCTCCATTTTCGTTGGTCCAGTCACCTTTGTTTCTCTTGATTTTAGGAAGGCCCAGCTGCACTTCCGCTGCCTCAGTTTTCCACCCCTTTTTGTGTGTGTGTGGGTTAATGTTGTCAGTTCCCCTTCGGTCTTGTCCTTGCTGTCTCTTCGCTGCATCCTCCTGACTGCTTCTATCTCGGGAAAAGCAAAGTCAAAGGAACAAAAAGATACAAATTGAATTAATGCACAGTAGCTCATTTGAGGGTACAATCCTAATTTGGAGTTAGGCCGGCACAGTTAGGCCAGCAAAGTTTGGCTGGCACAAAGGACACTGTAAAGTATGTTTGGACCATTCTCTGAGTCAGAAAAAACAGCACACAGATGTGCGCTATCCTCCCTGACTTCAAGAGTGGTCGAAATGTGCTTTACAGTCAGTGGCGTTTCTACAGGGATGGCAAAGCTCTAAGTTTTGCAAGAAGCCTTACCTTGCAGTGGAAATCATTCCTCTCCTGCACCGTTCTAGCCAATCCTCACAGGGAACAGCAACATCTTGGTGTTGCTTACTGGCTACAGCAGCAAGGGAGAGGAGGGATTTACATGACAGGGTAAGGCTTCTTGCAACACTTAGAGCTTTGCCCTTCCTGTAGAAACGCCTCTGTTTACAGTGGCGCTGGTACTAGCCAAACTTTGCTGGCCTTACTGTGCCAGCCTAACTCCAGGTTAGGATTGTGCCCTGTTTCATTGTGTTTGGTTTCAGATGAATGCCGAAATGAAACAAAAGGGTCCAGTTCATGTTTGTCTTGAAACAAACGCACACCCTGTTCTGTCAGGGATCCCATAGGGGTCCCTTTAGGGTTATTACATATCACAAAATGATGGACAGCTTGCTAGTTTATACAGATAATAGCAACTGAACCCAGGATGAGTTCTTGCTCTGTTTTTCTTCTGAGAACTGAAGGTTCCAGCAATCCAGAATTTATCGCGGCTACTTACTCAGGCTTCTCAGGGCGCAATCCTAACCTGGAGTTAGGCTGGCACAGTTAGGTCAGCAAAATTTGGCCAGCACAAGGTGGTGTTCCTTTTCCTGAAGCCTTGCTGAGACCATAGATCACATACGTATGACTCATTAGGTACTTATTAGGTACTAAGCAAAACGAAGCCCATCAGCCATTGTGGCAGCTGGACAAGTGACCAATAAAGCTCTTTTCTTTGCTGCTTACTTGGAACCAAGAAGCGAGTAGAATTGTTGAGTGCTTGGCAAACCTCAATACATGGCCTGCAGGCTACATTCATCTTTGGTCATTGCGTGAGTAGTTGTGAGATTACAGATTTACTTGTTTCAACTAGTTGTAAATTGGCTAGACTACAGAACCTGTCCAGTCATTATACTTTAGAGAGAACTATTGACCTGCTTGGATGCAGAGGTGGATCTACAGGGAGGGCAAAGCTCTAAGTGTTGCAAGAAGCTTTACCCTGTCACGTAAATCCCTTCTCTCCCTTGCTGCTGTAGCCAGTAAGCAACGCCAAGATGTTGCTTTTCCCTGTGAGGATTGGCTAAAACGGTGCAGGAGAGGAGTGATTTCCACTGCAAGGTCAGGCTTCTTGCAAAACTTAGAGCTTTGCCCTCCCTTAGATCTGCCTCTGCTTGGATGCCTGCATGCCTCTGCCAACTGCTTCTCAAACTTTTTACTATCAGGACTCACTTAAAACTTTTTTTTTCACTTTATCAGCCGTTCAAGCCTCTGTGGCTATAATTGCAATTGGGCAGCAGTGCTCCCCCTCTAAGTAGCATGTTATTTAACCCTTGGTGCACATAGTCTAATCTTCCTTGTCATTCACAGACCACCAAAAATTGAGTTGGGACCCTCTGGTGGGCTGTGGACCCACAGTTTGGGAACTGTTGCCTTTGCCTTTTCCCTCTCCATGGAGAGAAAGGAATGAATGGCATAGGTTGCACAGGGTCTTTGAACCATAGCAGAGGTGCCTGATAGATTTTTTAAAAGTGCATTATCTCCATTTTTTGTTTTATTATGGAATGAAGAACCCCTATGCTTTGTGCATATTCTTTTCACATTTTTATGCCACCTGTCCTCAAGGAGCTCAGGGAGTCGGACATGGTTCCTTCCCTCCTTTGGTCCTCACAACAACCCTGTGAGGTAGGTAGGGCTGAGAGTGAGTGGCCCCAGGTCACCCAGGAAGCTTTATGACTGAGCAAGATTTCAACCTGGAAGAGTTTTCCAGCAATTTTCAACCTCTGTGCTTCAAATTCCTGCAGAACACATCTGCGGATCTCCCACAACACACTAATGTACCATGACACATTAGTGGTTGAAAATTAATGGATATAGAAATGTTGGGTTAGAGTTAATTAGATTATTATAAATGGAAAATGAGAGATAGTAAGTTTTGTATACAAGATAATTAAATAATGTTAAAGTTATAATATAGATGGTATACAAACATTCATATAGGTAAGATAGTTAAGCTGTAATCTGTGTGGACCTTTTGGGTCAACCTTTGTATTCCCCTTTCTATGTATTATCCCTTCCATTCCCCATAGCTATATATATAAAATAAAAATTTGACAAGGAAAAAAAAAAGGAAAATTAATGGGTTAAGGCAGAGGATTTCAAGCTGGGGTGTCGTGACGCCCCAGCCTGAACGCCTCTCCTCCTTTGCCTTTCAATCACTATCAATCACTAGTATTTATATACCGCTTTTCAACACAAAGTTCACAAAGCGGTTTACAGGCAAATAACAACATTAAAGTTAAATGGCTCCCTGTCCCAAAAGGGCTCACAATCTAAAAGAATGGAGAACACCACCAGCAACAGCCACGAGAAAGACAGTGTGCTGGGGTGAAGAGGGACAATTGCTCTCCCCCTGCTAAATATCAGAGGACACCACTTGAAAAAGTTCCTCTTGCCCAGTTAGCAGGGGTTAAGGGCAAAGCAAAAGCAGTGACACCATCCCCAGGAACATGTCGCTACCTGGGGCAACAGGGAATGAAAGTGCCTTACCTGTCTGCGTCAGGCTGCAGAACTAAAAAAAAAGTGAGCGCTACCCACTTCCAGGTTGTGATCGTGAAACCGGAAGTGGATCGTGATAGCTCTTTTTTTAAGTTCTGCGGCTGTTTGGGGAGCTCTGCAGGGCTCCCCGCACCCCTCAGAGTCCGGCGCAGCAACGGGTAAGGCACTTGCAGTCCCTGTCTCCTGGGGATTGTGTCACTGCCTTTGCTCTGCCCCTGAAGACACTTAGAGTGCTTCCCAAACTCCCGGAGAATTTGGGAACCGCTGGGTTAAGGGCTTCAAACTCAGCTTACCCATCGCTGCCCTTTTCAGAATGAGACTGCTCAGTCAGAAACAAATGCAGGTTTGAGATGTCTGACTGCTGATCAGGCAATTGAGAGATTTGTAAGAAAGAAGCATATAATGATAGTGGGGGGTATTAGTAATTATCCCATCCTTTTCCCTGTTCTGTGTGAGAAAAGAAACAGAGACTTTTCTCCCAGTTGGGTGTTCACTGCATCAAATGGGGGAAGTTGCTGGGCAGCAGATTACTGAGGAAAAGCAGCAGAGAGATGAAGTTATTGATTTGTTATTGTTACACTTTGGTTTATGATCAAAAGGGACGCCCCCCCCAAGCAAAATAGGATGAAGTGTATTCAAAATAATGAAACGAGAAAAAGAAAAAGAAACACGACATCATGGCATGTAAAAATAGTCAGCTTGAATAAAGCAGTTGGATCATAAACCATCCTAAAAAAGTAACTGTGAAACACAGGAAGTAGCCAGCCGAACCGCTATTGACAACGTATTCCCAAGAGCAGTAGCCACAGTAGAAAAGACCCTGCAGAAGGCTAGTGTACCCATAATAGGCATCCCCTTAGCAACCTTAAACCAGAAGAGAGGGATGGAAGGCGTCACTCTTTCAGGGCCCAGACCATCTGAGATAGAGCACGCACGCACACACACACACACACACACACACAGAGAGAGAGAGAGAGAGAGAGAGAGAGATCTTTGTCAGGACTGGTCAAGTTTTGAGCCAGGCCTGGAATCTCTGTTCCCTCTGTGAACAGATGGCAACAGGCCAGCAAGCTAATGCGCCTGCGTTGCCAACAGTGAAGCACTAATTTAGTACACCTGTGTTAAGGTGGGACGTGCAACTCTGCACGTCCTTCATGGAGCTGCAATCAGACTTCTGATTGGGCAGCAGGAGCAGCAAATTGGTACAAAAGTAAGGGCTGCGTCCCAGTACCTTTGTGGGTCTTAACGATGAGGAGGGGAAACGCTGTCCTTTTATTCTACCAGCTGCTGTACCAGTAAATCATCTGATGTATCCTGTTATGCTGCCTTGAAGTGAACAACCTCTGATCTTTTGTCTGGAGCCTGGCTGTGGGCTACTCTACAATACAAACCTTTTATCTAAGAAAGGAATGTGTGTTGTGACTGATTCGCCTCTGGGAGCAGACACGCCGTGCCCGATGGTGAGCTGCCTACGCCGCAACCATTCTCTGCTACCAGGCCTGGGCTCTTTCCGTTCCCAGGGTGAACCCGGGATTCTGGGGGTGCTACACCCACCAAATCCTAACAATCTTTTCTTCTCCAAGTTGTCTTCCTTCCTTCCTGCTTTGCACTTCAGAAGAGGTGGCTGCAGTTTCCAGTCCCCGTCTCCTGTTTGCTTCATCCCCATCAGTGTCTCTTCTGTCTGATGTATGCAGCATCAGGATGCGTATACCAAAACCACAATACAAAAAAAAAATTTATGATTAACTCGCAAACAAAAAACTGGATAGAATTTCTTTACAACAACGGTACAAAAGATGCTTTGACAGCTGACTTGGTTTGCTTCTGGGTGGAAACTGAAAGATTGGGTAGAGGTCGAGTTTCATCACTCCGCGTGTCCATGTATGTGTGCCTCTCTCTCTCTCTCTCTCTTTCTCTCTCTCTCTCTCTCTCTCTCTCTCTCTCTTTCATGCTCTCCAGTTGGGCTTTCTTGTGCCCTTCCTTCTACCGCCTTTTTACAGACACCACTTCCTGCTGTGAAAATTATCCCATTGATTTCAGTGAGAGAGTTAAACATATGCTCAGTGTCTCATTTAAATCAGTTGCACTGAAAAGGGCTCATGTTTCCCAGCGTGTTTCAGATAAATTTCCCAGAATGTTTCAATTATATTGTACTAGATACATGGATACATGGACATCACGATTCATGATTCTTTTAAAAAAGTGTGTTATTTGTATAGTCTTTAATAATGACCATTCTGAAGCATCAGAAGCATCCGATCAGCTGAATTAGCAAGATGATATATCAAGAGGTTGTTTAAGTTCGCTGTTTATTGGCCTATGTTTTCTTTAAGAGCACAGTCCTAACCTGGGGTTAGGCCGGCATAGTTAGGCCTACAAAGTTTGGCCAGCACAAGGGACACCATAAAGTATGTTTGGACCACTCTCTGAGTCAGAGAGATCAGCACACAGATGTGCACCAGGCCCCCTGACTTCGAGAGAGGTCCAAACGCCCTTTATGATGGCCCTTGTGCCAGCCAAACTGTGCTGGCCTAACTCTGCCAGCCTAACTCCAGGTTAGGATTGTGCTGTAAGGCCAGTGATGGGATCAGCTAACGACTCGGGGGAACGCTGGGCGGGCAGCAGGAAGGCTGAGCGGGACTTCCGGGTGATTGACAGCCCATCTGTCCGGGTCCGCCGCCAGCCGGCCGGCCACATGGGCTTCCCCCGGGTGGCATGCCCCACCGCTGTGCGCCCTGGCACCCGGGGGCCCCCACCCGTCCCCCCGGCGAGCGGGCGCCCCCTCCGAGGCCAGGGCAGCCCGTGTGGCGGGCGGGCAGACGGCGGACCCGGACGGATGGGCTGTCAATCACCCGGAAGTCCCGCCCAGCCTTCCTGCTGCCTGCCCAGCGTTCCCCCAAGTCGTTAGCTGATCCCATCACTGCCTAAGGCACTCCATTTTTTAGCAGTCAAGGAATGAAAAAGCACAGATGGTTTCCTTAACAGGAAGTTGCTTGCTGCTTGCTGTTGTGGACTGCAGAGGCCAATAGTGTGGGTCATGGGCCTGGTGCGACAGAGGCCTCCAGGGCCTCCCAATAACACGTTACAGCACCATCAGAAGCATTGGGTTGGGCCCAGTGCAGTTGGGGTTGCAACCCACCAGTGGGTCTCTACTCACAGTTTGGGAAACGCTAGTCTAGGGCCATCCTATGGGTTGTGTGAGTCAGTGACACACAAGTGGCCTCTCCTCCATCTTGTGATTTATTTTGTGAAGAAACACTTCCCTCCATAGTGGGACCTACTTGATGTCTCCTATCTTTGCAGATTAACACACGCCTCATTCTCTTTGTTTGGATGCCATCATCTCCTTCCAGCATGGGCACAGTAGCAGCAGGACCAATGATATCTGGAATAAGCTCTTCCTGCTGGAGCAGAATTTCAGCCCCCCCCCCGCCCCAGCTGAGCACTGCATGTTCACAGACACTTACTGTGGTGTCTCCAGGCACATTGTGTTAGCTGGGGGAGGTTAATCAGCAGGATTTGTTTGGGTGTCAGGAGTACCAAATGTTTTGCATCAGGGGTCTGGTGAATAACACCTTGTGAGCACTCTTACTAATGGTTCTGCAGCGTTCCAGATGTGGAGACATCATGCAGGCTTTGAGTCACCATGGTGACATCTGTTGATTCCCCACGCTTGGTAGAAGTGAAAGGGAGATTCATATTTTTTTTTTGTGAAGGAAAGGCTCTGTGGGGGAACTATTGGCAATTAAGAAGAGTCAGCACTATTATTTAGGGAGGGTAGAAATGGGCTTACCCAGTTTTCTTTGCCAGGCTGATGCCGTTTTTCCTTTTTCTGAGAGAGAGAAACTTCTAGGGAATTTGGTTCTCAAAGCAGAGAAACAGTGGTTGCATGTTTGAGGTTGGCCTGGTATTTTACAAACCACAAGATGGAACTGACAGATTGAGTTTAGGATTACAAACTATGAGAAGCAAATTGCTCAACTATTGTTCTGTAATGAGACTGTTGCTAGGGTTGTAAATACCCGTCTGGAAACAGTGACTACAACCCACACTGTTAAACATGGTTAACATGTTTAAACATGCCTGTGGCTGTTGCTGGGGGTGTTCTGCATTTTTTTAGATTGTGAGCCCTTTTAGGACCGGGAGTCATTTTACTATGGATGCTGGAATCCGTGGGTTCCTAATCCGTGGATAATGTAAGCCAACTGTACATAAATTTGGTCATTTTGGGGGTGACACAACATTTATATAAATTGACCTGTTGGGCTGCCACAGGACTGCCCACCTTACCTGGGCTTGGGTGGGGCATCAGAAGGGGGGTTGCAAGCCCAGCTGCCCAAAGCAGACTGGCGGCTGGGGCTGGGGAAGCCCCCTCTGATCGGCGGGGTGCAGCCTCCACCAGTGGCCACCAACACCGCTGCGGGTGCACCAGGCCTGCCGAGCGTCGAACCTGACAATGTGGCAGCTGCGATGGACCAGCTGAAGGCCCCGGCTGCATGCGCATCACTGTGGGTGCCTTGGCAAACGCCGGGCCGCACATCCAGGGCACCCCCTCGATCCCCGCCAACAGCGATCGGTGGGGTGGACAGGAACAGGGAGGGGCCTCGGTTGGGCCGGACATGCAAGCGGCAATCACCTGGACGGCCCCCCTGCAGGGAATCCACCTCAAGTGACGGGGAGAGAGCAGAGCCAGTGCAGCTGGCTGAGCCTGGGGATCGGGTCCCCTCCCTTTGCTCCCATGAGCAGGCCCCCTGCCAGACTCCAGGGAGCGGGGCTCGGGCTAAGGGGGGAAGGGGAAAGGGACATCATTCCAGCACTGATGCAGTCATGTGAGTGGTGTGTGTGCTGCATCCTGTAGCAGGAAGACAGTCACGGAGGCCTCCTGAAGATAAGTGTACATTTGCTTCCTTACCTTGGGGCTGCATCAGCACTGGAAAGTTGGATAGAATTGGGCCCCAGGATCTTTTAGGATTCACCAGATACTACGACACAGCCCAATTCTAGACACACTGACTTGCACATGTATGTTCCACCCCATTTTCTTCCCACCTCTACCTCTTTTGCCCTTTCCTGCCCCATTGGCTCTGCTCCCCAACATTTTTCCTTTCCTGCTCCCTTTTCCTCCTCAGCACTGGAAAGTGCTTGATTGGGCCCTTAGGCTTCAGTCCTGTCCATACTTACCTGGGGGTAGGTCCCATTGACTATGATGGGGCTTGCTTCTGAGCAGATATGCATAGGATTGGACTCCTACATACCAGTTCGCCCTCTTGGATCATCCAAAGGGGCTCTCCTTCAAGTGCCCCCTCTGTCCCAAGTTAAAGGAATGGCAGCCCAGGGGCAAGTCTTCTCTGCAATGGCTCCACAAATATGGAATTCCCTTCCAGAAGAATTAAGAACTACACACGCCCTCATGGCCTTTTGGAGAGGGCTTAAATCATACGTATCTCATCTGGCCTTTGGATGGTTGTTGGCTGTCTGCCCTCTGTCCCTCGGTATTTTGTCATAGTTTGTTCACTCCCCTGGTCTATCGTTTCCACCACGCCCATATCATGGTGTGATATGGCGAATGGGGTCTAGCTTCATTCTTGTACACTCTATGTTCCTGTTAATGTTTAATGTTCTTGTTTTAATGTGTTCTACTTATTGTGTTTACATTGTATTTTGTTGTTCTCTGTAAGCCGCCTTGGGGATTTGCTTCGGCGTGGGAAAGGCAGGGTGTAAATTATTCAAATACACACATAAATAAATAAATAAATAAAATAAAGGGGTGGGGAACAACTATTTAAATACTCCCAGTGCCAATGATGAGGGCAGCTCTAGGCTGAAGCTAGGGCAGTGGCTGCTGAAGTTACTCGGTCTGCCCGTAGACTGAGGGCAGAGAGCCGGGCCAGGGTGGAGCAACCCCCGGCCTCTGACTCAGATGGTGAAGCCGAGCTGCTGAGGCATTCTTTAAGCCGACAGGCACGGCTTGACCTTCGTCGCCAGACTCGCCCGAAGGAAGTTCCCCCTGGGGCGGCAGCCACAGCAGGCCCACCCCTGAATGGGAGAGTCATTGCCTCCTTCCTTTACAAGTGGAGCGGTGAGAAAAATGCTTTTCATCACCTTGATTAAAATTTGTCAGGGCGACCAAGAGATGGGCAATGCCTCCATGATTGCCCCCCATCGCAGGATGCAATGCATGCACTATTGGCATGGCTGCACTGGCACTGGGAAAGTTGGGTAGGACTGGGGCCCCCAATTAATTCAGCCTCTGAACCTATAGTTGGCCACCTCTGTGATACAGTTGCTGTTTTAGCAACACACCTTTTTCACAATGGTCCATTGGAAACTTGAGTTTCATAGTAGTATGACCTGAGTTGTTTACCATGATTACTCTTAGCCCTAAAGTCTAAATTAAAAATAACATAAGGAGCTGATAATACTCATGAACGACAAGGCCATAACATCTCTAATATATTTTAAGACTGAACAGGATATGTGAACTTTCTGCTTTGATGATTATGTCTGATTATGCACTTTCTACTCGGTTTCAGGCAGAGAAGTTAATTAAGGAGATCCTTAAGTGTCAGTAAGGAACTCTGGTAAATCTGAGTAGGTAGACAGCTCACACCATATAGGTCCTCAGATTTGGGTTCGGTGAACTTTTCTTAATTAACACGGAAGCGAAGTAAAAAGTTGTAAGAGATCTGAGCGGGGGTTCTTGCTTTGATTTAGCAAGGCAAGCTCAGGCTTTGAAGAGTTTAATTGACAGTAATATTGCCTAGGAAACTGTACAGTGGAAAGTGAAACTGGCTAGAAAAGATAGGCAACCCCATATGATCTGTTTCTATTCCCCCACCGATGCAGTGCTGCCAAAATGGTGACAGCTGCATCCTAAGGGTGGGTGGGGGGCAGTTGCAGAGGTCTCCTCTGGGTGACATTTGTTCCCTTACTCCGTGTAAGCCTCCATGGTATAGGGAGAGTCTGCTTGGACCTGTGCCAGTGAGATAGCTGGCATGGATCTGCATGGATCCATGCTGTGGGATCAGTCAAGGAAGGAGGTTAGGATTTGGAGGCACAGGTGCTGCCAGTTCAGCCCTTCCTGGGCCTGACCCATTCCCCGCCCCAAAGAGTGAGGGGGGGGGGAAAGAGATTTTGGGGGCCTTGTCTTCCTTTATGGTTACCCAAGCAGCCCACACTCTCACTCTCTCGCCCTTCCTCCCAACCACCAAGTCCCTCCCACCTCTCCCCCTACTCCACACAACATGTCTGGAGGCTAGAGCAAGAAACCCTAGAGCCCACAGCTGGTGGGCTGAGAGACCAGGCTAGTTATCCTAGGGAAAGAAACTGCACTGAACTCCCCAGTCACTTGCACTCAGTTTCAGGACTGCTTACGCAACACCAAGAAGCTCCAAACCCCAGGGTCTTAGAACCCACTTGCAGTGATCTCAGAAATCACAGTGGTTGACTGCTGATGAAGGAATTGTGCTCCAGAGGGGATTTGGAGAATGCCCAGAACCAGAAATGGGCTGGCAAGAGGACCTAATTTGCATTTGCATATTTTAATGCAACCCAACCAACGAAGGAATGAAGGACAAACACACAAGCAAGCAATGTGCACAGCCCCTCTTGATGCTGGCACCCCCTGTGTCTTGCAAGGTAGGACATTTTGAAATTTACGCAGGACAGAACGTTGAAATGTAGGACATGTCTGAGAAAAGGAGGGTGACTGGTCACCCTGTCCTCACCCCTGTACTGCCCTCCCGCCACCCCCTCCCACCTCTCCTGCTGATTTGAGCGTCAGGAGAAGCACTGGAGTGGGCGTAAAGGCACAAGCTTTTCCACCGGTGCTGCTTGCAACATACCAAGTAGCTGTAGTAGGCGTACCTTTTGCAATTGGCACTGACTGCTTTACGACCATCCATGCCTGCACAGGAGGCGCTCCATGTAAGATTGGGGCCAAAGTCAGGATACCCGGTTTCAAGGCTGGAAGGGGGCTCACTTTAAAACAAACAGAGCTGGTATCAGCAGTCCTGGACTTTTTTTTGGTGCCCTGTTGGAGGACCTGCTTTTGTTGATGAACCCCCACATTTATTCAAGTAACGTGATAAAAAAAAAAGGTAAAAGGAAGTACTTTTTTTTACTCAGCAGGTAAGTAATCTGTGGAACTCCTTGCTATAGGAGGTGGTGATGGCATCAAGCCTGGGTGCCTTTAAAAGGGGATTGGACAGTTTTCTGGAGGAAAAGTCAATTGTAGGCTACAGGCCATGAAACCTCCTTATTTTAGAAGTAGGCTACCTCAGAATGCCAGATGCAGGGAGTGGCAACAAGATGCAGGTGTCTAGTTGTCTTTTGTGCTCCCTTAGGCATCTGGTGGGCCACTGTGAGATACAGGAATCTGGACTAGATGGGCCTTTGGCCAGATCCAGTGAGGCTGTTCCTATGAGTACATGTCTAGTTCTGGTGGCTATCAAAGAAATGCTGTGGAGAATCTTGATTGGCCACCAGCTTGTTTACCTCAGAATTTACCTCAGAATGCCAGGTGTGAGGGAGTGGCAACAGAATGCAGGGATCTTGCCTCGTGTGCTCCCTGAGGCATCTGGTGGGCCACTGTGAGATACAGGAAGCTGGACTAGGTGGACCTTTGGCCTGATCCAGTGGGGCTTGTGTTGTGTTCTTATTTTTGAGAAAAGATCCAAGTGGAAAAGATCCTTTCAAGTGGTGTCCTCTTATATTTAGCAGGGGGAGAGCAATTGTCCCTTTTCACCCCAGCACAGTGTCTTTCTCGTGGCTGTTGCTGGTGGTGTTCTCCATTCCTTTAAATTGTGAGCCCTTTTGGAACAGGGAGCCATTTAACTTTAATGTTATTATTTGCCTGTAAACCGCTTTGTGAACTTTATGTTGAAAAGCGGTATATAAATACTAGTGATTGATTGATTGATTGAACCCACTAGGTGGGTCACGAGCCAATTTCAAGTGGGTCGTGTAGAACCTACGGCAGCCATGAAAATAGGAGAAGATATGACATTGGAAAGGGGGGCTATGTGGTTATCGTGCTAGTATCAAAGTTGCAAATGAGCTTTTTTTCTTTCTTTCTGATGCATTTTGTATTGGAAAATGACTGAGAAATAACCCAACTTCTTGCTACGTTCTCAGGAAAGCAGCAGGCTCTGGATACCAATGACATCACTTCCAGTGCGTCCTAGACAGATTGTCACAGTAAAAAGTGGGTCCTGGTGCTAAAAAGTTAGGTCACTGCTATATTAGGACTCACCTAGGTTTATGAGACTAAAGAAAAAGTTTCACCTTTCCAGGTGCTCAAGCTCTGTTTTGATCCTTTTTATTATGTTGAAGGGGAGGACTGCCTTCTAGAGCATTTGCTGAGCTCCATGTACATTGGATTGGGACCATTCTCATGGCCCTTTGGCCTGTGATGAGAACTGAGGCATGACCACCTACTCTTAAATAAACATGCACATGCAGCTCAGTTTTACTTTGCATAGGGTTCAATACATTTCCCTTGTCAGCTATCAGCTTGTCTGTTTCACGACCCACCTAAAATCAGCTTCCAACCCACTGGTGTGTTGTGACCCACAGTTTGGGGAACCGCTGCCCTAAGCTACTTCTTGGCTCTGCCCTCCAACATCATAAGAAGCCACAATCTCTGTGGCTAACATAAAGATGCTGAGAAAATGAAGAGCAACCCTTACTCCCGGAACAATTACCAAAGTAAAATAGATAACGACAGATATGCAAAAAAAAATGTTTCCAAATCTTGGGTCTCATCCAGATGCAGAACCAGCTTGGGGAGTAGGGTTGCCAACTCTTAAAATAAGCAGTTCTGGAATTTGGGTGGGGTCAGCCGAATGTTGTGTGGGGACCTGGAACCCAGCTGGTTTTGCTGAGGCTTAGAGGAAGAGCCCAGTGTTATTTGGGGCATCCAGGAGTGGAGCCTCACAGAAGCATTGCCACTCCAGATGCACAGCCAAAAGCCCCAAATACTATAGTCCCAATTTCCTCCCCCTACTTTTTTTTTTTTTTTTTTTTTTTTGCAACTCACTTAAAGTTAAAAAAAAATCCAGGCCAGGTTTGTTTGTTTTCCTGCTTGGCAACCCTTTCAAAAAGGAAGACTGAGCACTGAGCCTGTGGGTAAGAAAAAATATTTTTCTTGGTTCATGTTACCAACTTGTGCTTAATGGTTCAGATCTTCTGTGCCTTTTGCAGCAACGTGATGTGCAACCAATTAGTAAGTGAGCCTTTCCTGACCAAGTGATTGTTAAACGGCTTCGCTGATTCAATTTCTGTTCGTCAGACTGCTGTTAAAGCAATTCGCAAAAATTGGTGATCATTACTATTTGCCTGTAAACCGCTTTGTGAACTTCGTGTTGAAAAGCGGTATATAAGTACCTGTTGATTGATTGATTGATATACTGCCTGGTGCATTCTTATATTCCCTTCTCTCCCTGCTTTCATTCATGTACAGGTAGATGATTCCTTATCTGGACAACTGAAATCCAGACTATTCCAAAATCCAGACATTTTTGTCCAAGACTTTTTTTTTTAACTTTCGGTAGTGGGAGCACTAGAAGGTCTGGTGCTCATTCCCACATACAGGCTGCACATGCTGTTCTCTGCTCTGTTCTCTGAGGTGTGTGCCATGGTTGAAAAATGTCAAAGAGGCCAGCCAACACCCAAATGGGTAAAAGTGAAAAGAGCAAGAGGAAGCATATGTGGCAGGGGTGGCCAAACCAAAGTGCTTGAGCTCCATGCGGCTCTCTGACATACAATGTGTGGGTCGTGGAAATATGTGGGCTGGGCTTTTTGCATCTTAATTGATTTGAAAGGTAAATAAGAAGCTTTCAAGCTTTATAATTATTTACTGGGTATAAACTGAGAGTCTACTGGATTAAAACATGAGTTAAATGTTCATAGTGAGTAAATATATGTAAGAATCTATTACTTAAGATATATCACTAGTAAGAATTTAAATACAGGCATGCCCTGTGGACGTGGTGGCGCAGCAAGTTAATCCACTGTTGCTGGGCTTTCGACCGCAAGGTTGGGAGTTTGAGACTGCGTGACGGAGTGAGCTCCCGTTGCTTGTCCCAGCTCCTGCCAACCTAGCAGTTCGAAAGCACTTAAAATGCAAGTAGATAAATAGGGACCACTTCGGTGGGAAGGTAACGGCGTTCCGTGGAGTCATGCCAGCCACATGACCACGGAAGCATGTCCTCGGACAAAAATGCCGGCTCTACAGGCTTTGAAACAGAGATGAGCACCGCCCCCTACAGTCGGTCATGACTAGACCATTCGGTCGTGGGGAAACCTTTACCTCTTTATGCCCTAGTATCCACTGATTCAGTATCCACAGGTTCAGTTAACCACGGATACTATGGATACTAGGATGCATATTAAAAAGGTAGGGGAATATTAAACAAATCTCTTTTTTTTTAACCTTGTTGCAGCAAAACCACTGATGCTCCCCTGTCTTTAAAAAGGTATCCCCGGTATCCATATTTTCAGCTTTCCACATGGGTTCCAGAACGGAACCCCAGCAGATACCAGGACATGCCTGTACTTAATTATTGCAGCTCTCAAACACCTGAAGTGTATTGTAGGTGGCTCTTACGTTAAGCAGGTTTGGCTACTCCTGATCAATTGTGTCCTTGGGCTGATTGCCGCCCAGGGCCAGGACTGCAGACTCCTGCCATCCACAGAGACTGCTGCCCCCCACCCCGACTTGCCTAGAGCCTTCAGAACCTCATGTGACGTCCTTAGGCCTTCCAAAGCATTCTTTAAACATTACTTCTGATTTTGTTGGAAAACCAGAAGTCCTGTTTAACAGCCCCCTGGAGGCTGCAGAATGTCTTTGGAGGGCCTGATGCCACATGCGGCCTGCCTGCCCTTCGGGAGGGTAGGCTGCAGTGGCAGCTAGCGGCAGGCTGCTCCGCAGTGGATGCCGACCCCAAAGTGTGCTGCCCGGCATTTGCCCCCTCCTTGGATAAAGGGCAGGAACGCCACTGCCCCAATATATGGAAAAGGATTCTCCATCCCAGCTCCACCTTGAAGGAGTTAGGGGGATAAAGTACACTTGAAAACAATCCATATTTCTGCCTTCTGCCGGGCTTGGTTTCCCAGGCGCCACAGGTAGCTCCACTGACCTTCACAGCATTATGAAGGTACTTCCACATGACTGAGCAAGTTCTCTTATGCAAGGAGTGCAAACAAGATGTCTGCAGCGTCAGACAGCATGTGGCTTTCTTTGTTCTTTTTGTTCTATCGATTCTTCCTCCACTGGAGAAACGTTTCTAGAGAGAAGACAGACCTCACTTGCCACTAGTCAATCTGCTGTAGATCTACCTCTTAGATAATGTAGTCAGAGTAATGTAATGTAGTCAGAGGGGGGTAATGTAGTCTGAGGGGGTAAGTACAGCAGGCACTGCAACACGCTGTGTAAGTGGCCCCTCCCACTTGCCGTCGGAGCCATTCTGGGCAGCGACAGTAACTGCATTGCTGCCACTACCACGAATGGTTCACATGGTGAGTGGAAGGGACTGCTTACACAGCACGTTGCAGCACCTACTGTATTTACTGTGCTCCCCAGGCTATGCTGCTACTACTACGGCATATTGGAGTCTGCTCTGGCCGTTGTGCTGGTTGATCAGGTTCTGTAGTTTTCCCTGGCAATCATGGCAAAAGTACATTCAGCTGTCAACGCTGCCTGCAAAGCCCAACAAGAGGAGTACGATTAAAATGCATTGTTGCATATTCTTCAGCACTTTAAAAATCTATTTTCTTTTCCCTACTGTGAAACAATGGGCAATATTTTCACAAAAATCTAGTAAAGACACCAGAAAATAAATGAATTGCTTCACAAGCTACATGTATCCTGCAGGTGGTCAGTTGCTAAACCCTGCTGTAAACAATGAACTACCCTGGCAAATGCCTGTATTCTTATCTGTAATATATTCTATAATGGCTTTGCACCACCTTAGAGCAGTGGTTCCCAAACTGGTGGGTCGTTACCCACCACAGGAACCGGAAGAAGGCCATTCCCCCTTAAGGGGCATGGCCAAGAAATAAGCCCCAAAGCGATTGCCACGTTCTGGTTTTTTGTGACAAGACCCAGAAGTAGCCCCCCTTTTTTACAGCACTTTGGAGGTGCAGAAAGGGCTGCAGAGGGGGTCACAGGTTTCCTGGACCCTCCAGAGAGCCATACTGACCCATAGGTTAAAAATCCTAGGGGATGGCGCTTTGGTTAGTCACCATTCTGAGCATTTTGAATGCACAGAAGAGCAATTCTGAATGCATTCTAAGCATTCTGAATGCACTGAAGACTCACATTCTGTGGCTTCCCAGAGAGATGTGAAAACACACATGAGGCAGATCAAAAGGGCTTTCCTTAACTGAGAAATTCTCAGTGCCTTTTTTTCTTCCTCACATGCAAACTGTGCAAAATGCACTTTATCTTTGAACTCTGTTGAACTTTCACAGTGATAAGCCTGTTTGGATAAGAAAACTCACAAGAAGTGCTGAGCTGTCAGTTCTTTGATTCACTTTGCATCTGGTGTCTCTAATTTATGAAAGGCTGAAGCCGCTCGGTATTGACATTATAGAGTAGGAATGCTAACATCAACATCTGGTGCCTAAATACACAAGCCCAGATCTTACCCTTGGTTTCCTCTGTGAATTTGCACCATTTTCATTAGAGGCTGACATCTCAGTATGCTCTCCATTAAAGATTAATTTGCCACTTGCATGGATTTTTTTTTTGCTATAGAATGCATTAGAAGGCATCTTACAGGCATCCTGCATTCTGTGGGGCTCAACCATCACCAGTTTTCCCTCTTCATTTATGTAGAATCATTGATGCTCATGTGCTTACATGCAATCCCAATCCTGGATTAGGATGCCCTCTCCAAAATGGATGGGAAGCTGCCATTGATTAAGACAAAAGGTTAAATCCCCATGCCATGATCCCAATCCAGACTGAGGGGCCTTGCAACTGCTGTTTAATCTCCTCCACCTATATAACTTGTGCACTGTGGCTCTTACACTATTTTTCACAATTTGAAATTAAATGTTGTCTGTCTCTATAGGAAAAAAAGGATTGTGCTTGAGTTGATACTGGGTGAGAGAGAAGTTTTGTCTTTAGTGGCTAGTCTGTGTTGGTTCTTTTTAAAACCTAGGAGCTGTGTTCTTTTTAAAACCTAGGAGCTCCTTTTCTACTTAAAATATCCAAATCGATAGCACAACATTACACATAGAATAAAAGGCAGGAGAGCAGTTGTATTGAGCAGCAATTGTCATAAATCCAACCAGAACCTAGTGGAGAGAACAAGAAGCCATCACTGGTTTCCGGAGGGCTTCCTTAGGATTTTACCAATGTGGGATCACAACACAAGGTCTGGCCTTTGCACATTCCTAGTCTGAAGCTCAAGCAGGTGCAGAATCTTTCACAGGGACTCCCGAGCTGCTGTGTTTCACCTAGGAACATTCCAAATGGAGCACGTATTCCCTATTTCACACATACACATCATCATTTGACAATATGGACATTTAGTAATGAACATCCTGGTGTGAACCAGCTCTTGTGCTGGAGGAAACTCAAAGAGCTGCTAGGCAATCCTCGCCCTGGAGAAGAGAATCATAAGTTCTATTAACCTACCATTTGGAGTGGCTCATAGGTCAGCCGTAGAGTACATTCCTTGAGTGAAAAAAGACTTAGATTCAATCCTCAGCAGCAGTGCTTGGAAAGATCCTGCCCTGAGAAGTAAAAGAGCTTTTGCCAGCCAGAACAAATGGGTCTGGGCTAGGGAAACCAGTGAGTTAGGCTACCTCATGCGTTCTGCCAATGCAAACCAATTTTATTGAGCGAAATTACCGTAATTATCAAAAAATGGACAGTGCAGTCCAAGGCCTGCACTGGGCCAATGCATGTCCACTGTGTCGACCCAGTGCTGTCGCAAACATGCAGTACATAAGAAGAGCCCTTCTG
Source organism: Lerista edwardsae (assembly GCA_029204185.1). Classification (NCBI taxonomy): domain Eukaryota; kingdom Metazoa; phylum Chordata; class Lepidosauria; order Squamata; family Scincidae; genus Lerista; species Lerista edwardsae. The sequence goes on from JAJKFI010000010.1 coordinate 15,124,328, forward strand.
GATCAGGCCAAAGGGACAACTAGTTGAACTTCCTGTATCTCACAGTGGCCCCACCAGATGCCTCAAGGAGCACACAAGACAAGATATCTGCATCCTGTTGCACCTGGTATGAGGTTTCTAGAACCAGGAGGTTTCACATACCCATCATGGCTGTGCCTTGTGATTGACTTTTCTTCCATCATAAGGCATGTTCATGCCAGCTCAAGAATAATTGGCAATGGCCAGCAATGGCCCAGAGATGCTGGCAGGACCGCAAGGTAAGTGGGCTGAATTTGGCCAGTGCGGGGCCATTTAGAAGTGGGGGAAGGTGGGAGGAGGGCTGAAGGAGGGCAGAACAGGGCAGAGGGAAGGCGGTTTTGCCCCTGGAGGAGAGTGGAGCCGGGATCTGGCTGTTAGGCCACATCCTAAGCCCCGTCCCAAGGCTGTGTGGCCCCGATTCATGCTGCGGCAGGATGCTTGGACTTGCACCTGCTAAACAGCAGGCACAGATCTTACTCCAGGCAAGGAAAAACATTTCCCTTGCCCCATGGTGAGCTCCAGCATAGTACTAACTTGCATTAGGATGCCTGCTCCTCTGCTAGTTAGGGTTGCATCCTTAAAGTTGCATCCTTTAATTCTTAATGACCAAGAAGAAACATTTCTCCAGTTGGGGTTTCCAGGATCATTTTTCTTACCCAATCCAAATATAAATGTTGAAATATTTGTACTGGTTCTGAAACAATGAAAAGATGGTGATATCTACTAATTCTTAATCCTCTCCTTCATCTGCTGTTGCTCTCTAGAACAGCTATTTTCAACCAATGTGCCATCGCACACAGCGGTTGGAAATAGCTATGAAACTTCTGGGCTCTGTGGATCTGTTTCTAGGGCAACTCTCTGTCGTAACTCTGGTGGAGGAAAAGGGGCAGACAATTTGTTACTACAGACAATTATCCTAGAAATGGAGCTGCAGAACCTGCACAGGTCTCCCGGAAGTGACATCGCAAGAGGTAAAGACCATAAAGGTCAGTGTGCTGTGAAAAGAAAACTGTTGAAAATTGCTTCATATGCCATAAACTGCAGTTAACAGGATGCGTTACATACCGTGCTACTTTCTTCATGGTCTGTTTACTGCCTTTTGATTATTTGTAACCAGAGAACCAGGTGTGGCTTCATGCCCGTTTAACATCGTAACCAGGTGGCTGAAGAATGCCTGTTTAACATCGTGAGCAAAGAACAAGGCTGTTTGCACACACAAAACCACACATGTCTTTCATTATTTCTTGAAAGATGATTTCATGTGGAATAAAGCACAAGCAAATAACTAGCAAAAGGAGTGCAATGCCCAAACTAGCAGTTGTATCAGAAGAATATTCTCTAGTGTTATCACATAATAACTTGGCTCTTGTATTGGTGCTTGATAGTGTGGGATTATTTTTCTTAGCGCTCATTTTATTTCACTCAGAATCATTACTCACCTACAATCTAAATAAACTTTTTTTCCCTCTTAGATTTTGTAGGCTTTTCCAATCTGTTTTTTTTATTCCTAGCAAGTAGAAACATGCCTTCCTGTAGTACAAAACTAAGAACTTTCTGTGACAGGCTGTTGTTTTATCAAGGTTTATATTTGTCTTTCTTTTTTAGCTCTCTGGGACCATGTTCAAGAGTTTCGAACCTTCAGCAACATTTTTTGGCCAACTCTCAGTTCACAAATATCTTCAAAGAAAGCAGAGTGGATAGAGGTCCCCTACCCCACACTCTTTTTGTCAGGAATTCTGAGATCCTCACACCCTTTTTGTCAGGAACTCTGTGGTGTTCAGGGCAGTCCTTTTTAATCCACAGGGGTTCCATTCCCGGATCCCCCATGAATAAAAAAAATCAGTGGGTAATCAAACCTGCAGATTTGCCCCTGCCCTCTGAACTTGACCAGAGCTGTTCTCCAGTTGGATCCAGAAGGCTTTCTGAGGCATGCCAAGGCCACATGTGTCTGCCTATGGCCTCATCGGACCTCAGAATAGCTGTTAGGCCCCAAAAATGCTACTTCCCGTTTTCACTGAAACGGCCATTCTGAGGCCTGCCGAGGTTACAGGCGGACGGAGATCCGGTTGGGTTCAGAGGATTGTGGGGTGAGTGGGAGGGGGTGAAACCTGGATGGTTTAGTGGTTTGGGCATTGGACTGAGACATGGAAGATGCAGGCTCAGTTCCCTGCTCAGCTTCCTGGGTGTCCTTGGGCTAGTCGCTGCCTCTCCCAGCCTCACCCAACCTTGCAGGGTTGGGTAAGTCATCAGCAGAAATAGAGGAACCATGTACACCATCCTGAGCTCCTTGAAGGACAGGAGGTATAGAAATGTGAAGAATAAATAAAATGCACAGTAACAAAGCAATCCAAGCTGCTCCACTCGCCTGAACCACTTGCAAAACCATTGCCCTTCCCTCGACAGCCCACAGCTTTCCATCTTCATCCTCCTGCTCCTCTATTGCTTTTTGTACAGTGGTTTGACCAGGAGAATCCTGGTAGTGGACCTTCTGGGGCAGCCAGGAACTAGGCTGAGTGAGGCAGAAGATGGACAGGTGTGGAGGCAGGTCCCTGCCTGCTTCCTACCTCTCCTAGCCTGACACCAGGGGGGGGAAAAGCCACATTCATTTTAGAATTCCTCTTGAGGATCCTGTTCTAAGGAAGGTAATTATTTCATTCTTGGTTTGCTCAAAATGCTGCCTGCGTCATCCCTCGAGTGCTGAAGTGGAACACCTGCTTTTTTCTGGGCTGGTGAAATGAATTGACCGCAACCACATTAACTGCCTGGTTTGAATCACACACAATTATCTCAAAGCCTGTAGCATGGGATTTTTTTTTTTAAACACTGTTACACATCCTTTTTGGGTTCCTGTTCTTTAATTGCAGTGGTAGAAGCCAGGATGACAAGAAGAGAGCTGAACTCTAATTCTGTTCCTTCATATGCTAAGTGCAGATACAGGTGTCCCCCTGTATGCACAGAGGATAGGTTCCTATGATTACCATGGATACCAGGGACCACAAAGCAGCAAACCCCACCATCGCACAAATGGCATCGCACAGAGAACCTTCCTGTTGCTCTCTACTCTGTCTCTGTTCTGCCTGCAAACACTAACAGGAAGCAGGAATAATAATAATATTATTATTATTATTATTATTATTAATAATAATAATAATAATAATACATGTATTTATATACCGCCTTTCTTAAGGTCACTAGATTTCTCTAATGATTACAACTCAAGGCGGTTTACATAGGCAGACTTTTTCACAAACCCGAAGGTTTTTACAATTTACAGAATGTTCTATCTTTCAAGAACCACACTCAAACAGATCTTTCTTTCTGGATTTAGCCTTCTTTCTTTAGCCACCCGTCTGTCGTCTGCTGGCTGATGAGGCTTCCCTGCTCTCACCAGAGACGCAGCTGAGTTCAGCACACTCCTCCTCCCACGAGGCAGCTGGAACTCATCTTTTAATCAGCCGCAGTTTGCAAGGTCTGCCACTCACACAGACTTCCAGGAGTCTCGAGCTCACGACCTTGAGATCTTCAGTTGTTATCTTCAGGCAAACGGAGGCATTAACCCTCTCGGCTAAATCTTCTGCCCTAGCTAACAGAATAGCTAACAGAAAGCAGGTTGGACGGTTGAAAAATTGTGCAAGGGCCTATTGGTTGCCATTGTTGCCTAGAATGCCTCTGATAACGAGTGGGAGGGACTACTTACATGGCATGTTGCAGTGCCTGCAATACTTACCATTGTGCTTTGTGGCTACGCTACCGCCTGCACCTTTTCTCCTCCCCACACCTCACTAGGATCCCAGAGGCCAGCTGCTTTTAGGCTTGCTTTGTTTCATTGGCAATATGAAACCTGATGACTTCAAACTCTGGGAGAGCCCTCTTCTTTAGATGCCCTCTGCTGCACTCTCATTCTGCTGTTACCAACTTGCTTTAGATTCCCTCAAGTTTGTTTGGCATTTTCCCTGAGGCAGACCCCCACCCCTCACTTTGGATAGCGCTTAAGCAGTATTTCAGTGGCACCTCTCCTGGGAGCTCTGCTACAAATCAGATAATGTTGATATCTTCTCTGCTGCACTGCAGGGTACAATTGCATATGCCAGTGGTTCCCAAACTGTGAGCCAAGGAGACAGGGGAGCAGCTGAATCCTCATGAAAAACCCATCAATGTATAGGATTGTAGCCCTAATGGGGAGTCATGGCCAATGGCCCGGTAGGTCAAGAGAGCTTTCACTTTAAAATGTTTGGGAACCACTGGCATATGGCAATCTTCCTGTAAGTACAGTTTGTATTATTGACGCATCCCTCTTCCACATTTCTCTTCAACAGAGCAAAAAGCAGAGTAGATTGTGTCTGGTTAGGGTTTCTGTGCTCCTCTGATTATTTGAGTTCTTGCTGTCAATGTGCAAAATATTAGTTAGGGCAGAAGATTTAGCCGAGAGGGTTAATGCCTCCGTTTGCCTGAAGATAACAGCTGAAGATCCGAAGGTTGTGAGCTCGAGACTACTGGAAGTCTCTGTGAGCGGCAGACCTTGCAAACTGCGGCTGATTAAAAGATGAGTTCCAGCTGCCTCGTGGGAGGAGGAGTGTGCTGAAAGTCAGCTGCGTCTCTGGTGGGAGCAGGGAAGCCTCTTATCAGCCAGCAGAAGACAGACGGGTGGCTAAGAAAGAAGGCTAAATCCAGAAAGAAAGATCTGTATGAGTGTTGTTCTTGAAAGAGAGAACATTTCTGTAAATCGTAAAAACCTTCGGGTTTGTGAATAAAAGTCTGCCTATGTAAACCGCCTTGAGTTACAGTCATTAGAGAAATCTAGTGATCTTAAGAAAGGCGGTATATAAATACATGTATTAGTATTATTTTATTTAGGACACTGAACAAAAAGGTAGAAGGTGCCTGGAAATAGCAACTTGGAAAACCTCCAGTTGGCTGAGTCGAGGACTTCAGCCAGTGCGTCATCTCTGCAAGAACACCATTGCTCTTCCATTTGCTTTATGCACTCAATATTTTAGGGCCCGCTGCACAGGCCCCGCCAGTTCCCCTGAGCAAATGCTCACACGCAGCACAAATGAAAATGCTGACTTCCGAGGCTTTTCTCAACAAGCCGCAATTATAGCGTGAAGCAGTAACAAAATAAGAGCTTTGGAGATTAACCAGACTCCATTACCAGGGATTCTGTGGGCAGCACTCAAAAAAAGAGTCTCCCACTAAAAAAAACAGAGAATACTGAACAAAAGGCCGGCTAATGCAGGGAAGAGAAATGCACAGCCAAAAGTGAGAGAAAAATCCCTTCCCCCAAATATAGCAAGTGAAAGGAAATTTGCTGAGTAACCATTAGATTAGTGCTTTGGGATTTAACGATTTAGAAATATTTTTAATGACTCATGTCAAAAGATTAAACGCTGTCAGATCTGAAGAGTCTCATTATGTGATCAGGAGTGTATTTATACTTGTCAAAAGAATAAATGATAGCTTTAAATCAACAACTCTCCCCTCCCCCCCGCACCCCAATTGTGCATTGACCCTATGAATCATAGCTTCGTGGCTTAATTTTTAATCAAAGCAATAACAGCATTCGTATTAACCACATACAGTACTGGATTAGCAATTGCAGAGTTGTAGGCTCCCCTCACCCCCTCACCAGACAGGGGAGGCATGATTTAGTTTGCTTCGAATATGATTTTGTGTTGCTGAAATAAAAGGGTATAGAAATCTGAAAAGTGACAAATTCAGTCTGTTCAAGTGAATGGCTTCATTTCAAGTTGATTTTAAGATTTTGATGTAGAAAGCAAAATTTGGCCAGTGTTTCCTGATTAAACATACCAGTGGTGTTTCTACAAGGGGGGGAATACTAAGTTTTGCAGGAGCCTGAGTTCCTGTTTAAAGCAGCCCTCCCCCCTTCGCCTCCAGAGCGATTTGCAGTTCAGAAAGCTGGCTCAGAGGCTTTGCTCTCCGAGCCACAAATGGCTTTGAAGGCAAGGGGGGGGACTGATTTACACAGAAGCTCAGGCTCCTGCAAAACTTAGTGTTTTGCCCCCCATAAGAATACCACTGAAATATACTTTATTGATTTTGCATAACATAATAGTTTGCATTTAAAGAACATTAGTTCATGACTACACCCTTTTGAAATCAGTGCAGGGGGGTGGATCCGGCAGCAATGGAGCATGCTGGATCCTATCCCCTCCATAAACAGCCTCCCTGCCCCCTTTCTCTCTTTGGTCTTGTGCCAGCTACAGAGCTGTTACAGGTCCAAAGAGAGGTATTGGAGAGCAGGAGGCAGTGGTCCCCAAACTTTTTCCATTGGTGGTTCCCTTGACCTACTGGGCCATTGACTGCAACTCCCCATTAAGGCTACAATCCTATACATTGTCTAGGGCAGCAGGTTTTTGCAAGGATTCCGTGGATCCCCTGGCGGGTTTCCGTGGATCCCTAGAGATCCAGAGCTCACAGTTTGGGAGCTAGTGAGGTAAGGGGATTTTAATCTCCCTTCCTCTTTACCTCCTGACCTCCCCACACTGGATATAGCATGCTCCTTTTTTGTGTGGCTACACCAGCAATGGGGGGGGGGTGAAGGATAGAATTTAATGTTTTTGATGGGTGGTCATAGCTACAATGATGGAGTCCATTTCATGCTAGTTTCCCATTTGAAAAATTCTGGGAAAATGCTTTAAACATGTTCTGTTTTCTGTAGAAATATCTGAGAGAACAAGTATTAATATTTTTTTTTAAGAAACAGATGTTTGAGGATTAGCATAGATGGAGACAAGCATGTATGCACTTTGTTTAAAAGCAGAGCCAATGGAATTCTTAGCTTCGAACTTAAAACCAGCTACCAAAGTAATGTGTATATTTCTGTCAGATACATATTTTCTTTTGTTTAGAATTTTGTAGAATTTTGTTGAAACATGGCATGCCAGAAACTAGAGATATACACAGCAGTGGAATTGCTGGGTGCAGGCTGCGATATGCAAGCATCCCTCCACAAAACAGGCCAGCCGAAGTTCACATGGGGTTGGGATGAGGTCCTGGGCAACAGTACAGGGAAAGCTCAGCAGGTAGGGTTTATAGCACCTAAGGCTGGTCCCAGGGACCACATCAGTTGTTCAGACATGAGCCAAAATTTAACTGAACCCTTTCATTTCAGAGCAGGCATAATGACTGCCCTGTGCTATGTGCTGAAGAAATAGTTGATTTGGATTTTAAACGTGTGGCCTCCTTAAAACTATTACAGGCCAATCCTAACTAAATCCCCAGGCAGCAATGAAGGGTGCTGGTGTGGCTTCTGCTATATCCTGTGGGGGGATTTTTGACCAATGGAGGCCTCCTTGGCATAAGGGAACATTTGTTCCTTTGCCCTTGGGTAGCCCCCAGCATCTGCCATGGATCAGCTTAGATTTCAACTGCTGGTGCATGTCCAAGCTGATCCATGAAGGTGGATCAGGCCTGGGAGGGGGTCAGGATTTGGCATGCACTGCTGCAAAATTATTATTATTATTATTATTATTATTATTATTATTATTATTATTATTATTATTATTATTA
>JAJKFI010000010.1:15131885-15153765 GCA_029204185.1 Lerista edwardsae
TATTATTATTATTATTATTATTATTATTATTATTATTATTATTATTAATTGAATTTCTACCCCGCCTTTCTGCCCGAAGGCACTCAAGGCGGCATTACAAAATCAAAGTTAAAAACAGAATAAAATACATGATAATTTAAAAACAATAATTAAAAAACAATATAAAAATACAATATAAAAGTATAACAATCATCCCATGGATCATAAAAGTACAGAAATATAAAAGAATGCAAAGACCAGCCAGCCTGTCAGCAACTAAAAGCCTGCCCCTTTTGCCCTGGAGCTAAATGATTAAGACTGGACACCTTTTCATCCTCTTTCTCCATCCTTAGCCTTGCAAATACATGCGTGCCCCGTTATCCGCTGTTTTGTTATCCATGGTTTCAGTTAACCATGGACACCTGTTAAAAAGATAGGGGTAAACAATTTGTTATTAAACAAATCTCTTTTTTTAACCTCATTGCAGCAAAACCATTGGCAGCAGGCTTTTTTGCAAGGATTCCGTGGATCTCCTGGCTGTGGGGTCCGGAACGGAATCCCAGCGGATTCTGGGGCATGCCTGTATACCACTGTTTGTATCCAGTAGATCAGCTGTTTTCAACCAGTGTGCCATGGCACATTGGTGTGCCACGAGTGGTCTGCAGGCAGCAGTTTGGAGGAGGGCCATTGGGGGATGTGAGCCTCCTACCAGCAGTGTGGTGTGCCTTGTCAATTGTCAAAAAACTGATGATGTGCCTTAAAAATTTTAGTGCCTTGTCAAGTGTGCCATGAAAAGAAAAATGTTGAAAATCACTGCTGTAGATGAACAAACATTGTGGATACCCAGCTGTGCCAGCTTGTCATATTTCATTAATGGACATGGAGTGGAATGGGGCAAAAATAGATTGTTTATTAACACAAGATTCATGCATGATTTGCAACATTGTCCCTGGCATATCAAAGGAACAGATTATTTTATCAGCGGCTGGTTCCAGCGCCGTGCGCAATGCACCCTCTTATTTTGGGCCTTATTTAATAACCACCTTTCATTCTAAATACCTTAAACTAATGAGATACAATGGTTAGGAAAAAATGAGTCACCATGTGTGAATTGCATGTGCAATTTGGGTGCTTCAAAATGAGAAACTTCCAGTGTGTTACTGATCAGAAGCTGGGGGGAAAAACATTTAGTGGTAGCTAGAAAAGGATTTTCCCATCCTCTTTTTTTCTTTCTTTCCCCTAATTCTAGCAAATAGAATCTCAGATATGCAAGCAGGCTACCATTACCCCTTCTCTGAAACTGACGGCTTCAAAAGTTATCTGCCCCCACCAAAAGCAAGCCGTGTCTTTAAAACTTCAGTGTCACCTTTCTGGTCAGATTTCAGGTTATTTCACATGAGGAATCACCTGCATAGTCCAGGAGGTCCCACTTATGAGTTTCCCCATCATACGTTTCCCTGCATCTAAGTCCTCACATTTTTGAGGAGCTGGGTAAAACGGTGCAATTTCCTGCACTGGCTGGCACAAGAACCACCGTAAAGTGTGTTTGGACCACTCTTGGAGTCAGAGAGGCCAGCGCACAGACATGAGCCATCCTCCCTGACTCTGAGGGCGCAATCCTATACTGTGCCGACCTTGTAAGGCCGACATAACAGGGCAATATCCTAAGGCCCATTAGGACGCAGCAGAGCGAAGTGCAGGCCAAGGAGAGGTTTTTCCCTTACACCCGCATAAGCCCCAGTCACCCCTATGGGCCTGCTCGGATCTACGCCTGCTGTTTTGCAGGCACAGAGGATCGTGGACAGGAGCGGCCCGAATCGAGGCCGCCATGGCCGGGGACTGGGTTTAGGATTTGGCACTATGGCCGTCCTGTGTCACAACCGCGTCATAACTTGGCTAAGTCAAGTAAAGGGATAAGAAGGCAGGGTGCTGTTGATCCTCACTGCTTCCATCCATTGAACCTATGATATTAGAAAGCCTGGGTTTTTTTAAGGGCATCTACCTTGTTGTTCTTGGTTGTTGCTTCTAGTTTGTCACTGATGCACCATGTCCAGGGTTTGGGAATGATCTCAGCGGCACAGCAATGGGGGACCTCCTGTGTACTAGCCATAAAAGGGCACTAAGGGGTGCCAGTCCCGCTCACCCCATCTGCCTCAGACATGCCACAGATTAGCCAGCAGGAGCCTCACTGAAGAGCAATAGGCACACTCACTGTGGCCAGAGCCAACACTCAACCATACCGTGGCCAGCTTCTCCTCTAGCAGCAAATTGCGGTGACCTGGAAGTGACAAGATGACATCATCACTAGGTGATGCCACCTTCAGCAATGCCATTGAATGCTCAAATTTCTAGAGCACCTATTTTCAACCTCTGTGGTGTGCCACAAGTGATCCACAAGTGTGCCACATATGTTTGGGGAGGGTAATTTATTAGTAGGGCAGATCAGGTACCCCTTGCACCTAACCCATAGGATCAATGGTTCATTATCTGCAAATTTGCTATCCTTAAGGATTTCTAGTAACATAGCCCTAGCAGATAATGAAGATTGACTGTATCTTTTCCTCTCTTAGGCATTATCTCCAGTTGATCTCTTAACTAATATTCAGTTCCTTGGAGTCAAATCTTTCCTCACTTTGGGGTTAGTGTAAATTAATTGAGCACACTGGAAATCGTTTAGAATTGCTTAAGCAATATTCCCAGAGAAAGTTACCTTTGCAGAGCCAATTAGATGGTGTCTCATGTTGTATCTCTTCAAGTCACCTCCTAAACAAGCAATAGTTGGAGCTTTGTAGATCTGTGGCAGTAGCGACCTGAAGGCTGTGTGTTTGTTCCTGCTGCTAAATTGTTTTAAAATGTGATTCTTCTATTAAGATAATGAGAACACCTGCAAGTTCATTTAAATGACTTTCAGGGAGCAATCCTAACCTGGAGTTAGGCCAGCATACATTAGCCCAGCAAAGTTTGGCCAGCACAAGGGCCACCATAAAGCGTGTTTGGACCACTCTTGGAGTCACGGAGGATGGCTCATGTCTGTGTGTAGGTCTCTCTGGCTGTGACTCAAGTATGTTTGGAGTGGTCCAAACATACTTTACAGTGTCCCTTGTGCCAATCAAACTGTGCCTACTTAACTGTGCTGGCCTAACTCCGGGTTAGGATTGCGCCCTGAATTAGAGGATTTAGCACATACACACAAAATCAGATCCTAAACATGTTTATACGGAAGGAAGTCTGATCAATTTCATTAGGACTAAGAGCCCTAAGGTTATTATTTATATGAAACAGTCTTGTTCTTGTAATACAAATGGATTTTCATTGAACACTTAATTTACCCTGTGATATTATTTTTTAATCATCTTCAGGATCAAGCATGAAAACATTGTTGCACTGGAAGACATCTATGAGAGTCCAAACCACTTGTATCTGGTCATGCAACTGTAAGTACTAGGCTTAACTCTACCAAATTGCTAGTATGTGTTGTATCCAGTGGTGTCATCTACTCACCAGTAGACGGTACGCTGGGCGGGACTTAGCGTGATCGACAGCCCGTCCACTCACTTCCGCTTTCTTCACACTCCCTGCGTGGCTTTCCCTCGCCTCGGAGGGAGCGCCTGCTCGCCGGGGTGGGTGGGTGGGGGAGCGCCGGGTGCCTGGGCGAGCAGGCACCCCCTCCGAGGTGAGGGAAAGCTGCGCGGGGAGCGCGAAGAAAGCGGAAGTGAGTGGACGGGCTGTCGATCACGCTAAGTCCCGCCCAGCGTACCGTCTACTGGTGAGTAGATGACACCACTGGTTGTATCTGTTTCCCAAATGGGACAATTCCTATTTGAACAGAATGGGATCATTCCTATCAAAGGATGTCACATCAAAGTCACAGGAAAGAAGCATTGCTGTTGAAATCTCATTGTGCCACATATGAAAACTCACAAAAATTTCAACAGGAGCGATAAGGAAATATGTACTACAATATTGTAACACTGGACTAGAATGTTCTGGGCATGTACCAGTTGAGCTTCCTTTTGAATTAAGAACAGTAGGCAAGTCCATGTTTCCCATGCTGTCAATAAAATACATGTCTGATGCTACCTAGATGAGCATGGCCTTCCCATTGGCTGCATCATTTTTGTGGAACTGTCCCTTAAAGGCCCACTAAATAACTTCTCTGTTGCATTTTTGTCCACATATGAAAACATTGTATGTTTTGTCTGGCTGTTCATTAGTTTGGCTTGAAGATTTTTAAACCACTTTTCCACTATCTGCTACATGTTGATTGTATTCTTTTGCAAAATAATTTTAGTTGCATCTTTTTCACTGCTATTTTTCTGTTGGGTTTGTTGTTTTTAAATATTGCTGATCCCACTTGGGGATGTCTTTTTTGGCAGGAAACGCTAAAATAATGAAATGTTGACTAACATTTCAAGAGCTTAATCCTAACCTGGAGTTAGGCTGGCACAGTTAGGCCAACAAGGTTTGGCCGGCACATGGGTCACCATAAACCATGTTTGGATCACTCTCGGAGGATGGCACATGTCTGTGTGCTGGCCTCAGGTTAGGATTGTGCTCTAAAAGGCATAGTACGGGAAAAGTAGGAGTTTCACAGACCTGGAGCTAAGAAATTGTTGGGACTGAAATATAGCCTGTGCTCTCAAACCTTTAAAAAAGGAGTGCAATCCTAACCTGGAGTTAGGCCAGCAAAGTTTGGCCGGCACAAGGGCCACCATAAAGTATGTTTGACCATTCTTGGAGTAAGAGATGCTAGCACACAGACGTGCACCATCCTCCATGACTCCGAAAGTGGTCCAAACATGCTTTACGGTGGCCCTTGTGCCAGCCAATCTTTGCTTGGCTAACTGTACTGGACTAACTCCAGGTTAGGATTACACCCTTAATGTTCTCATTGTAAGAAATCCTGCTGTCAACCTAATAACTGTAATAAATGAAACATGTGCCATTTCCTCAATTCAACCTAGGACAAAATGTTCATGGACAATTTCTTGTTTCCGAGGAAACCGTGACCTGTTGAAACAAAAGATAGGAGACATTCAAAATGGGCACCTGTTTTGTTGCCTCACTGCCTAATTTGCTGCTACGCGTTCCTTTTCCTTGTTGTAGCGTGCATGTTTTATTTGTCATTTTTCGTCTGCATAAAGCAAAGAGAATTTTTAAAAACATATTTAAAACAGCATTCCTTTTCAGGTAAGTTCTGCAGTTCTAAATGCAGGGGGATAACTGCAAAAATATATACATTTCTTTAAAATCCCAGAGAATAGCAGGAAATGGTAGAGCCCTTGCTACTTTTTAGATAGGTTTATTCACCTGGAGAAATAGAGGATTCTATGATGTTTCTATCGTAGAATAACATTTGAAAAACCTCATTTGAAAAAAGGCAAGTAATGGTCAGCCTGCCTAGGTAAACCACCTAGAATGGCTCTTAAACTGTGAGTCGTGGCTCCCCAGGGAGCCATGGAAACCAGCCAGGGGAGCTGTGGAATCCTCACAAAAAACCCACCTCTCTATACAATTTATTGGATTGTAGCCTTATATAGGGACGTGGTGGCGCAGCGGGTTAAACCGCTGCTGCTGGGCTTTCCGACCGCAAGGTTGGGAGTTCAAGACTGCATGACGGAGTGAGCTTCCGTTGCTTGTCCCAGCTCCTGCCAACCTAGCAGTTCGAAAGCACCTAAATGCCAGTAGATACATAGGGACCACTTCGGTGGGAAGGTAACGGTGTTCCGTGCGCTACAGGGTAGAGTCATGCCGGCCACATGACCACGGAAGCTTGTCCTCGGACAAAACGCAGGCTCTGCATGCTTTGAAACAGAGATGAGCATTGCCCCCTACAGTCAGTCACGACTAGACCATTCGGTCGTGGGGAAACCTTTACCTTTACCTTAGCCTTAATGAGGAGCAGCAGGTCAAGAGAGCCCCCAGTCGAAAAAGTTTGGGAACTGCTGGCATATGGAAAGGTTATATATATTGGGCAGGAGGTTTAGTCAAGAGTGTTAAAGCCTCCGTTTGCCTGAAGCTAAGATCCGAAAGTCGCCCGTTTGAGATCACCGGAAGCTTCCATGAGCGGCAGACCTTGAGAATTGTGACTGATAAGAGCTGTCTCTAGCTGCCTGTGAGAGAGGAGTTGTGCTGGGCCAGCTGTTTCTTTGATGGGGGCAGAGAAGCTGTTTATCAACCAGCAGGAAGGCAATTGTGCGGCCAGAAAGAAGGACTAGACCACGAAAATTCCATCTGTATGTTGTTGTAGTTCTTGAAAGACAGAACTTCTTTGTAATTTGTTAAAAACCCTTGGGGGTTTAGAGAAATAAAGCCTGCCTATGTAAACCGCCTTGAATTAAAGTCAGAGGAGCAATCTAATGACCAAAGAAAGGCAGTATATAAATACTATTATTATTATTATTATTATTATTATTATTATTATTATTATTATTATTATTATTATTATTATAATATACAGGCTTTATATGCGAACCTGCTATTTGCAAATTCTCTTATCTGCAAGGGCAGAATTGTTACCCCTCGTTATCTGCTCCTCTTTCCTCATTATCCACTATGCAGAAATCTTCCAAAGGCTGCAGGGACCTTCAGAATGGCACATGCAACCAGTGCTGACTGCTTTAAAATGGCTGGCCATGTTTAAGGGGTCCATGCTGGTCACGGGCACCATTCTAAAGGTCCCTGCAGCCTCTGGAAGGTCTCTGCTGCATTCAGAAATCTTTTGGCACTTTCTCTTGCACTCTGCTGTCTTCCTGAGGGTCTCTGCTGGCTGCTTCTGATGGCAGGTAAGGTAGCCCTAAGGGACATGGTGGCGCTGCGGGTTAAACTGCTGCTACTGGACTTTCTGACCAGAAGGTTGGAAGTTCGAGACTGCGTGACGGAGTGAGCTCCCGTTGCTTGTCCCAGCTCCTGCCAACCTAACAGTTCGAAACCACCTAAAAATGCCAGTAGATAGGTACCACTTCGGTGGGAAGGTAACGGCGTTCTGTGTGCTACGGCATATAGTCATGCTGGCCACATGACCACAGAAGCTTGTCTTTGGACAAACGCCAGCTCTACAGGCTTTGAAACGGAGATGAGCATCACACCCTATAGTCGGTCACGACTAGACCATTCGGTCGTGGGGAAATCTTTACCTTTACCTAAGGTAGCCCTTGCACCTAACCAGTGATGTCATTCAGGGGGAACGGACCAGAACGGGCGTTCCAGATCCTAACGGGCTCCATGCCTGGTTCCGGTTTTTTTTTTTTCAACATTTGAATTTGAACTCAAGGGTGATTTCCTGTTCCTAAATCGTTTGAATGACACCACTGCACCTAACCCTTTATTATCTGTGAATTTGCTGTCTGTGAGGATTTCCAGGAGCCTAACTCTAGCAGATAATGAGGACTGACTGTACTGTAATAAATAAAAATGCAGCTGTCTGCTGTTGGGACAAGTACTGCCAATACAAAACAGGATGATTGCAGCAAAAATGGCAAACGTACAGAGGCTATTCCCCCTCCCCCGCCCCTGCGAAGCTTTTATACTGAGCTAAAAGAAAACTTGTTTTGGTTCAGCCAAAGAACATACATGCATACAAAGCTGCATGGGTCCATCTCGTCTCTAATAGCCCAGCCCTATCCTCCGGTTGCAACATTGGAAGCCAGCCAGGGCGGGCGGGAACGCGGCGGAACGCGGCGGAATGCGGCATGATGCAACGGGTGGACTGCCGCTCAAAGGTAAGTCCCGCCCAGTGTACCGGCTGAATGCCGCCGCTGGGCACGATACTAACCTGGAGTTAGGGCAGCAAAGTTAGGTCTGCACAAGACCCACTGCAAAGCATGTTTGGACCCCTCTCGGAGTCAGGGAAGATGGTGAACGTCTGTGTGCTGGCCTCTCTGACTCGGAGAGTGGTCCAAACACCCTTTATGGTGTCCCTTGTGCCAGCCAAACTGTGCTGGCCTAACTGCGCTGGCCTAGGTCCAGGTTAGGATTGCGCCCTAAGTGTCACGTGCCAAGTCATCACATATTTTTGAAAAAATATTTTATTAATCATGAAGAAAGTGGTGGGGGCTGAGCAGTGCAGTGCAAAGGTGGCCAATTAAATCAGCAAAGCCCAGCAGAAATAGCATCGGTGGGAAAATAATCTGCAAAGAGATCCTAACTAAGATAAACTTTGAGGGTGAAAAAGTGGGCAGGCAGAGTTGGGCTGAGCTGTCTGGAAGGGCAATGAATGCACCTTATATGGACTTTGGAAAGAGCCCTGCTGGGCCGGACTAAAGGTTCATGCAGGCCACTTTTGGGCTTCATCACCAGTCAGCCCAGTGTCTTTGGAAAGCCCCAAATAGGCAACAGCATTCCTGTGTTTCTTGCACTCAAGATATACTGCCCTTGAACTTGGAGGCTCTATATAGCTATCGTGGTAAACGCTAAAGGTGACATTAAAGTGGAGTGGCACGTTCGAGATTCTCTACGTAAAAGGTTGCACATGGCATGGTGTGGGTTGGCCACCCCTGGCCTACCTGGTGCTTTGTGACAGGCTGTGGCAGGTTTCCCCCCTCTTTTTTCTTCTCTCATTTGACTTGCTCTCAGCAAGGCCAGCCCTGATTCCATCATTGCAGATGTTTTAAAATGAATGCTTAACGCTGGCAAACGCAACCCTGAAGGCAAGTTTCTTTTTATACTTTCACAGGGATGTCGTTTTACAAAAATTGTGTCATTGTGGCAGGTTTTTCTATGTTCAAAGAAAAACAGATGCTTCCAAGAGAGTGATTTTTGAAGGTTAAAAACCAAGTTTATTCCTTAAAAAGTATGTGAATAGCGGCTCTTACCTGCACCTTCTCGTAACGATTCTGCCAGGAAAGAAGCACTTGTAATGCAAACACGTCCCAGCAAAAGCACCAAATAACCGTTCAAGATTGAGTCTTCCCAGCACAACAATCATCTTGTGTTTGTTTCACAGGGAATGCAAATGATGTGTTTTAAGCAGAGAAGCCCACTGCTGTGCTCATAATGTTGACATTGTATAATAACATTTACAACCCAGCAGGAGGCTACCTGCTGGAGACAGAGACAAATGACAGAAGACTCAAGGGGGTTGTTCCATCCTCTGAGCTCCCGACAACAGTCAGAGAAAAGCAGCATCTCACCAAAAATAAGTGTTGTCTTTTGCTTCTGACTCAGGGTGCAATCCTAAAATTGACGTTGGGCCAACGCAACATGCTTGCGTCGGCCCAACGTCACTAGCGCTGATGCGGGAGTGCCAACTGGCTCCCCCATGGCGGCACCAATGGCGCTGGGCAGAGACACCACAGCACTGCTCTTGCGCCAGCCAAATTTGGCTGACACACGAGTGGTTCTGGTCTTGGGGCGGGAGGGAGGAACTGTGTGGGGGTGGGCGGGCTCGTGGCATGCCAGCCTTGGGGGTGTGTGGAAATGGGATGCTGCCAGTAGGCAACATCCAAGGCTCCATCCTCACGCCATGTGGCCCCAATTTGGCCATGCGGCTTCCGTGGGTTTGCTCCTGCTATTTACTCTCCTATCGCGGTATTTTCCACATTTTGTAACCACTGCCATCTTGACATACTATTTTCACAAGAAATTAAAAAGCCCTCAGCCTATATTGTACATTCCACATAATGTGCAGTTCCCAAACTACAAACCCAGGTCTTCCTCTATTCAGTGTGTGAAATGGCCATAACTTCATTCCAGCCTACACTTGGTGTTTGCTGAAATCAAAAGCTGCACGTATTTTGAATGAGCAAAGAAGTTGACAAACACTGCAGTGCATTACTTGTCACAAAAGCATATTGACCGACTGGTGCTGTAGTGATACCATCTGTGAGATAGTCATCTAAACCGGAGTAGTTAATTGTATGGCAGCTCAATACTTAATTATCAGAACAGTGTTGGCTAGAAAGCTGAACCAGGGGTGCTGAGTGGATCAGGGTATTGTGGTTATATCCAGCGGTGTCATTCAAATGATTTAGGAACAGGAACTCACTTTTGATTGGCACTTGTCAGGAACCCGGAACCAGCCTTAGGATCCAGAATGCCCATTCTGGTCTGTTCCCCCTGAATGACATCACTGCCTTTGCCCCTCTAGGAATCCGGAGTCGCTCCCTTTAACCCTCTGAGTGCAGGCCAACCAAGAAGAAAAGCTCTTTGCAGAGGAATTGGGAGGGGGGAGGAGGGAGAGTGAAGTGGGCGGAGTCAGCCCTAATTTTAACTAATGGAACTGAGTTCCCCCGCGTTCCCCCTGCATGACATCACTGGTTATATCTCTAGTATGTATTCACTGTTTTGACTTTGGGGGGGAAGGGTGGAATGCGAACCTGGCACTTAAGCCGGATCCTAACCCCTGTCCCCAGCCCAGTCAGTGTTGAATTAAATGGGCTGGTCAGAGTTGCACCAGCTCCAAGTAACCCTATTGGGAGTGCTGGGGCTTACCCTGAGGCAGTCTGCAGCTCCCTCTAAACTGCACCGAATACAGCGCAGGCCTACTAGCCTGCCTGTTCCAGTATAGGATTAGACTGTAAGGCTGAAATCCTATACACATTCTTGCTTCTGAGTAGACATGTATAGGATTGTGCTGTAAATTAGTGGATATTGATTCCAGGGTTTTTGATGGGAAGCTACTCTTTACTTTTCCTGTGCCAATGAGACACAAAACCTAATGGAAGGGATTAAACTCAAGGACGTGATTGTGTATGGATAGGCAGATGTTTTAGTAACAGATTAATGAGGGCAGGAGGGGGATTCCCAAGATGGATTTAAGACAGGGCTACATAATCCTCCTGCCTGTAATTGTAAGGTTTGTCTGAGTCTGAGCACAACAGCACTACATACATTTAAGAACATAAAAAAGAGCTCTTCTCGATCAGGCGAAAAGCCCATTTAGTCCAGCTATCTGCATTTCACGGTTGCCCACCTGTGTCCTGTATCTCACAGCTGCCCACCAGATGCCTCAGGGAGCACACAAGGCAGCAAGATGCCTGCATCCCGTGACCACTCCCTGGCACCTGGCAGTGTGAGGAAGCCTGCTTCTAAAATCAAGAGCACATAACCATCATGGCCTGTGATGCGCTTTTCCTCCAGAAATTTGTCCAATCTCCTTTTAAAGGCAGCTAGGCCAGATACCATCACCACCTCCTGTGGCAAGGAGTTCCACAGATTAATAACCTGCTGGGTAGAAAGGTATTTTCTTTTATCTGTTCTAACTCTCAACATTCGATTTAAAACGTTGAGGGTTAAAGCGACGTCCTTAAAAACACACCCACTGTATGGCCATCAACTTCCACCGTCAAGATTGAGAGGGGAATAGCTTCCTTAGGACTGTAGCTCCCCCCCCCCCAATAACCAGTCACCACAGACTGCTTTAGAACTGTGGAAAGTGAGCAAGGAGCTGCTGAGAGAATGGGCGCAAACATACGTATGCCCGCCACCAGGCCATGAACAACCATGGCCTGTATGGAAATCCTTAAATCGACTGCATGCTGGAGCAGGAAGATCTAAGGACAATCTGAGGAAATGAGGATTCCCCATAAAAGACATGCTGTGTGAATGTGGAGAACAAACCATCTCACATATGTTGCAGTGCACACGATGCCCCTCTACATGTACAATGGAAGATCTTATGTCGGCAAGGGAGAATGCTGTAGAAGTGGCCCAGTATTGGGCAAATGATATCTAGTTTTAACCTTTTATTTTGTTCTAAAAAAATATTTTGATGTATGTATAAAATTATATTAATGTAGGTGCAAATAAATTAATGTAGGTGCAATTACATGTAGGTGCAATTACATGTACATGCAATTACATACAATTACATGTAGGTAAATTAATGTATGTGTAAATAAATTAATGTAGGTGCAAATATGTAGGATACAAATAAAGAAAGAAAGAACACTCAACTTCAGTGGTTCTGGTTCTGGTGTTGTGAGTGAGAGAAAAGAATATCCCTCTATCCATTCCTTGCATAATTGTGTATGTCTCAGGGCGCAATCCTACACTATGCCGACCTAGTAAGGCTGACCTAGTAAGGCCGACATAGCAGGGCTGTATCCTAAAGCCCATTAGGAGGCTGCAGCAACAATGTCCAGGACAAGGGGAGGTTTTCCCCTTGCACCTGCATAAACCCTGGTCACCCCTATGGGCCTGCTTGGATCTGTGCCTACTGTTTTGCAGGTGCAGAGGAATGTGCACAGAAGCAGCCTGAATTGGGGCCACCCTGGCCTGGACATGTGTTAGGATATGGCGCTATGGTTGTCCTGCGTTGCACTCTAGGTTAGGATTGTGTTCTGTCTCCGCCCACTGCGCCGCCCAGTTACACCCCCGGAATGCCTGTGGAACGCGCTTGTGGCGGACCTGCGCCGACTGAGCGACACCGACACTTGACTGGCGCATGGCCAGCACTGCTGACGGTCATGGCAGCACCTGCTGCTCCCGCCGATCCAGCATCACAGTGCCGACGCAGATGCGCTTGATGGCATGTTTGCAACAGCGTTCCGCTGGTGCCAGAGCTTAGCGCCAGTGCAAGGGGGGGTATAGGATTGCACTGTCAATCATGTTCCCCCCTCAGGCTCCTTCTTTCTAGACTGAAGGGGCAAGATAATTAGTTCTCCTCCACAGATTAGAACAGCTCAGTCCTGACTGTTATAGCCTATCATCAGAGGTATGTAGTGCAGCTGCTTGCTATGGCTGTATGAAAGCCAAGATTGCATAGAACCCATGCTATAGAATAGTGCATCAATCACTGAGAGTAACTGGTAAGTATATGTGATTTGGATTAAAACTGTGGAGGAAGGTTTATATTACTTCAAATGAATAATCTATTCATTTAGATTAGTAAGACAAAATTGCCGGTATTGAAGAATGTACAATCCACTTTTGACCTATGGATGAGGTAGGTCTTGTCTGCCAAAGTCAGTTTCTTCTTTTTATTTGGCTGTTCATTAAAAACATTTCTTTTCAACCAAGCTTGTGAAGTTTCATTTCTCCCTGGTGATGGTGCACAGTTTTGCAGTTTTGTTTTAAAGGTCTCTTACTGGACCTAATATTTTATGAGGTTTGTGGTTGCCATGTTATTATTTTCAGGGTTTTATTGTGTTTGATTTTTGTTTTGACATTGTAAGCTCCCTTGAGCTCCTCTCATTTGGGAAGGGAAAGGCAGAGTATACATGTTTTTAAACACCTAAATAAATTCTGCAGTTATTTGGTCTTTAAAGTGCTGCAGGACTTCTCAGAACACAATCCTAACCTAGAGTTAGGCTGGCACAAGATAGGCCAGCAATGTTTGGCCAATACAAGGGCCACCGTAAAGTACATTTGGACCACCCTCAAAGTCAGGGAGGAGAGCCCACGTCTGTGTGCTGGCCTCTCTGACACCGAGCATGGTCCAAACATACTTTACGGTGTCCCCTGTGCTGATCAAACTTTGCTGGCCTAACTCTAGGTTAGGATTGTGCTCTCACATTGTGTCCCTGTCCTTTGTCTTTCACCTTGGCAGTGTTTCAGTAAAGGCTGTCAGAGTATTTAAAGAGAAGTCACCGCAGATTCCTCATTTGAAGTATTAATCCAGCTTTCTCCGCACTTTTCAGTTTGCATCTTGCTTCTTCCATGCTCCAGACAGACTGCCCATCTTCTTTTTAAGCAACCGGTATAGATTTATGTTTATAACATTGCCACCTTATTTTTGTAAAAATCCTTTTCTAAGCAGCAGAAAACTGCATCAGACGGAGGAAGGTGCCTGGGTGACTGCTTAGGTGCGAGCCAAGGCCCATAACTCACAGAGGGCTTTTACTGCAGACTTGGGGAATCAGTTTTTCACAGCATGCTTCTGGATGCAAAATAGTGTGTTTATAATATGATAAAGGCATTTCCAGATCTGCCCCATTACAATATATCTGCCTTCACCTGTTTGTCTTCACACAGCAACACCTGCTGTACTCCAGATTTTTCTGCTCTTCGACAGCTTTGACCATAGTTTATTGCAAGGTCAGAGAGCCCTTTATTGCAGTGGTCTTCCTTGGGCTCTTATCCACTCCCTCTGACTTTTGTTTAGTTGTTAAAAGAAAAGAGGCATGAGAAGCAGAGATGGTCTGTCACTGGAAAAGCCTGCATTGGCATGGCTAATACCAGGAGCAACAGAGGCACTGTGCAGTTTAGAACAGGGGGTTACTATTACAGTTAGCACAATCAACAATTTAGTGGATATTTTCCCCAAAGAGCACAATGTACATGGGCTGTGTTCAGCGCACCCACCTGGCATATGTTTGGCAGCACTTCTACAGCACTGGAATGTCTTTCTTGCCTTGCCTCCGCAGGGGATGTGAATGCCAATCACAGAGCTAAGAAAAAGACAAGAGTGACACACAGCCGAGAATTTCTGGTACCAAAGTGAAAACTGACATTTGAGTGGCAGGACTGTGAGGCGGTTAGAGCGAGTCTACCCCCACATCTATGTGGTGCATGTATGGACTGGCATTTCCTTGGCAGAGGCATTCAGTTTGACTGTAGCAGACTGTATTGAAACTGGATCCCCTTTGGCCAATTCCTAGTTGCCAGGCTGTACCCAAGAACTGCAAGCATTGAGAAAGAAGCGTTCCAGCCTGTATGGATGGCTTCTAGGTCAATTGCTGATGTCCCTGAAGACTCAGCTTCAATTCTCTGCTCCCGTGCATACTCTGACAAGCCATTCTGCATGTGCTTCTGTATTCCATGTCTCTAATATGGATAAAAACACTTGGGGCCCATTCCTATCCAACTTTCCAGCATTGATGCAGTCACAATGCAGCCCCGAGGTAAGGGAACAAATGTCCCCTTAGTTTGGGGATGTCTCAGTGATTGTCGCACCACCACAGAATGCAGCGCACAGCTGCATCAGTGCTTGAAGATTGGCTAGGATAGGAAGATTGGCTAGGATAGAAGATTGGCTAGAAGATTAGTGCTTGAAGAAAGGCTTAGAACCATAAGCCTTTATGGTTTACTCTACTGCTGATAAGAATATATTATTGTAAGAGGGGTGAGTCCCTCTTTCAGAAAATATATAGAAGTGGTTGCAATAATAGGAAATCAGTGCTTTTTTCCCGTGATGTATTCAAATCCCTAACCCCAGGTCTCATATCAAGTCTCAGGTCTCTACTCCCAAGTCTGAATTCATCTCAACTACTTGCTCAGATTCTCAAGTCAAGACTCGGGTCTCTGAGCCAAATTTAAAGAGAAAAGGGAAACTGTGGTGGTGGTGGTGGTGGTGGTGGTGAGTTGCAAATACCCCCCTGATGGCAGGCACTTCTGGGTCACTCCACCCAGCTGATCAGTGGCAATCAAAGTGCTGCAGGCAGCCTGGAGCCACTGGTCACAACACAATCAACTGGGCAAGGCGGACAATGCCTGCCCATCTTACCCTGGTGGTGGTGCTCGCCTCTGGATTGCCCAGGAGGTTTTGCTGTACAACACAGAAGTGCCAGGGGAGGGGGAAGTAAGCAAGAACACATGCGCGCACACACGTTGGCCCATTGAATTTAGTGGGACTTCTGAGTAGACATGTCTACTAGGATTGTTCTGTAAATGCTCATCTTTGGCAGGATTGCATTTAGTAGTTTTGTTTAGCAAAGCTTTCCTTTTCACACACAAAAATCCAGTAGGCAAATTATCTCTTTACCTCAGCCTTGGCCCTGTCCTGCACTTTGCAAGAGAGCAGTTGTAAGGATTTGGACGCCTTTAACGCTAGAATTTCTTTTCAGCATTTAGTTGTATCTTAGTATTAGCTGTTTGCATGGCATGTGCTCCTCTGTTTGTGGAGCTTTGTTAAGATTATTTTCTTTCAGCAGTTTTAGCACTAGGGCAGTTCATTCTAGAGATAAGAAACCAGCTGAGCATATTAGATGAGAATTGTCTGCTAATACGTTTCCTAATTCAGATGTGGTTAAGACAGTCAATTTTCCTTAACAAAGTGAGCTAGCAGGCAGCTGCCGAATTCTGCCCCCTCACCTATTTATTTTACACTCACCCCACAAAGCGATTTGCAGCGTAATTGCTTCCATTTTGCGGCATGGTAGAATTCAACCCTCCTGCTTAGTCGCACAATCTGTTTTCTTCGGCCAAGCTTTTAGGAGATATTGCACACAGCGTTTTTGGTAGTAAATTGTGGTAATGGCATTAAAGGTTCCACTAAGTGATTTTGAGTAACCATCGGTAAAGCACAAAGCAGTACATGCCGGTTTTATTTAACCAATATGTCAAATGAATAGACCTAATCATTAACTCTAATCTGAACACAAAAGCACCTTTTAGAATGTGCTGTTTACCCCTTCACTGTCCAGCTATAATTCTGTGTTATCATGTTCTTGTGGCAGCTGAAAGAGTTTTAGAACCAGTCCTGCTACCCAGCTGATACAGAGTGCAATCCTAAACTGGAGTTAGGCTGGCATAAGCTAAACCAGCAAAGTTTGGCCTGCACAAGGGCCACCATAAAGCATGTTTGGACTACTCTCGGAGTTAGGGAGGATGGCTCATGTCTGTATGTTGGCCTCTCTGACTCCGAGAGTGGTCCAAACATACTTTTTTGGACTCCAAGAGTGGTCCAAACATACAACTGTGCTTGCCAAACTTTGCTGGCTTAGCTTATGCTAGCCTAACAATTTAGGATTGCGCCCACATTCTGTGATTCACCAAATCCTCAGTCCCAGATGTAACCTTCACAGTGTGGTTCTCTCCTCTGGTTGAGTGCCATAGAGCTTCAGCAAGCAATTGTAAGTCAAGCCTGGACAGGTCCTCAAGGTCATACTCTGTTCTTTTGCCAGCAGGCCTTCTTGCATACTCCCTTGCAACTCTCACTTGTGGTGACTAATCAGCTCATCAGTGCCTCCGTCCTGTCAGAACAGGTACAACAGCTTGCCACAGCCTAACATTCCATTTTCCATCCAAAAACAAAACCACAGATTCTCATGCTTAGCTTCGTGCAGTACCAGCAGCTCAACCATCAATCCATACCTCCTGCCTAATATGGAGATCTTCAGCTATGACTCTGATGTGCCTGATGGGCATCCAAGGTCCTGGGAACTGCTTAGCACTATTATTATGGAATGCTTCATAAATCCCATCAGCCCTTTTGCGTTGCTAGCAGATTCATATGTTATTGGAGCAGTGGTTCTCAAACCTTTTAGCACTGAGACCCTTTGTTAGAACGATAATCTGTCCAGGACCCACCAGAAGTGATGTCATGGCTGGAAGTGCCATCATTGTGACGCCAGAGCCTGCTGCTTTCCTGAGAATGCAGCAAAAAGTTGGGTTATTTCTCAGCCATTTTCCAATAGCAAAATAAATCAGAAAGGGAAAAAGCCTATTTACAGCCTTGACATAAGCAAAATAACCACAGCTCTCCCACTTTCCAGCATCCCTTATTCCCATATTTTCAATATGGCTGCCCTAGGTGCTTCACAAACCAGTTTGGGAACCACTGTACTAGAAGAACGTAGGAGCAGCTTCCCAGAAGATACAGCAGGGCCGGCCCATCCATGAAGTCAACTGAAATAGTTCCCTCAGGCAGCAGATTGGTGAGGGGCATTCATGTCTGTCTACTTAACGAAGAAGATGTCTACCTGCCTCCACTGCTCTTCTTTCTCCTTCCTCTCCTTGAATTGGAAGAGGAGGACAGAGGGGAAGGGGAAATGTGGAGGGGAAGAGAATGCTGAGCTGGAGCATTGTAGAGTGGGAAGAATAGAGGCTGGCAATCATTGGGTAAGGGGGGCAGTATCTGGTATGCAATCTCTGGGTCAGTCCTGGGTGACTTATTGCAGAGTTTTCTTCCCATGCCAGAATCACTCACTAACCCTGATAGCTCACATTCAGGCTGTTAGTCACCAAAACATAATTATGGCCTCTAGTTATACAGGCATGCCCCAGTATTGGAGTTCCATTCTGATCCCCACCATGGATATCTGAACCCCTGGATACTGGGGACGCCTTTTTAAAGATAGGGGAACATAAGTGGTTTGCTGCCACAAGGTAAAAATAAGAGATTTGTTTAATGTCTTGATATTTCATGCATACTAATGCCAGTTTATGCGTAACTATGCAGGCTCATTCAGAAGTAAGTCCCATCTGTATTCACTGAGTTCTGTGGGTCTTACTCCCAAGTAAATGCACATAGGATTGCAGTCATTATTGTCTTCATTCATCCCCCGCCCTGGACTAGATTCCTGACTACAATACTGCATCATTCACATTTTTTCTTTACTTTTGGACTTTAGCATCTGCTCATGAGACATCCAGGATCTTTTTAATTGCCTAACCATGTGTTTGAAAAAGCACATCTATAATGGAGATGACCACATAGAAGGAACAAATGATGGATACCTGTTTACTCATACTCATAAATTATGCTGATTCACCCAAAGGCTGCAGTTCTTCCCTTGGATTCCCTCATCTTGATGAGCCTGAATATAGGTGGTACTGTTTCTAAGTCTCTTTATAGTTTCTTTATGCCTACCAAAATATTGATGTTCTTAACTCATTGAACACATTGAAAGAACGATTTCATTGGTATCCTCAGCTGCAAACTCAGGTGATTAAAAAACAGACAAATAAGATACTTTTTCATCTGAGTCTGCAGTTAAGGATGCTAATGAACCCCTCCTGTCAATGTGTTCATTATTTCTGCATGATTTCCATTCCCAGATTGCAGTTTCATACCCTTGGATGGATTCAACAGTGTCAAAAATGAGCTGCTGAATTAAAATAGTTAGCCTTGCAGCAGAATGGATAACAGGACCAAAAGTAATTGCATCAAGCCATGGAAGGCAAATGAATTCCAGGGGAACTGAGGCATCAGGTGTGTACCTGCACCTACACATAAGTACTTGGGATTGCTTCTGACTGAGGGCACAACCCAGCCAGTGACGTTGCGTCGATGCTACATGGTAGCATCGGTGCAACATCACTAGCGCCGACACAGGGGCGCAGACCAGCCCCGCTGCGTCAGCGCTAGAGCTCTTGTGCCGATGCATTGGCTGAAGAGCACAGGCGCCAAGTCGCCTTTGCACCAGCCGAGCCCAACTGGCGCAAGGGCACCATTGTTTTTATCCTGGAAGTTCCTCATTGTATGCTCTTAGGGCCCAATCCTAAAGAGCCCAGCGTCAGCTGTACACGCCTATCTCCAGTGCTGGGTGTTGTCAACATGGCGTAAGGCACTGTATTGGAAAAGGCGGAAGGTACCCCGAGGAGTTGGGGAATGGTGTCAGCCATGGCCCCTTGTCCACATTAGCCAGGGATAATAGGGTTAAAAAACCAGGCAGAAGTAGTGGCTGGGCTGCACAGCTGCAATCACCTAGGACCCTATAAGGAGCATCTGAAGGCAGGAGAAGCAGTGGGTTGTAGAGAGAGTGGAGGTTTGCTGGCCTGTTGCACTGACTTACTGGCTTGACTGACTGATGGATTATTGGACTGGATAAAGGAAAGTAAGGTTGTTCTGAGAGACTATAGGGGATTGTTATATGGCTGCCATGCCCCTGGAGCCACTGAGTGGAGGAGGCAGGTGTGGCTTAGGCAATCTGACTTCCTATTGTTTGGTGGTGGGGTTTTGTGGTGCCCAGTTAGGGTATCTTGAGCTAAACTTGTGATGAGGGCAGTCTGGAGGGAGCTGGCCAGCCGGTGAATCCAAGCAAGGCTGCTGGAAGAGAGGAGGCCCAGTGGGTGAAGGAACCCCCTCCTTCTTGCCTATCTCTGAGGCTGCTTAAAGGGGAAATCAGTTAGCATTAAGGTCCTCAGGGAGGCCCAGCAGGGAGTTCTTGGCAGAACAAGCACTTTGCCGCTAGTGCTACTGATGCAGTGCTGGCATGGAGGCGAGTGTCAATTGGCAAGAGCAGCTGGCAGTATGTTTCTCAGCTGGTCATTGGACAGCTTCCCAGCGGAGGGGCAGAACTGAGTGGGAGAAGAGGGCAGCTTCAAGGGATGATCGGGGGGCAAAGATGGTGCTGAATCCAATGCCCCCTACTGAGCTGCAAAGCCCTACTTGCTCAATAGCAGGTACAGATCCAAAGAAACTAAGGAAACCCATTGGGGCCACTTGGGCTTTACATGGAGTAAAGGAAGAAATTTTACCTTACCCCAAGGAGGCTCAAAGTGCAATCCTAACCTGGAGTTTGGCTGGCATAGTTAGGCCAGGAACGTTTGGCTGGCACAAGGGATACCAAAAAGCATGTTTGGACCACTCTCAGAGTCAGAGAGGCCAGCACACAGACATGCACCATCCTCCAAGCTTCTGAGAGTCGTCCAAACATGCTTTATGGTGGCCCTTGTGCTGACCAAACTTTGCTGGCTTAACTGTGCCAGCCTAACTCCAGGTTAGGATTGCGCCATCAGAGAGGCCAGCACACAGACTTGCACCATCCTCCCTGACTCCAGAGGGGTCCAAACATGCTTTACGGCGTCCCTTGTGCTGGCCAAACTTTGCTGGCCTAATTGTGATGGCCTAACTCCAGGTTAGGATTGCACTATCAAGCAGCTGTCCTCACCCATTTCAGTTCTGCTGTTCCTCTGGGTGCAGCCAGGGTTTAGGATTGATCTGCCCATGGATGCAACTTTAGACAAAAAGAGTTATTGCCCTATGTAAGCAATGTAATCTGAGTTATGGTGTCCTGGGCACTGATGTGCTGCTGCAGCTGCTCACCTCTTGCAATGGTAACCTGTCCCACCAAAAGCCCCTGATGCAAAGCTCTCCCCAAAATGCTATGCCTGCTTAGGCTTCTTAGTCCCCCTGGTAGGGACAGTCCTGGCAATATCAGCAAACTACCAAACCGCAGCACCCAGTGTCTTGCTTGCAGGCCATACATCTCCTCCTGGAGCTGCTGAGCAGGGGTTCTTTAATGGTTGCCAGTCCTTAGTCCAATAATCCTTAGTCATTTGTCCAGTCAATAAAGCCAGTGTATCAGTCCGTATGTTAGTTCACCAAGCCAGTCCAATATGTGTTAGCAATACCCTTCCAGCACCCTCCCCTTGCCTACAACCCACACCCATCCTTCCTCCAGGTGCCCCTTATATCCTGTCTATGAGCTCCTAAGTGTCTGCAGCTGTGCAGCCCAACTTCTGAGGTTTCCTTGATGTTGATCCTGCATATACTTAGACCAAGGTTCCCTGTCGGCACCACCTACTGCCTCCTCAAGGGGATCTTCCGCGTTTTCAGAGGCGTTTCTACAGGGATGGCAAAGCTCTAAGTGTTGCAAGAAGCCTTACCCTGTCATGTGAATCCCTCCTCTCCCTTGCTGCTGTAGCCAGTAAGCAACGCCAAGATGTTGCTGTTCCCTGTGAGGATTGGCTAAGACGCTGCAGGAGAGGAGTGATTTCCACTGCAAGGTAAGGCTTCCTGCAAAACTTAGAGCTTTGCCATCCCTGTAGAAACGCCGCTGCGCGTTTTCCATAACATAACCCTATGGTGTGCAACGGCGTGTCACTTTTTGCAACAGCCGTAAAGGGCCTTGCGCTGCTGGAATACTAGTTCCGTCTGCGCAAGACCCCATTGGGATTGGGACTGTTAATCTTGTTCTGAAGTGTTAAACTTCAGTCTTGGGCAAATTCTAGCAGCTGATAAGTGGGTGTTAATGCAAAGGCAGCCTACACCACTTCCTGGTGAATAAAAAAGAGCTACTGCACGATGAAGGAAGAGGCTGCCCTTGGGAGAAATAGCTTAGATGACAGCCTTAGTGCTGTTTTCAATCCTACACAACTGACTCACAGCGAGTGGGGTGTGTGCCATGCCTAGGCACCTTTCGTGGGGGTTAAAGGAAAGCCCACATCCAAGTGCCTGGAGCTCTTTGAGCATCAAGAATAGAACAGTTACACACACACACACACACACACACACACAGAGAGAGAGAGAGAGAGAGAGAGAGAGAGAGAGAGAGAGAGAGAGAGAGAGAGAGAG
>JAJKFI010000010.1:15153775-15171287 GCA_029204185.1 Lerista edwardsae
GAGAGAGAGAGAGAGAGAGAGAGAGAGAGAGAGAGAGAGAGAGAGAGCAGAGTGACAATACTGATGCTGAAAGTGACACTTGTCGAAACAGAGCTCCAGTTGTGAAGACTGGAAGAAACTGTGAAGTGATGTGTCACAGAGTAACATGGAAGAGACCAATTATTATTGGATAATTAATGCCATTTCAGTGCCATAGATGGGATTTCCAGACAATTGAATTGCTCACTTCTCACTTCACATTTTATAAACAAACATACATTTGCAATGGGAGGACTTTGAGATACACCATGAATAACAGGTAGCTGCTTCAGCATTTGGCCAGCACCAGAGGGCTGCCATGTCTGAAAAGAGAAATTGTGCAGGACCGCGGCACCAATTGTTTTCTCAACTGTAGATTGTACAACCCCCATTCACAAATTACTCTTCCAACATGTTAATTAGATACCATCAGCCATGCATGGGAGTACCCAGGAATTCATCTGATCAGATGAGATTGTCATGTCCAAGTTATCTTGAAAGACCTCTAGTGAAATCTGAGCTACTGTATTTCTGGATGCACTTGGATCTTTTCTCAAAAATAAGAACATGAGATGAGCTCCACTGGATCTCACAGTGGAGCTCCACTGGATCAGGCCAAAGGTCCACCTAGTCCAGCTTCCTTTATCTCACAGTAGCCCACTAGATAGCTTAGGGAGCACAGGAGACAACAAGATGCCTGCATCCTGTTGCAACTTCCCTGCATCTGGCATTCTGAGGTAGCCTACTTCTACAGGAGAGATGTTGCACCACCGATCATGGCCTGTAGCCTGCCATGAACTTTTCCTCCAGAAATCTGTCCAATCCCCCTTTAAAGGCACATAGGCCAGATACCATCACCACCTCCTGTGGAAAGGTGTTCCACAGATTAATTACACGCTGGGTAAAAAAGTTTCTTTTATTGGTTCTAACTCCCTCAACACTCAATTTTAGTGGATGTCCTCTAGTTCTGGTGTGTGAGAGAGGGAAAAGAACACCCTTCTATCTTCCGTATCCATCCCCTGCATAAGTTTGTACACCTCAATCATGTCCCCCTTCAGGTGCTTTTTTTCTAGATGTATGTGAAGTGACTATTACATTACTCCTGCGTGTATATGTTCCTGCAAGGATATGAATTGCAAAAGCCTTCTATGAAAAATAATTATGCTGACAGTGTAGCAATATAATAAATGGAAATAACACTAAACAACACACTAAAAATTCAGTATAATTATATACTGTAATAGCTCAGAGCACTGGCGTTGTGCTGAACCAGCGATCCTAAACCGGCGTTGTGCTGGCACAGCACTGTTGCTCTGGAACAGCGCTGTCTCAAACGTGCCATAAGGCACCTCTATGCCATGGATTTGGGCACTGGGCCAGTGCAGGCAGCCAGCCTGTGGACACTGTGTAGCCAGTCAGCTGCACTGGCCAAGTGCTGGCGGAGTTCTGCTGGCATGAGCCCGTGCCAAGGGCATGCCAGAGGTGGGCAGGAGGCATAATGGGGCAGAGGAGATTGGATCCACGGGTGCGCCAGCCCATAGAGAGGGGAGAAGATAGGACACAGCTGTTAGGCTGTATCCTAGCCCCCATCCACTGGCTGGATGGCCCTGCTCCCAGCCGCTCTTGGTTGCTTGGACATGCGCCTGCTATTTTGCTGGTGCAGATCTGAGGAGCCCCATAGGGCTGGCTGGGGCTTACCCTGGGGCAAGGGGAAAACATCCTCTTGCCCCACAAAGAGCTCCAGCTGCCTCCCAGCCTGTATTAGGATACAGGCAGTGGTGGGACTCAGGGGGTTCGCCCAGGTTCTATAGAGCCGGTTGCTAAATGGTCAGGCCCCACCCACTCGCTTACCTCGGGTGGCTTCGGGGGTTTTTTTTTGCTCCGGCTATGACATCATGAACTGGTTGTTAATTTATTTGAATCCCACCACTGGATACAGCACAGGCCTACCGGCCTGCCTGCCCTAACACAGATTAGGATTGGGCTGTCATTGTCTACTTCCTTAACCATAACATTTTGGAATATCCATTCCGGTGAACAACTTGGGTCAGTCATGTTTCTCCATGTTTCTCTCCCTTCCACCTCCCTGTGAGTTTCTCAGGTAGCAACTAAAGCCAAACCAAATATGCAGCTAAAACTTTGGGGAAATACATCTTTGAATCACTTCGGTGGCTTTCAGCCCACCTGTGGATTTGCAACCACATGTTCAGTGCAATCCAGGACTTTCCTCGCAGCATAAGACACGCCAGTCCCTCCTCCAAAGGAAAAAAAACCCTTTTAGAACCTTTCAAAGATGAAACGGCAAGTTAACATAAACTCTGGAGTGCGTTATCCCTTGGGAGACTGGCTGGGTCTGTAGAATCCCAGCAGCGCTTGCTGAAATGGGTCGGAGTTTTCTCCAAAGGCTTTGCCTTCTCAGGGTGGGGTACTTCCTGGTTTGGGCTGTACACAGATGCTGTACTGCGATTCTGTGCCCTGGCTGTCAAAGAGGCATTCTACCACCTCCACCCTGCCGTATTTTCTGTAATACTCTCTGAGAAATGGCCGTATTTGCTTGGCCTGATTTTACAGGCAGGCTAACTTAACCACATGTTAATTTTTTGACTTAAATATATAACCATTGTGTTATACAATTGCAGTAGAGGTTAAAAAGGGAGATAAATATGATGTTCTGAATACACTCAGGAGCCATTAGGTTAACAGAATTAATAACCAACTCAATTAATGCACCCTAGAGTTTATATTAACTTGCCATTTCATCTTTGAAAGGTTCCGAAAGGTTTTTTTTTTCTTTTCCTTTTTCTACTGCTCCAGTTTCCATCTCATTAGGCATATTAATAATTAAACAGCTGGGACATAGATTTGTTTCTCCATATGCAATTTATCTTCCAGCCAGTCTAAAGATCTCTAATTAACTAGCTCCAGAACACAGATGACAGTTTTGTCAGATCTATTGATGTTACCAGCAATTTCTGTACCAGCAAGTGAATGCGCATAATTATTACTTCTATGAAGTTGGTGCTCCAAGAAAGTCTCCAGTGAAATTGTAATGAAGTTTTGATACCATTCTGGAGGATAGCGGTCACCTATACAGAGCTCAAGCCCTGTGCCTCTTCCAGAGCATAGTGTAGCTATGGGGTGTGTGTGTTTAGTATTGCAGGCCCCGCAATGTGCCATGTTAGCGGCCCTTCCCATGTGTTGTTGGAGCCATTCTGGGCAGCGACAGCAACTGCTGCTGCTGCCTAGAATGGCTCCAACAGCAAGTAGGAGGGGCTGCTTACATGGCTCATTGTGGTACCTGCAGTACTTACTATGCCACCCTCTTGTAGCAACGCTATTGACCCCAATCAAACAAGGATTAATGGGACAGATTATCAATACCCAGACTTCAAACTGTGACTGCCAAAAGGAGAAACCTGTCTTCAGCACTCTGTGAGCCTTAAGCTTACTCAGATTACCTTCCTAGAACCCCTGCTAACTGGGCAAGAGGCACTTTTTCAAGTGGTGTCCTCTTATATTTAGCAGAGGGAGAGCAATTGTCCCTTTTCACCCCAGCACAGTGTTTTTCTCGTGGCTGTTGCTGGTGGTGTTCTCCATTCTTTTCTATTGTGAGCCCTTTTGGGACAGGGAGCCATTTAACTTTAATGTTATTATTTGCCTGTAACCCACTTTGTGAACTTTGTGTTGAAAAGTAATATATAAATACTAGTGATTGATTGATTGATTGATTGATTGATTGATTGATTGATTGATTGATTGATTGATTGATTGATAGAAAGAACTACCTCTGCACCACTCAGGGGAAGAATCTGACAACTTACGTGGCTCCCAGTGTGACCTTCTCAAATACAAAGCCTGAAGCTCTTTCTCAATGGCTACCCAAAGGCCCTTACTCCCATGCAAGTCCCCACTTCAGATGGCAAGAGCAGTGATGGGATCAGCTAATGACTCGGGGGAATGCTGGGCGGGCAGCAGGAAGGCTGGGCAGGACTTCCGGGTGATTGACAGCCCGTCCGTCTGGATCCGCCGCCCGCCTGCCTGCCGCCCGGGCTGCCCCCCGGTGGCACCCCCGCTGCTGCACGCCCTGGCACCCGGGGGCCCCCACCCGTCCCCCCCGGCGAGCGGGCGCCCCCTCCGAGGCCAGGGCAGCCCGTGCGGCGGGTGGGCAGGCGGCGGACCGGACGGACGGGCTATCAATCACCCGGAAGTCCCGCCCAGCTTTCCTGCTGCCCGTCCAGCGTTCCCCCGAGTCGTTAGCTGATCCCATCACTGGGCAAGAGACATTCAAAGAAGTCACTCAGAGAGATCAGAATGAGAGATGCCTACAGTAGAGCACAATCCTAACCTGTCTAGGCCGGCACAGTTAGGCCAGCAAAGTTTGGCAGGCACCAGGGACAAGGTAAAGCATGTTTGGACCACTCTTGGAATCAGGGAGGGTGGTGCAGGTCTGTGGGCTGGCCTCTCTGACTCTAAGAGTGGTGCAAACATTCTTTACAATGTCCCTTGTGCCAGCCAAACTTTGTTAGCCTTACTGTGCCAGCCTAACTTCAGGATCGGATTGTGCTCCCAGTCACATCCCCGAAATCCACAGGGGATACATTCCTACTGCTGCCGTGGATACCAGAAACCATGGATAGCAGCACACCATACTCAGTAGTCCGTGGACCATCAGAGCGGCTTGCACGATGGCAGCCCACGCATAATGGGTATAATTACAGATTGTGAGGTCCACTGGCATATCACAAAGATTGGCTTGGGCTGTTAATCCCACTGAAATCAATAGGACTAACTTTCAAGCAAGCATGCATGGGGTTGCACTGTAAATGTGCTCCTGGGTAAAAATGGATTGACATACGCATGTAAATACATGAATGCAGCTAAATTCATCTAGGAAGGGTGAACAGAACTATAACTATATAAATTGGAATTGATTATCAGCCAATAGCTGTAAATTCTGTTTTCTTACTATAGGAATTATGATAGCTTCTCAACAGGTTTTGAATATTATTCTGATATTTTCATTTTTTGAATTACCTTTAAGGATGCATTTGTGATCATTTAAATAGACAATCATGCTCATTAACACATTAACACGTTTGGAAATATATATAAATAATACCATAGCACAAATAAGCAAATTGTCCAAGGGCTAACGGTCCTCGAATAAATCTATTTGTGCCAATAATCTTAACTAATCAAAAGATCTCCAGATATATGAAGATTTTAAAAAATCTTTTCTAAATTGGAAAGCCCCTTTTATTAAATTAAACTTGTAACTATAATTTGCCAGCTAATGGCAGAAAAAAAGAGCAGAGTTTACTTAAATGATCTTGGATGCCAGTAGGGAAGAACGCAGCAGTTCTTTGGCTCCTCCTATGGGAAACTGCAGAGAAGTACAAATGGATTTTTTTTAATGGAAGTACAGTAATTAAAGGATGACTACAGAGTAAAAAACTAACAGTATAATTTTTTGTGTCAACTACAATCCTCAAAAGCCACTTGGAGTATTATCAGAGTAATATTTGGAATACCCATTGTATGTGCATGTGTTTTTTTACCTGTAAGAATTTACTTGCATTTCCTGTCTCTGTAGGTTACCTTTAGTTTCTTCTGCTTCAACAGCATGCAATCACAAGTTCCTTCGTTGGATCATGGAACTGGTTTTCTCACTAGCATTAATTGACTGAGTTTCAAGAAGCCTGGCTCTAAACTGAGGAAAGAAAACAATGCACCAATTTATGTGTATCCATTAAAAAAATAATGATGAAATCATTCTCTTTTGGGTTGCAGGCTGTTACAGAAAGTACTAGCCTGGGAACGGCGCTATTGCCCTACTGAGCCCAGAAATTCCCGTGAAAGAGGAATTTCAAGTGCACTCTTTCAAGTGCTGTCAAGCCTCATGGCTAGAGGTACTTGAAAACAGTGTTATTTATTTTACACAGAAGTAAGCCCACTGTGCTCAGTATGACTTGTGCCGTAATCCTATCTTCCTGGAAAAAAAACACATCTGCTCCTGGGTTGATAATTACAAAGTCATAAGCTCCATTTCTCATGTAGATTTTAACCTCGATTCGAGGAGAAGCCAGGATTAGACTGATATAACGTTAGGATGAAAAATACCACATTCCAAAATATCAGCAGTAATACAGTGGGCCCAGCATGGCTTGTCCATGATGGGTTCAGCATCCGCAGAATTTTGGAATTTGCAGGTGCCAAACCCACAGAGGCACCCACTTAAAGATCTCCCAGACACGACCGGAGCTAAGACTGGTCATGTCTGAGAGGTTTTCTGAATCCCAGAGGGAACCTCCTCTGGGAACCTTCGGTTTTTAGTTGCACGTGGCTTCTCCAGGCTTCTGAACAACCTCCGGATGCATTCGGAGGTTTAAAAGGGCCCAAATCCGCAGATTCAAACACCAGCAAATTTCAGCATCTGTGGGAGTTCTGGGAACTGTGGATACCGAGGGCTGCCTGTACTTCCTTTTTAACAGACGTTCCCATAACACTGTTTTCTTCTAGCACTCTTAGTCCTGGGTGTAATTTTTACTGTATTTTAGGAAAGAAGATTAAAGTCCACGAAACCATTTAAAAGTTTTGCACAGAAAAGTGAAGCTGTCTCTGCTGTGCCTTTAGCCAACAGAAGCCATGTTTGGGCTAGCATGGGGCCAATATCTGGCTAACAGGAAATGCTCTGGGAGGGGAAACAGGGGACACTGCAATCTACCCTAGATGCTCTCTTCAGCTTGAAGGCCACCATTCTCAAGGGTAGGGCACAACCTGGCTGATTCTCATGGGAGGAGTTCCTCCAACCATCTGTGACCACTGTCATGTAGGAGGAGTGATAGTAGCACTGGGCATTTACATAGCAAGCTCAGACCTAAGACACTGATGATTCCAGTACAGGCATCCACACCCCATATCCATGGATCTGCTTATTTGTGGTTCACAAATCGCCCCATCACGCAAATGACTTGCCAGCTTCTGATTGTAGCCTTCCTGTTGCTGTTTCCTGTGTCTCTGTGCTCTCTACAAATGCTGTCAGGAAGCGCTAACAGGACATGGGTTGGAGGGCTGAAAAGAATGCAGGATGCATTTAATTCTTAAATATATTTAGGGCCAAATCCTATCCAACTTTTTAGCACTGCATGGGCTGCATCCTTCAGTGGGGCAGGCAGTCATGGAGGACTCCTCAATGTAAGGAAATGTTTGTTGCCTTACTTCGGGGCTGTATTGCAGCCTCATCAATACTAGAAATTTGGATAAGATTGGACCCTTACTCACCATTAAGATTAAATTTATGCTTTAGCCCAGCAGATTCTCAGTTCATACCTGGAAAATAATTATGAAGACTGGAAAATTTCTCATTTACCTTTTATATTAATTGTGATGCAAAAAGGAGCTCAGCCAACATATTTCTGCAAGCCCTTTGACATTATATGTCAAAGAGCCACATGTGGCTTGCGAGCCGCGGTTTGTTCTATCGCTTACCAAGAAGCTTACCCTGGATGTCCTGTCATATTTACAAGCACGCACATGTGTCAAGTGCTTGGAACTGTAGCCTATCAGGTACCTGGAGCTGGGAGGCAGTCAGGTGGTCTGGGTCACCCGGTGGCCTCCCTCAATGACATTTTGCATAGGCAGGGGAAGTGCAACAGATCTGGGCACTTTATAGCAGACAGACACACAAGATTGGCTCTTTTGAGTCACTTTATTTCCAGAACAAGGACGATTTTGGGCTGGTGTCCTGGTTCAATATGCTTACAGGGGTGAACTTTTCCAATGTCAAGGGGGAGGGGCTGATTAGGGGCTGATTACACAGCACATTGCTGTGCCTGCTGTACTTACCGTGCTGTCCCCCTCTGGCTACACTTCTGTGGGGCCCTCCTCTGATTTGCAACCACCGAGGCACAGGAAGTAGGGACCCTTGTATTTTGAACCCAGCAGCGTCCAACGCTAAATCTCTGCATGTACACGTGCACATATTTCGAACTGCTGAGTGTTTTGCACGGAACCCTTTCAAGCTTTAATTAGGAGCTGACAACAAAATCGAACCGGTAATACGATGCCATAAATCATAGGTTCCAACTTTTCATGCTGTGTAATCATACTCAATTTCTTCCTAGCCGTGCTATGTAATGCTCAATTTATTTGCAACCACCCAGTGTACGTACAGGAAGCTAGGAGCTCAAGAGACCATTTTTAATTAGAAGCCACCAGATGGCTCCCTGATGTTTTAAATCTCTACTTGGATGAAATTAATTGATTTCTCTTGAAAATATTTTTGGAGCAAAATTTTTAAACAAGGAGAGAAACTAAAGCAAAACAAGTTTTAATTTTGACTTCTAGAACCCCAACACGGTTAATTATTCTGTTTGGTATGACTGAATTGTGAGGGGAAACTCTTTCATATAACACTAAAAGTATCAATGGATTAATTAGATTAATTAATTTTTCAAACTCATGAAACAGAGATTTGTTGCCCAATCCAATCTGCAGCTTATAGTGGCAGATTCTGCAATCTACCACTGTAAGTCCCAGTCTGTTGTCACAAAAGGCATGCCGTTGTCCAAAACTACCCAGTGGCTTGGTTGTAGGAGGAGCGGCACAGTAAGTACTGCAGGTGCTGCAATGCACCGGGTAGGTAGCCCCTCCCACTTGCCATCTAAGCTATGTACTTATCATGCAGCCCCCCTGTAGCTATGCCACAAAACTATCTGCATTTCTCTCTACGCTCATCTTTATCAAACGCATTAATGTGAAATCAGTAAGAGATTACTGATTCCATTATTAGTAGGCTGCCTTCCTTGAGAGCAAATTGCCAGAGTTCCTTTTCCCTGTAACAAAGAACATGTTTCCATACTGTATAGACACACTAAAGGGGCTAAAATGGACTGGTCTATTTTGATGTTTTTAAAACTAGTGTAATAGCCTGTGCCTTAAAAGCACTGGCGTTCACCTGCTGATTTTGTACCACAGACTTATGTATTATCCATCCTTTTAAAACAGTAGCTGTGAGTTTTTGGATGTAGAAATGAATATTTCAGGTTCAAAGGAAAGGTTGAATTGAAACCTTTGGATTAGCACCTTCTCTCAGAAGTACTGGAAAAAATGTTTACACCGGTGGAAGACATATTTTCCGAACAAGGAAATATTTTAATACTATGCCACAGGTATTGTGGAGAAATATCTGCCTGGTGGCTAGGGACTGGTGATTCAAGGAGGAAGGGATTAGGGTTGCAATCCTATACAGTAGGCCCTTGGTATCTGTTGGGGTTCCACAGAGATGTCCCTTGGCCTCAGAATGTCTTATAATGCCATAAAAATGACACCTCTGGTTTTTGCCAAAAAACAGAAATGCCTCCCTTTTTTTTTATCCTAACGGACATTCTGAACCCACAAGTAGTAGCGCAGTTCTGGTTTACGGATCCAGGTGGCCCCCCCGGGGGGGTCAGCATTTGTGGACTTTCAAATCTACAGATGTTGGACCCATGGATAATGCAGGTCATACATACTTACCTGGAAATATTCAGTGAGACTTATGGCTGACCTGCTGGCTGAATGCACATTTCACCAGTGCTGACTGCTTAGAAGCAGCTGTCAAGCATGCTCTAGCAGCATGCCACATACATACTCCCACACACTTCCTGGGCATTTGCAGGAAGGACAGATCTTTCCCCTGCTCTTTGCTGAACCACTGGCCACCCGTTGGAGCAGGAAAGTAAACAGGGAAGGTAGAAGGTGTGTGGGAGGGAAGAACGGTGATGGAGAGGGGAGAAAGGGGGCAGAAAGGGCGAGGAATGGGACAGGGAGGCTGTGGGATTCTATTCTCTCTGGCCACATCCTCCCCACCCCTTTCTCTCAGACTTGCTGAAAAACAACTGTAAAGTATGCTCCAAGAAGAACCTTTGTGGGGTGGGAGACTTATGGAGAGGAAAAGGGATTTAAATTCCACTCCCCCCCCCCCGCCTTGTCTGGATACCTCAAGCTCCTTTTTGGTACAGCTGCAACATTGGGTGGGGGAAGGACAGGATTTAGCTGTTGCTTCTGAATGTGTTGACTTGTGCTCCAAGGCTTTTTAATCTGATGTTAAACAATAATCTGAAATAATGCAACATTTGGTATTTCTGTTTCCCTGGCCTCTGGAGAGCGAACCCGAGAGGAGTCCCCTTAATTGAGGTCTTAAACTGTTAATGCAATTAGCGGTGGAGATATTCATTTGCCATATGTTTTCCTTAGCCCTTTCAGTTGTTTACTAAGCCTCTGCTCATCCAGTAAAAGTGGACTGATGACATTTTTAATGTTGCATAGGGAATAGCGGGGCCAAGCAGAGAGCAGACATCTGTGGTGCAACCGCATTTGAAATCGATTAATTCTTGCTTTTGAATTAATGGAGGAGGCCAAAGAGTTTGGCACTGGCAACCAGGGCAGCATAAATAACATGGTGGCGGCAGCAGACTGTTTTCATCATGGTCTGTAAATGCTCATATCTTGTACAATGCATTGCCTCGGGGATCTCTGCAAGCACTTCATAAATCCTTATTCCCTGCCCCCAGAAAGCCATTTCTCTTCCTGAATCTCAGTGAATGACTGAAGCAAATTGCCCTCTCTGCTTTGGAAGTGCACCTGGATTTCATGGTAGATGGACCAACTCTTTCAGTGAGCTAGCAGGACGCAATCTATACAACCCCACCTTTTTCTGTTGTAATGATCACTCAATACTTGCAGTAGCATAGCTACAGGGGGCAGTGGGGTAAGTGTTGCAGGTGTCACAACACACCATGTAAGCAGCCCCTTCCACTCGCCTTCAGAGCCATTCTAGGCAGCGATGGCAACACAGTTGCCGTCGCTTCCCAGAATGGCTCTGAAGGCAAGTGGAAGGGGCTGCTTTCACAACGTTGCGGCACCTGCAGTACTTGCCATGCTGCGACTCCCATTGCTATGCCACTGGTTTTGTGTAAGCTGTTCCAGGAGACTTGTTTGTTGAAGGGCATCAGATACAGGTTGAAATCCTTGTTGGTTAAAATGCTTCAGATACAGGTCGAGCCATGAGGCCAATTAAAGCAGGCTTCTCAGACAGCAGATT
Organism: Lerista edwardsae; assembly: GCA_029204185.1. Taxonomy (NCBI): domain Eukaryota; kingdom Metazoa; phylum Chordata; class Lepidosauria; order Squamata; family Scincidae; genus Lerista; species Lerista edwardsae. The sequence goes on from JAJKFI010000010.1 coordinate 15,164,877, forward strand.
GGTGGGGGGTGCCTACCTCTGTCTCCCGCACTTGGCTCCGCTGCTCTTTCTCCTCCTTCCATTCCTTGGATTGGAAAAAGAAAAGGGGGATAGAGTGTTGGAGTTGGCACAACTCCGTCTGCTGTCTAGAGGGGGCAGTCTACTGTCCGAAGGGGGCACAATGTGATGTCCTGTGACCCAGACCCTTCTTTCCTTCCCTCTTTGTGATTCCTGTGGGAGTGTGTGTCCTTGAGCTTATTCCCTTCCCTTCTCCTCTGAGCAAGTCCTCTTCTGTCCTTTGACCCCCGACCTGATAAGATGTGCAGGCCAAGGGCTCTGATGTCCCCACCATCTTAAGCACACCTCCATTCATGAAAGTGCAGCACTAGGGCCTTGCCTTCCAAGTGCTGGTTGTCCCTCTGTTCTCTGGAGTGAGGAAAGGGGGGGCACTCTACACCGATGGGAATGCCCTCACTCCGGAAGACAGGGTCGGATCTAACAGATCTTGACTCCTCCCACGAGGGAGGGCTTCCCGCTCCCGTTCCGGCCCTGTCTTCCGAGAGGCAAGGTCGTGGTCCTGAGCTCGGCTGAGCTCATCAACAGATCTCTTAGTATTTTCATCTTTTTCCTCCCTTTTTTCCTCATTTTTCCTTCTCTCCCTCTCTGACTCTTCGCCTTCCCCCTTACCTGACTTTCATCTGGGAGCGTGATCGGCTGAGCGCGTCGCAGCGAGGTTGGAGCGGCCCGCGTGCTTCTCCCTTCGCTGCGCGCGGAGCCGGGGAGGCGAGCGCTGCGGGGAGGAGCCAAGTGCAGGCTTCCAGGCCGCAGCGGAAGGCCAGGAGGCCTCTCAGCGCCGCGGAAGAGCGGCCGTTTTGCAAGGGGCCGTCGCCGCGGCTGCTGATTGCCCCGATCGCGCAGAGAACAGTGCGGGGGCGAAACAAACGCGGAGGAGCGGCTGCTCGCGGCCGTCGCCGCGTTTGATTGACAGAAGACTGCGTTCCGTGCGGCTTAGGCCCGGAACGTCTTTTCCCTCTCGTGGCTGACCGGGTGAAGCAGCGTCGTCCACGGAGGTCTGACCGGCCATTCTGAGGTGTTCTGGGGGTGATTGGTGAGTGTGAGACGCCTCCGTTGCCCTTCTTTATAGCCCCTCAGTTTTTTCCCGCCTTTTTGTGCGCGCTCCGCTAGGCCCAACATGGCGGACCCACGGGATGAACAGGGGGCAGTTTCTTCTCAGAAGACCGGGGGGGAGCAGGCCCCGCAGCAAGAAGGAAGTACCCCTGTCCCTCAGCAGCTGTCCCAGGCATCTCTCACCCAAATGGTCCGGGCAGCTATGAGGGAGGTGATTAAGGAGCAGGGTTTGGGGCCAGCCCAGGCGCCTCCTAAGCAAGCCAGAGGGGGACGTGCCAGGCGCCAGAAGCGCCACAGATCCTCTAGCCGTGATGACCTGTCAGACACGGCTGAGTTCTCCTCTGATGCAAATCTAGCCATCGCTAAGCGTAAAAAGCGGGGTAAGCAGAGGGCGCCCAAGGTTCACTCTGCGAAGCGTTCCCATAGGAGAAAACACAGGAGGAGCAGGTATTCCTCCAGTGATTCTTCTTCTTCTGACCAATCCGACTATTCTAGTTCTGACCGGGAGGAGGGCGAGCTGTCGGGAGAGGGGGAGGATGGGGATGAGGCACCACACAGGGACCGCCTTTTCCCGCCTGAATATTTCGCCAGAATGCTATCCAAGGCGTCACGTACAGTTAACCTGGAGAGTGCGTGCGGCGAACCAAAGCCTTCTACCTCTCAGAGCCTATTTCCACAGGGCCCTTCTAAACCTTCAACTGTGCCCTTCCCGGCTGCCTTTCAAAGGGTGTTGGAGGATGAGTGGAAATTTCCTACCATTGCCAGACACAATAAGAGGACAATCAACAAGCTGTATTCTCTCCCGGAGCAGGCTATGACCACCCTGCAGGTTCCGTCAGTAGACCCGCCCATCGCGGCACTATCCTCCACAGCAGTCATTCCCTCAGAGGGGGATGGAGGCCCCAGAGATGCGGTGGAAAGCGGGTAGAGGCTGCTCTAAAAAGAGATTTCCTTGCGTCCTCTCATGCCTTTAGGGCCGCCACAGCAAACTCGATCATGGCTAGGGCGGCTTTTCAGTGGACCGAAGACCTGGCCCGGTCTGAGTCGGGGCTTTCTTCCACGGCCAAGAGTACGCTCAGAAAAATCGCCTTGGCATCAGCCTTTTCAGCCGACGCCTCGCTAGATACGCTTCAATTCTCGGCAAGGTCCATGGCCGCTAGTGTAGCGGCAAGGCGCAACATCTGGTTGAGAAATTGGGAGGTCGACGCCGGCTCTCAGTCCAGGCTGGCAGCAGTACCCTTCAAGGGTACAAAGCTTTTTGGGGAGGCCCTTGATACCCTATTGGTTGAGGATAAGGACAAGCGAAAGGTGCTGCCCTCAAGTAAGAAGGAGGCACCCAGACCCAAGTCTCATTCCTTTCGCTCCTTTCGTAACGAGGGGCGGGGCAGAGAGCGCTCCAGGTTCCCCACCAAGTGGAATAAACCTAGATTCCCAAACAAGCACCGTCCTGCCGGTGGCCCCGGCCCTAAATCCAAGCCCCCAAAGGACCCTAGAGCCTGATGCCAGGCGAGAAGGATCAGCTGTAAATATCGGGGGCCGTCTTTTAGAGTTTGCAGATTTTTGGAACGACATTACTACGGACAGTTGGATTTTGGACACGGTCAGACGGGGGTATTCCCTGGAATTCACCCACAAACCCAGGAGACGTTTCTGGAGGGTTCCACACTCCCAGAATGCGCTCAAACACCAGGCAAAATTGGCGGCAATACAACACCTGCTGGAAATCAAGGCAATCGAGCCTGTTCCGCCCAGAGAGCGGAGGCAGGGGGTTTATTCCACATTTTTTCTGGTCCCGAAGAAAAATGGAGATACGAGGGCAATTTTGGATTTGAAGTGGCTCAACAGGTTTCTCAGAAGGAAGAAATTCCGGATGGAAACCTGGAGATCCATAGTGGCCATCCTGGAGAAAGGCGATTATTTGGCTTCGATCGACCTTTCGGAGGCTTACCTCCATGTTCCAATCAGGATGCGCCATCGTCGTTATCTCCGTTTTGCTTATGGCAACCAGCATTACCAATATCGGGCTCTGCCGTTTGGCCTGGCAGCAGCCCCCAGGGTTTTCACCAAATTGGTAGTAGCCCCGGTAGCCCATCTGCGCCAGAGGGGCATTTTTGTTTTTCCTTATTTAGACGACCTGTTGGTCAAGGCCGAGACGAAGGAAAAGGCGAGACTACATCTACAGGAAACCATCACCTGTTTACAGAAAATTGGATTCGTCATCAATTTTGCAAAGAGTGCTCTACAACCGGTCCAACGGTTGGTTCACCTGGGACTTCTTTTGGACACAGAATCCTTTTCAGTGGCACTCTCGGAGGAGAGGAAGTCATCCTTGCTGGCCCTGCTTCGCTCAGTGCTCGACCGGCCCAGTACAGATGTCATGACCCTCGCTTCTTTACAAGGCATGATGGTATCATGCCAGGACATCGTCAACTGGTCCAGGTTTCACATGAGACCCCTGCAGGAGTTCCTCAGGCCGTTTCAACACCAGATAGAGACGAGGACATCAGCGGTTGTTCGCCTATCAGAGAAGGTCAGGCTCAGTCTGGGGTGGTGGCTGGAGCCACAGAGACTGACCCGGGGAGCCAGTCTGACAGTTCCAGACAGGCTAATACTAACCACAGATGCAAGCCTCCTCGGATGGGGAGGGCACCTGCAGCAGAAGTTTTGTCAAGGGACATGGAACAAGCAGGAGACATCTCTGAGCATCAATGTCCTCGAGCTGAGAGCAATTCGGCTGGCGTTAATCTCGTTCCAACCGACGGTGAGAGGTCGACACGTGTTAGTCCGCACAGACAACACCTCAGCAAAGGCTTATGTGAATCGGCAAGGAGGCACGAGGTCTCGTCACCTTCAGGCGGAGGCCTCCACCCTGATGGCTTGGGCGGAAGTGAACCTAGCTTCTCTTCGTGCGGAGCATCTGGCAGGGACCAGCAACCTGTGTGCAGACTGGCTGAGCAGGAGGGCAATAGTGGAATCCGAGTGGAGTTTAAACCCGGAAGTGTTCCAACTAATTTCCCGGAGGTTCGGGCGACCACTTCTGGATCTCTTCGCGACTCTGGAGAACAGGCAGGTTCCCAGATTTTTCTCCCGACTCAAGACGCCACAGGCCGAGGGGCTGGACGCGTTGACCACAGAGTGGCCGGAAGGGCTGCTATATGCGTTCCCTCCAGTCAAGCTTATTCCGCAAGTGTTACGCAGGATCAAGCACTTCCAGGCAGAAGTGATTCTAGTAGCGCCGCGCTGGGCCCGCAGACCATGGTTTCCCGAGCTGCTTCGTCTTTCCAGTCATCCCAGTTGGAGTCTTCCTGCACGCCCCGATCTCCTGCTGCAAGGTCCACTAGTTCACCCCAGACCGGGGATGTTTCAGTTAACAGCTTGGAAGTTGAGCGGCAGGCTCTCCAGGCCTGCGGCTACTCGACAGAAGTTCTAGGCACCTTGCTCGCTTCCCGCAAGGAGTCCACGAAAAAGATATACGAGAGAACCTGGAAAAGATTTTCCTGCTGGTGCAGAAGTAGGAAAATCAGAGAAACAAAGCCTAAGATCCGGCACGTCCTGGAGTTCCTACAGGACGGACTACGAAAGGGCCTGAGCACTAACACCTTGAAAAGGCAAGTGGCAACTTTGGGTAGCATTCTGGGGGCAGGGAAAAGCGTGGCTATTTCAACTCATCCCCATGTGAAGCGCTTCCTTAGGGGAGTGTCTCTACTTAACCCACCTACTATTCACAGGTATCCTAGTTGGAACTTGAACTGGGTTTTGAATGCTATTACGGGTAAGCCTTTTGAACCCATGGCCACGGTAGGTCTCAAAGAACTCTCCTTTAAAGCTCTATTCCTGGTGGCCGTCACATCGGCCAGGAGAGTTTCCGAGTTGGGCGCATTATCCGTCAACCCACAACTGTGCATATTCCATAAGGACCGAGTGGTCCTTAGGACAGATCCCACCTTTGTCCCCAAGGTCAACTCCATTTTTCATAGGGGCCAGGAGCTCGTTTTGCCAACTTTTTGTCCGGATCCAAAACACCCGAAGGAAAGGGTGTTTCACACTTTGGACGTGCGTAGGGCCTTAAATTTCTACATAGACCGCACAAGGTCCTTTCGTAAGACAGAGTCCCTGTTCGTATCATACACGGGGGCTTCCAAGGGCAAAAGGGCGTCCCCTCAGTCTTTGGCCAGATGGTTGAAGGGAGCGATTTCCATGGCCTACGAGGCCATTGGGAAACCCTCTCCGGGGGGAGTAATGGCCCACTCAGTCAGAGGAGCAGCGGCCTCGGCCGCCTTTGATGGTCAAGGGTCACTGGGTGATATCTGTAGAGCTGCTACCTGGGCATCGGTGCACTCATTCACAAGGCACTACAAAGTGGATGCCTGGGCCTCGGCAGAGGCAGGTTTTGGGAGAAGAGTGCTCCAGAAGGTGGTGAAGGTTTAGGCGTACTGCCTCGCCTGACCCGCCCCTTCTATACTGCTCGGGTATGTCCCATCGGTGTAGAGTGCCCCCCCTTTCCTCACTCCAGAGAAAAGTAGGAATTCCTTACCTGGGAATATCCTATTCTGGGGTGAGGAAAGGGGGGGCACTCGTCCCGCCACAATTCAGGCTCGGCGGGTGCACGGATCGGACATCGGCTACCTGGTCCGGGACGGTGGGGATGGGGGTTTACCATTTCCCTCTCGTCTGTTGGTTTTCTTCCTTCTGTCTACTTAGCCCGTCTGGGCGCTGTTATTGTTGTTGTCAAGTTCTGAGTTCCAGATTTTCATCTTGGCCTGGTTTTTGGCTGAGTTTGTTCCACGGAGTCAAACGGATGGCCAGGACACAGTATGAAGATCAGAGCGTTGGTGGAGGTTTTTCCGGCTCGTCTATCCGAACTGGGAGCGGGAAGCCCTCCCTCGTGGGAGGAGTCAAGATCTGTTAGATCCGACCCTGTCTTCCGGAGTGAGGGCATTCCCATCGGTGTAGAGTGCCCCCCCTTTCCTCACCCCAGAATAGGATATTCCCAGGTAAGGAATTCCTACTTATCCTAATCAGACCCTGTACAGTAGATATGCATTTGATGGAACTGTGAGTAAACCTTTCTTTTTGCATCTTTACCAAGCCTCTGCCTTGTGTGTCCTTTGTTAACAGCAGTCAGCCTGGGTGAGGACGGTTGCCATGAAGTGATACCCTAAGGGGGAGAGGAATCCGCTGCTTATTCTACTCTGCTTTCCCCCATCACCAATAAGAAATCTCCAATAAGGAGGGGAGGAGGGTGCAGAGATAATAATAATAATAATAATAATAATAATAATAATAATAATAATAATAATAATA